>JAKUBZ010000005.1:0-537310 GCA_030567055.1 Petasospora taoyuanica
GGGAGGAGGAGAACTGAATTTTGTCGTCACAACAAGTTAACAACTTGGAAACTTCTAGAAATGTTTTCCCCTTTTTTTTCTCCATCCACACACCTGGACTCAGCAGAGGAAGGTTCGTGATCCCCATTAATACCTTACTATTCTCTGATCCACTGTTTTTCTACATAAGACCCACAAGGGGGATCCTCAAGAGGCCATCCGATGACTTGTTCAGGGCCCCAAAGATGCAGATTTTTGTCTACTGTCACTACATTAGAGAACACAACCGGCTTACAATATCGCTGGCACTCATCTCAGTGCGGCTCACAACTGAAGGTGATGCCCAGGTGTCCGTCCAGTACGCTCGACAGTTTGATGCCATGATCACCGACGCCGACGGTGTACCGCAAGCGGTGATGATGAATAACGTACCAGGTGCCATCACAGGAGAAATCTTGAGCTCTTCTTCCAGCAATTCTTCAGACTCATCCAACGATTCCACGTCATCCTTATCCTCAACGAGATCTGACTTGTCAGGGAACAGTTCCACAGATGAGAACTCGGAGGAAAGTGGACAAGGGAGTCCGATGTCACAGTGATGTTTGAAGAAAAAAAAAGAAAGGCCGGAAGCAAGCATATAGTCATTCCTGATTTAACATTAAATTTTGAGTCGATTAGGACTCAAAACATAGAGGTGAAAAGTATTATATACATATATTTATATCTTATATTTGAAGTATATATGAGATTTATAAAGCAGTATAGCTCATATTCCATATCCCATAGGAACCGGTCCAGGACACAGGCCATTAGTGGCACCTACGGGGTTTTCACGGAGATAGCCCAAGTATAAAATCGCCACCGCCACTCACTGTACGAGCTGGACGTTTATAAAGTGAAAGATTTAGGATCTCTTTTTTTGAGCTCTTTCTGATCTCCAAAACTGTGCACGTATAATAGAAAGAATCCCCGCCCAAAAAACACACACATACAGAATGGCAGAAGAGGCAACAAGTGTGCAAGTCTACGTATATGACATCTCACACGGATTGGCACGCCTTTACGCAAGGGCACTCATCGGGATAGATCTTGATGCTATATATCACACAGCTGTGGTGATAAATCGGAAAGAGTACTATTTTGATGCTGAAGGTCTAACAGTAAACTCAGCGGGGATGACACGGTTTGGGACGCCAATAGAGGTATTGGACGCTGGTGAGACTTTTATCCCAGAGGACATCTTTAACGAGTACTTGGAAGATCTGAAAAACTCCAGATTCAAATTTGGATCATATAGCGTGCTTACAAACAATTGTAACCATTTCACACATGAGGCATTGCAGTTTCTCAATGGTGGAGAGCTGGAGAAGAGAATATTACACTTGCCAGAGCAAGTGCTCAGTTCGCCAAATGGTGCAATGATTCAACAGATGTTCAGTGGTGCATCGTTTAGGTGATCACACAAAATGCAACGCAATACATTTACAATTACAGCTACATAAATTGCACCCTGCATTACAGTCTGCAGGTAATTATCAACAGGTTGCAATGGATATATATATATATATAGTACATTCGTCTCCAGTGAATGTAGAGAGAAGAGATGAAGAGTAGAAAGACGGCATCAATCAACCAACAATGAGAGATTCAAACTCAGACCAGTCCAAGTCCAAATCAATGCAATTTCATATGAGGTAGGGGAAAATTAAGGTAATGAAGTAGTCACAGCCTTGATCTCCACTGATGCACCCTCAGGCGTTGGAGGTGATTCCACCTCGGTACTCTTCTTGAGGTCTTCCTCCTCCACATTCCCATTGATGAGCTGCTCTGTCTTTGCAGAGTTTCCATTGGATTCCTTTGCCGGTGTCAGCTCTGGTGCTTCACTCTTGAGCTCCGTCAAGTTGGCTTTATCCATCGAGGTGTTTGGCGTATCTCTAGACTTTTCCTTGGCAATCTCCCTTATGTATTTGTCCCAATCGTTGATCAACTTGTAAGATCTGTCACGAAGATTGTACTGTGGGTACTTCTGTTGAAGCTCTTCGGCACGAGAAATGGCTTTGAGAACCTTGTGTAATTTGGAATGACGCAAAATTTCCACATTCATCTTTGGTGAGAATTTTTCAAGATCATCAAAGTATTTGGCACATTCTTCGACCGATTCTTCAGTAGGAAGCTCACTCTTCTGAACCAATCCCCTCTGGAGATGCACACGGAATGTAAATGCCTTCTTTTGAAGTGATTGAGGATCATCCTCTTCAGACTTGGGCGTAGGAGACTTTCTCTTCTTGTTTAAACTCTTTGAGCTTGAACTGTCACCGTCTTCAACTGGGCTGTTCGAAGGCCCCACAGATCTTCTCTTTTTAGATTTTGGTGTATCCGATCTTGAAGCCTTTGATTCTTCTGGTACATCGCTAGTGATACTCTTACGCTTCTTGCCCTTCACCGTTGGCGGCAAATCGTAGATGGACTCCAATGTGTATGGTTCTTCATCAACACCCACCAAATCTGCACTCACCAGCAGATCCCAGTAGTTATCGTATTCCAAAGCTTCTTTAAAAGCTTTCTTGAGTTTACCACTACCTTTCTTTCGAAGCAATGCTTGAATAGCACTTGAATCTAGACGTGTCAGAGAATCTGCACTGCATACACCAAAAGTATAGTCTTGGAAGAAGCGCACGTAGGCATAGGTCTTGTTTTTTGACTTGTACTGCTCCAGTTCACCAACAATCTTATCCTCCGTGTGACAGTTGGCAACCACGACGGCTGGCCACTTGGGGAATGTGGCAAAGCGAGCCAGAACAATGTCACCTGGCTTGTAAGGGAACGTACGGGGCTTCTCAGGCATTGCTGTGAGTTCTGTGTTGTGTTGTATGTTCTTTCACCTGCGTTTGTTAACTGTTGCAGCTCAAATAAGCAAGTGGTGTGGATTTCAAACGGGGCGGCTGTGGATAAGAGATGAATATGTGGATTCAGAACAACAATCTCACCAGATGACGATGTTGATGATGCTGAAAACTGGTGGTTTATCTCGGGCCTTCTCGGCAGCGTTGTTGCGGTGAGAAGGGGTCTGGGGGCGGGCACCAGTAAACACGGCCAAACGGATGTGAACTCGAGCAGCGGTTGAGACGAAAGTTGGACCAACCAAAAGCCAGAAAGCAGAAGAATCCCCTTGAATGTGTCGATAAAGCGGTTTCCGTTAGGACGCTGGTGGAGTTATATGTTATAAATTTGTTGTTGTGAGTTGGCTCCAGCTGGAAACCCGTTCCTCTTGGGCGGTTTTTGGCCACTTTCGTGAAGCGCAATTGAACCACGGCGCGCGATCATTCTACAAGCTTCGATGTGCGGCCATTTGGTTGGCTGGAACCCTCGGAGTGCATTCTCAGCTTACATATGGAAGAGTGGAAATTGCGTTATTTCTTCTCCATGTGATGGCTTTAAAGGAACTCCCCAGCCCATATAACCTGTGCAGGCAAAAAAGAGGCCCCCCCTCTGATGACAGGCTCTGGTCGCCATGGTAACTGGAGATAAAAACATATAGACGGCACGCACCCGCGACCCCACCTGCCCCTGGACTGGCCGTGATGACATAATCAAGTGCGGTTATGAGCCCCTCTCGGAAATCGCACTACAACTTCCGCCAGGATCTTGGACGGGACGCGCCACCAAGGTGAAGTCGCCACTGTTTGACCATATTGAATATCATAGGTCAATTGCCGGTTCAGTCCAGCCAGATTAGAGAGAAACCGATATGCAGAGACTTCAGAGACTTTTGGGCCAAGGAGGCGGTCTCGGTGGTGGCCCGCCAACGGACGGACCAGTGATTGACAACAAGGAGACAGTGTACATTTCATCACTGGCTTTGCTCAAGATGCTCAAGCACGGCCGTGCTGGTGTCCCGATGGAGGTCATGGGTCTGATGCTCGGTGAATTCGTCGATGATTACACAGTGCATGTGGTTGACGTGTTTGCGATGCCTCAGTCCGGTACTGGTGTCTCTGTGGAGGCAGTGGATGACGTTTTCCAAACAAGAATGATGGATATGTTAAGACAGACAGGGAGAGATCAGATGGTCGTTGGATGGTACCACTCGCACCCAGGTTTCGGGTGCTGGCTTTCGTCTGTGGATATCAATACACAACAGTCATTTGAGCAGTTGAACCCAAGAGCCGTTGCCGTGGTTATTGATCCAATCCAGTCCGTCAAGGGTAAAGTTGTTATCGATGCCTTCAGACTGATCTCTTCGACCAACCTGATGATGGGCCAGGAGCCAAGACAGACCACATCGAACGTTGGCCACTTGAATAAGCCTTCGATCCAGGCGTTGATCCACGGCCTGAACCGTCATTACTACTCCCTTAACATTGATTATCACAAAACACCGTTGGAGACAAACATGCTCTTGAACTTGCACAAAAAGGAGTGGCAGTCTGGACTCGAGCTCCACGACTACGAGCACAAGGAGTCACATAATTCGGAGGCTGCTGCTAAGATGGTGAAGATTGCCGAGCAATACGTGAAGAGAGTAGAGGAGGAGAAAGAGTTGTCGCAGGATCAGTTGAAGACGAGATACGTCGGTAAGCAGGACCCTAAGAAACATTTGCTGGAGACCGCTGAGGGCTTGATAGAGGATAACGTTGTCAGTGTGTTGACAGGTGCTGTTGACTCCATTGCTATCAAATAACTCAAACCAATCTACAGATCGTTGCTTGTAGCTCCATATTTTACTTTATACGCTCCCACACCTGGAGACATGTTTCCCCAAGGAACATATAGGCAACCTCTTTCTTCTTCACACTGAGGTCATGGATCTCCACCCATTCATCACCATTGCGTAGTTGAACTTTCCACACGCTCTTGTCGTCTTTATCTAGTTCATCACTCTGGACCATATCGTGGATCACATTGGATATTAAGCGGTACTTTACTTTACCCTGCTGGAACTCCAACTCCAACGGGTACTGAACAATGGTGCGATTGCGGTCTTTCACCAACAGGTCAATGTCCAAGCTCTTGTCTTTGAATCTGTTATAGTCAAACAGCAAATACGGTGGGTACTTGGTGACCTCATACGTCAAAACTTTGCCTGGGACTACGGTCTCCTTCTCACCATTGTACTTCTCCAGCAGCTTCTCTATATGGATCTGTGGAATTTCTTGGACACCGGACTTGGCCTTGAATAGGGACACCGGGGGTAGATCAAGGGTCAAAAGCCAGAACTTTGTCGTCTCCTGCTTCACCTCTGAAGAAACAATAGGCTGATCTGTTTCTTCATCCTCTTCAAGCATCCGGGATTTGATAAGTAGCTTTCCTTGTAATGCCGCGTTGAAGACCGTAGGCTTGCCTGATTCGTCCACAAAAGACTTGGATAACGTGTTAAGCAGCCACATCAGCAGATCCTTCGGCGACTTCTGCTCATTGATGGTGAACCTCTTGTTAGAAAGCACACCGATGTACTGCAAAAGTTCATGTGGCGAGATGTGGTGCTTAAACAACAGTGGCGACCATAATTTCCTCACAAACAGCGTGAACCGCCTATTAAGTTCATTCCTGTTGATAAGCTTTTGACTGGTGTTTAGCAGACAGTAATCTCGTATCAAATTTATGTGTGAGATCACTTGCAATGTGGCATTAGCGTAGTCGTTGGCCTTGATGTTGTTCAGTCCAATGAAACCTGGAGTGTAAGTGTTCCCCGTGAGGTCCGTGGCCTGTGTAGTTGGCAACCCTTTAATCACGCTTTTCGAATAAGTCGGGCTGATAGCGTACTTGATATCATCCAACAGCGAGGACTCCACTGTGCTGTTCTCCGGTAGGAGATACACCTTAAGCGTATTGAAGTTGATGTAAACATGGTGGTCCTCATTCACTGAGTGGAAGTACGCCGGAGAGCTCTTGCCGCGGCCTTGGAAGTACTTGCCACATGTCAGGCAGCCGTAGATATTAACATTGGATAGCGTGACGGAGCAAACTTTCTCAAAGTCAAAGTCCAACTTCTTCCTGTCTATTGTGTCCAAATAAAGGTTCTCCAAGTTTTGACTAGTCGTTGTGTCATTGCCATTGCTGTGCAAAGCGACGGTTTTCTGTCTTTTTGGTGATTGCTCTATGAGGTCATCCGGGCTCTCACCTGACCTCTTCACGGACATACTTAGTCTTTCCTGCTTTATCGTGCTGTAGAGTAAAGCCGAAGGGAAGTTCATCTTGGATCAAAATTTCGCGACATAGTTAAGCCGAGGGGAAGAGCCAGAACTCTCTGTGAATACTTTCCAAAACAAAGGATTCCCGAAATGGTCACTATGAAAGGGTAGGGACATTCAAGGAGACGTACGAAAGAGTTCCAACTTCTGAGCCAGGGTCCATGCGATGGGTGTGATACAGCTAGAAGCAAGGACCATGGAGGGAGGATAGCCTTGGATATGCTGATCTTCCTTTGGGCATTGTTTTTTTTTTGGTCTTATGTGTATGCGGGTGGTATCACCACCGGATAAGGCCATTGAGGTAGAAGTCCACTGCTATGTAGTTATCCGATCTTGAAAGAAACATGCCACGTGGCCCGTCCAATACCCCTTACACTTCCAGGCTTATCCTCAGAGAAACTCTATTGAATAAGCTACTCCAAGGCTTTACAGCTCACCAGAGGACCTCAGCATCAGCTTCAATGCGTTAAGTTGAAAACACGACTTAAGAGAATATAAGTCAAGATTAAGGTCAATGGATACACAACATGGCACACAACTCTCAACCTTGCTTGCTTGATCGTCTCCTTGACCTGGTGTAGTGAGTAGTGACCTAGTCACCTTGGAGACGTCTTGGATGTGTCTTTAAACTGGAGCATGTTGAGTCCCAGCTCTGAGTTAAATACGTGCAATATAATACCCTCAGACGGTTTGCTTAGATTTTGGAAATGACTAAGGCCTAAACATTGCGCACTCTATGGAGGCCCCACTGCACATGGGTCAAGTGGGAATTTCTCTGCCCATAATGTGCCGACTGGCTGGCTGGCTCTAGAAATGTTATCTGATGACGATCTAGTTGCATGAAAGCCATCAAGAAGATGTTGTAAACACTATATACTCTAAGTTCATTTCTATGAGATACCATGAATGCTAGGGTTTATGCAATTGACTAATTATGCCTGTGATGTAAGTGAAATGAGTGTTCTTTCAACTGTTGGCTGGCTACCCGCGGGGATATGTTGGCCTTTATAGGACATCCCGAGTACAAGGCCGCGGCATATTTCAAATTTGAGCATACGGTAGGGCTGAAGTCTATGCTTTGATCATAAATATCTCAAGTGGCGTTAGCCCACAACAGCTCTTACATCGCTGTGACTATCCTTGCATCTGGAATCCGGATGCCTTCTAGAATGCTGTCTTGACGCATGCTTCTTGTCCTCTCATCAGATGCGAGCATCTGTCATTGAGCATTTGCACAACATGACACCTTGCAAATTGATCTATTCAATGGGATCCATACATGGCTATATATCCAACAATTGCTTCGAGAAATCCATCTAGGCCGGTATATCTATGACTTCTGGGCATACCAATTCTTTACATTGTGGAACAAATTAGCACTGCATACGTGAATGATGATAGAAGATGTGTAGATATGTCGATTTTGAAGATGTATACCACCAAATGATTGATAGCAGGCAAATTCACAATTATGGATGCCAATCACAGGCCGGTGGTACTGCCAGGAGGAAAGGTGTGCGACTACAGAATATTCGACAGCATTTGCGTCTCTCTGTCTGACTCGTAATCATCAACTGGGCAGTAGCAACTGCGTTTACCCACAGAATATGTGCCTTTGAGGCGCTTACGGGTGTATTTAATTTGGCACGTGCTAAAGAGGTAAAAGTCGCGTTTCCACCGGAAGCACCTCCCATACATACTGCAGCATTAGATAAGCCAAAAGGCCCGCTAATGCATTGTTACAACAACCACAGTTGTACTCTGTGCAGCGTAATCATGCAGTCCTTGCAGTGAGCAGCGGCACCTTGTGTGCGTTGTATAGAATCTATATATTAGTATAGTACAGGTAGAGCGGGAGGCTCGAGGGTCGAGGCCCAGCTTGGCAGCCTGGTCCGTTGGACAATCCTTGGTACTACCATTTATATTTTTGTATTACCCAGATAAGACCCAAATAGAGCTTCCCAGAGTCTCAGATTACAAACCTACACCTAAAAGTCCAAAGGACATGGGTGAACTCAAAATGTGTCAAGTGCTAGAGCCAAGCGCGGATTATATAGCGCGTTTCCGCTCACAGAACAGCAACCAGGCCACTGCCTGACACGGCCGGCCACTGTGGTGTGTGGCCCTGGGGCAGATTGGCCATGGGACCAAATGCGCGACAAGGTTGATTGTCTCAGATGGGTGTATGTGGGTCACCTGTCCTAAAGTTCAAACTCGTCCGTTCGACTGCTCTCCCCCACAAAGAGACCAAGAGTTCTCCAAAAGAGGAGCCTCGGGCCGGGCCGGCCCACGTAGGCCGATCGATAAAAATGACTTATGTGGCTGCGCATCTCGTCCGAGTTTCGTCCCATCGTTAGAGTGCGTATTCTACATTATGCACATAAGAACAATGCGGTAGGTTTTTGCAGTACATAAGGAGCCTCCACCGCACAATCGTGATTAGCCTTTGACAGGTTGGCGGAGTGTGTGAGTAGGCAAAAAAAAATAGTTTTGTATCCTGAGCTTGGTATCTGGAATCGATATTGCACTCTATTGACACTGATAATCATACGCTACTACACTATACTGCACTGCCATACACCCACAAGTCTTCCCGTTGATAAGTGACATACAAAATTCAATATAATACACCACAGCTGAGCTTTCACGATGGCTGAGAAGGACAAGCACACCAAGAAACGTGTCTCTAAGGCATGCGACTGCTGCAGAAAGTCCAAAACGAAGTGTGATGGTCAGCGGCCATGTACTCGCTGTCTCCAGGACGGCAAGATCTGTACTTATATGACGAAGAAGAAAGCAGGACACGTCTATCCAACTGCTTACGTCGATCTCCTGGAGACCAGAGTATCTGTGTTGGTGCAGACTCTGACACAGCTGTTGGAGAAGAGCAAGGGCGGGTCCCAAGAGTTCTACACATTCTGCGCCAATGACGAGCTCACGAATACAGAGGGTGAGTGGGACATCAACAAGGTCATCAGCAGACTACTTCCTAGCGAGCGCTTGCAGAACTTGGCAGAATCATCGGACAGTTACACTCTCCACGATATCACAAACATGAATTTGCCATCCAACACCCATACTGTGGTGGAGAGCCTCAGCGCTTCTCCTGGCTCTTCTTTACCGCAAACACACCTCTCCAAGACCAAGCAAAATAATTTAGACTCTCACCATGTCCACAAGCCTAGAGGTGTACGATGCTCCACAGCTTCGTCCTCGGCTTCTTCTAATAACAGTCGCTTCAGCCTTAGCACAGAGTCACCATCGACCTCGTGTGGAGACTCTCCCCTTTCTTCGTCACTCGAGATCACAAAGGGATCCAGGAAGTCAACTCTAGACTCAACG
The DNA here is from genome assembly GCA_030567055.1 of Petasospora taoyuanica. Classification (NCBI taxonomy): domain Eukaryota; kingdom Fungi; phylum Ascomycota; class Saccharomycetes; order Phaffomycetales; family Wickerhamomycetaceae; genus Petasospora; species Petasospora taoyuanica. The sequence continues at coordinate 9,513 of JAKUBZ010000005.1, forward strand.
GAATCTGGGGCAGGGAATGACACGAGTAGCAGGTCCTCCTTGATGTCTCCTGTCTTCTCCATCGACGATGATATACCTGAGTACGAGGGTCTCCCCTCCAAGGCACAGAACCTCAGTCCCAACTTTCAAGGCTTATTCATTCCAAGCACCTCCTACACAACGTCGCTGAACAATACTATACAACTGGACGATAACCTCTTGGGGCTAAAGAACTCTACGATCATGTCCAATGGACCCATGGAGTCTGTTAATAACATGGCGGGCGTGGCCTCCTGGGACGCAGGCCTGGACGACATTCTTGTCAAGAGAGAGCCCCAAATAGCCATGGAACAGTCGTTTGAGTTCTGCTGAGGGAAGTTAATTATACTGCACGCGTCCAAGATTGTTTTGATATTCAGCTATAGCCTATGAAACTAATGACTTATGATTTGATTGGACATGTATAACCAAGCGCCAAAAAAGATCTGGTCCTAGACAATGTAAAAGTAAAGCATGCACGCTGCTGCATTATGCATGCGAGGGACACAAAGCAGCACTCTTAGTCTCTGACCTGGCCAAAACTGGCGCTAGAGCTTCACATACGCATGTTAGACACTCGATGGCCATTCCCTGTGCCGTAGTTATAGGTCTCCGTTAGTGTGAATTTAGTGTTGTCTGACAGCTTCACAGGAATTTGAGTCTCCATAATTTCGTCTTCTGAATCTTCCTCTGCTTCGCTGCCACCGCAGTAAACATTCACTTTGCCCTTGGACATACTACCAGGAGTCATCAATCCGGTAGCAGTGCCCGAGTGCGCGCTGGTGCCGATTCCATGGGTGGAGGAGACCCCATGGCCATGAGCAACACGCACCATAGTGTTCTTCTGAAGACTCTGCAATGGCGTACGCTCATGAGTAGCCAGTGATGGCGTTCTCTGTGGCGTTGGCTGCTCCACCCTGATAACCTCACGGGTTCTGCGTCCAATACGTGGTCTTGGCGTGTGCGCAGCAGCAGAGGCTGCAGCCCCCGTTGTTGATGTACTCTGTTGATGCAGTGTTTGAAGTCTGGCTGCTAATGCAGGCGTATTCTCCTGTGTGCCCCAAGAGATTGTTACCTCTTCATTAGTAAACAGCTGTTCTGGAACGTCCAACGTCTGAGATTCAGGCTTCACTTGCACCACATGGTTGGAAAGTGGGGTCCTTGGGGGTTTCATCGTAGTGATTGGTTCCTTATCTTCTTCCAGTAGCTTCTGCAAGAGCGAGTAAGAAGGCGGCCTTGACAAGCTGGATGGGCCCACTGGTGTCACCATCTGTTGTGGTCTCTTAAACAAGGGTGTATCCAAGGTCTTTGAAGGCGTTGTACGAGTCACTGCTCGCTTTACGGCGGAGTGAGGTTCTGCAGAATTTGCAGGGCTTGCCCGCGTAATCACCACCGCAGGTCGATTCACTAGATTCACCGTATTTAGCGTATTCTGTTCTTTGACTCGCTTATGCCCCTGCGACGATGGACTTGGCTCTGAATCTGATGGTGAAGGCGATAAGGAGCTTGTGTCTGAGACTTGTTCTGTGCTTATGGATGGCGTCTTTGGTGGTATCACTCGCGTTGGTGGCTTAGCTTTAATATCCTCTGGTGGAGAAAATGCCTCAGTTCTCATAGTAACATGTGCTGTATGTGTAGTGGTAGTGCTGATGGTGGGCGGCTGTGATGGCCTGGCCCTCTTCGAAGGTGTCTCCATCCTACTGAGGCCAACTTTCCTTCTCCGTACGGTGCCACTGAGAGCTAGCAGTGTACTGGAAAATTTTGAGGGAGCCAACGGAGTTCTCTGTATTACTGGGATAGCACTTTGTCGTACCGCCAATGGCCTTTTGGAGCCTTGTATGGAATGGCCAACTGGTTCAAGCTTTCGATTCTTGAAAAGCCTACCAACGTCTCTCTCCCCATGAGCTACCAGTTCTTCGATACTCACCAAGACACTGCCAATCTTGAACTCCTCACCCCATCTTTCTTCGTCTTCTAACATCCTAAGCTGTGCTTTTTCCAAGAACTTCTCAGCCACAACCATCCCATCTTCATTGTGTACTTGTATCTTCCTGTTGAGCTTGTAGTACGTCACTTTCCCATCGCACCATGATTTCAACTTCTGTGTGACGTTCTTGGTGAAGAGTGCCCGGTACTCCAGAATCTCTGAGATGATCTCCTGGGACATGCCTCGTTTCTTAGGTGGTGGGTTTATATGCTTTCAGTACTTTGACTATCTACAAAGGCTCATGTTTTTTGTTTGTTATTGTTTTTTCAGATCGCGTTTACGCGTTGCCAGGGTGAAAATCATGGGTGAAGTGTTATGCATTTTTCAGAACTACAAAGCATCAAACAAGTCATACTATTTGTCGTAAACGCATTAAGCACCGGGCTCAGGCCTTGACCTTCTCCTCCAAGAGCTTGACCAAGGTAACGGCGTCGGCAGCGAACTTTCTGATACCCTCAGAGAGCTTCTCGGTGGACATGGCATCCTCGTTAAGCAAGAATCTGAAAGTGGCCTCGTCGTCAACGTAGGAGACCTTCTCCTCATCGACAGAGGCAGCGGCAGCGGCATCCAAGAGCTTTGGAACTGGCTCCTCGGAGTTGAGCAACTCCTCCAAGAGCTTTGGAGCGATGGTCAAGAAGTCACAACCAGCCAAGGCCTTGATCTCACCGGTGTTTCTGAAAGAGGCACCCATGACGATGGTCTTGTAGCCGAACTTCTTGTAGTAGTTGAAGATTCTTCTAACGGAGATGACACCTGGATCGGTTTCGGAGGTATAGGTCTCACCGGTGCTGGCCTTGTACCAGTCGAGGATTCTACCAACGAATGGAGAGATGAGGGTGACACCAGCCTCGGCACAGGCGACGGCCTGGACGAAGGAGAAGAGCAAAGTCAAGTTACAGTGGATACCGTACTTGGACTCCAACTCACGGGCAGCCTGGATACCCTCGTAAGTGGAGGCAATCTTGATCAAGATTCTGTCCTTGTCAACACCGGCCTCCTTGTACAACTCAATGATCTGGAGAGCCTTCTTGATGGTGGCTTCCTTGTCGAAGGAGAGACGGGCGTCGACCTCGGTGGAGACACGGCCCGGAACGATCTTCAAGATCTCAGTACCAAACTCAACGAGCAGGCGGTCCAAGGCCAACTCAACCTGTTCTTCTGGGGTAGAGACCTTCTCCTTGGCGTAAGCGACGGCTTTGTCGATCAGAGCAGCATACTGTGGCTTGGAGGCGGCGGCGAGGATCAAGGAAGGGTTGGTGGTGGCGTCCTGTGGAGTGTACTTGGCGATGGCTTTGTCGTGAAGTTAATATTTTGATCTTATATGGGGAAGGATTGCCACTGCTTAAAACTTACATTCGAATTCACCGGTGTCGGTGACGACGACAGTACCGGTGGCCTTCAATTGTGCAAGGGAGTTAGAGGACATTGTTAATGTGTAATTGGTGATGCTCCAAGAATGCAAGTTGCAAAATATGTGAAAAATGTGGGTGGGAATTCTGGTATATAAGAGCAACCAGCATCACTGGCTCACTGTTCTCCGTAGAGGGCGGCGGCTCGCGAATGTTCGGCAAACGTGGCCCCAGCGAGAAGGGCGTTGGGCTGGGTTTGGTGGTCTTTTTTTTTGGCGGGAATGCTGGGTGTTTTCTCTGTTTAAAACTGCATTAGAAGATAGAGGACTGTTGGGTGATTACGTGAGATGTCCATGGTTCCAAAGAAGCTACAATTTAAGCAAGATATGACAAGTTGAATCCCGATGATTCCCCAGACCACCTCGTTTCGCTATGGCGCACTGACAGCCGATCGAGCGACACTTGGCTCCCGCTCCAGTTTTTCATGATCGGCCACGTTCGGGTGATTCTAGAAGACAAGACCGAGTGATCGTTTGAAGCCTTGTAAGCACTTGCAGTGCTATCACTCCTGTTGTTAATGCCAATTGGGAAGAATTAACGGCAAATGAGACATAATAGAGACTTAGGGTCAACCATCTGACGGTTCCTGGAAGAAGAGGCGTTAGGGGACACACACTTATGTAATCGAATCGCACAGCAGTGGTACGGCCACTCGAAAGGTCCCGAACCAATGTACGTACATAGCAGCAATCTCCAACTCTCTGCGAGTATAGAACCATGCTAGTAGTCTTGAAATTTGGTCAAATTGTCACCTCCAATCGCTGTTGTGTCTGTAATGGTTGAAATGGAAAGCAGTCTGAGATGTCCTGGTTGAGTGCACAAACGACCAAACACACACTCACAGTGACAGCTTCCGCAGATTATGGAGATGAGCATGCAAAGATTGTACCTGTGAACACAGAGAATCCAATTGCTATATCTTCAGATGTGGCAAACATTGAACTGTTGGTTCGTATCAAAGGGTTTCGTGGGTCTTCAAAGCATTCCGAAAGATCGTCTACGGACTCTACATATTTTACTACGAGAGATAGCACCAACGTTTCATTGCAATTGAGTATGACACCAAGGAGAGATATCCCTGGGGAGACTCTATTGTTTGGCAACGATTTTGCATATCCTATAAAGGACTACCTGCCATATGGCACTGGTGCTGGATTAAAAATATTCAAGAAGTACGTGGACCCAAGCGTTGAAGGAGACGTCTATGCGGATGAGCCTTATCTCTATGGTAAGGCATTGACGAGTTTTAATGTTATCAATGACAAAGTTGGAACATTGGGCTTAAGTGGAAAGGAGGTTGTTCAGGAGGATATGGCTAGTAGTGGGGATCAAGAGCTCGTTGTCCCAGAGGACCCTTCAAAGAGACAAAAGTTCTTCAGAGACCCTAAGAATTTATCACGGTTTTCATTCCAAGAGGGAAGGACATACCAATTCGACTTCTTTTCAGGGTTTGTCAGTTTGAAGAACAGTGATATCCTGATCTCACTTCCTGGTGGGTTTGACTTGAACATGTCAAGATACCTCAATGAGAAGTTCAACAGTGTGCGGTTTGTACTGAAGACTTCGGAGAATGGTGAGGTTGGTGTACAAAAGGGCCAGACACTTTTGGTAGTCAATTTCCTGCTAGAGCCAAGGTTTGATGAGGAAGAGAATGCCGATGAGGACGAGGATAATGATAAAGAGGCCAGACTGGAGAAATTGGAAAATGAGGTTGACTAGATGAGCTTGGAGACATTCTTAAGGATTAAATAGAGGCATCGTAACACACTTTTACTATGAAACAAGTTGTGTTCACACAAAGTGAAATAAGCACGCGCAGGTAGACTCCGGATAAGCTCTTAGATCATTGTGGCATAATCCATGATTCATCCCCACAATTAGCTAAGCGAATGAAGTTATATAATGCCCCAGTTAGGGAAGCTGGGAGTTTCCACCCACTTCCTCGGATGGAGTTAATTCTGTGCTGTGATTGGTCAGCAAGTGAGGTTCGCGCACTCTCTTGACGGCTAATGTGAGCCCCCCCTGGATTTCTTTCCCTCAAACTTGACACAAAAAAATTGATCGCGTGCCGTGGGGCAAAAGTGCAGAGAGGAGAAGCCGGGCTGTGACAAAGAGGTGTAAAACAAGGAGGGGAGGGGATGCTATATAAATATTTCAGTAGAGAACCTTGCGTAGCGGTAGACGTCTGATGTATGATGAGATAAAAAAACGCACCATTGAAGAGCCCATCAAATATCACCATAATGGGACAAAAAAGCCGTCAAATGCCCTGAAGGTCCGTCCAGGCGCGAATGGTTCATGCGATTCCGAGGATCCCATACCCGAGGAGTGAAGTTCCGAAGCAATTATTTGTAGTTCCTGGCTTCCAGGCCCTTCACGAGTGATCTTCACCTAATAGGGGAAACTCGGACTCCATCGTGAAAAAGGACCATTCAACTGGGTCTTGTCTGCTTCTTCAACCGAACCTCTTCACCAGAGAAAGGTGGTACAGTTAGTATGGCAGACGATACGTACTACATCACGCCCCATGAAGCTGCGCTCGCAGTGGTGGCCACATCGATGAAGAAGGCCCGTCTACGGCTTGACTCTCTTATCATCAACTCGATTATTGGGGGCATGCTCTTCTCAGCGGGTGGTATGCTCCACTTGCTAGCACAAGCGGAGAACCCAGTGATGTGGAGTACGAACCCGGGTATTATTCATTTCCAGCAAGGTGCAGTGTATGCCATTGGCCTCTTTTATGTGATCATGATGGGTGCGGAGCTCTATAACAGTAACATTTTGTATTTTTCTGTTGGCGTGTGCCGTGGGGCAGTAACGATATTGGACTTATTGGTGAGCTGGGGTATAAGTTGGATCTTCAACCTGGCGTCCAACTTGTTTGTATGTTACGTCATTTGCAATTTGTCCGGTGTGACAAAGCAAGAGCTATATGTCCAGGGGTCCATTCAGATCGTGGATGATAAGATGTCTTATTCTTTTATGGAAACGTTCATCAAGGGAGTCGCTGGTAACTTTTGCGTGTGTCTTGCGGTGTATCTCCAACTACTGGCAAAGCCTATCCACGTCAAGCTTATAGTGATGGCTATCCCTATCTTCACATTCGTGGCTATGGGATTCACACACACAGTGGCGGACATGTACTTGGTACCGATGGGTCTTATAAATGGTGCTCCATATAGCGTGTGGACTTGGGTATGGAAGGGTTTAATCCCTGCTACTCTGGGAAACGCCGTTGGTGGGAGTTTCTTTGGTATCGTTGTGCCATGGTACCTACACTTGGTCACCGTTGAGAGAGACAGAAAGCTACTCAGTTTGCCTACGTATGAGGCTAAGGACGAACAGCCAGAGCTCGAGATGGACTCCAGAGTTGTCAGAGTTAGAACGAAAGCAGTGGATACTCCAGAGAAGTCACTGGAAGATGATGACGATGACTCTTATGATAGTATGATGAGATCCATGGACTTCAACCCCGTGAGCTATAGACCGGAGGCAGGGGACCCACTGTCAAGGACACATACTGCGTTCTCCAAACTCACAACTGCTACGTCGAGATCTTCAGCTGGACGCCGCCCATCGGATATAAGATCACCACCGGGCGTATTCCCAGTGTTGGGTATGGGCAAGCCACTCACACGTGAAGCTACGATTGCAGGCTCTGACGATCCAGAAGAGGCCGTCGATGATAACGCTACCATAAACACATATAACACAGGGGTGTCATACAATGACAGTGGGTCTATCAGATCCAGGAGACCAAGACAGACACAAAGGGAAGAAGAGGACGATTACGTTACACATGGTGGCTACAACGCACGCGAGAACACATTGGGAGAGTCTCTCAGAAGAGTTGTGACAAACACCAAGCAGCATAATAAGGAACACGATATAGAATTGGGACTGCACTCTTCACAATCATCACCAAATCATATGCATAACCACCCGGACAGAAGACGATCGAGTGTTGGATCGAAACTCATGAGAACAATCTCAGCAATGACACAACGTCAACCGGATACTGTGAATGGGATTAATGATCATTTGCATAAACACAAAATCACACAGAGAGCAGCATCGGCATCGGATAACATTGCTGGTATTGACGCCTATAGTTCAGAGGACCTGATCACGAGGCCGGGGCCTGTTAAGGGGTCCAGTGCACGCTCATTAGCCAGCTCTCAGATTCAGGCACATACCTCAATGGAGACACACCAGAGCAGCAATCATCAAGAACAAAGTGCTACGCTGAATGCTGTTCAACTACAACCTATCACATCGGGCGACCGTACCCCTAGCCAGTCGAGCGAGGATTCCATCGATAGCGAGGAGCATAAGAGCTGAAGATATCACTGATGTACATACATACATCTACCACGGAACTTTTGCAAAGGGTAAATGACCTAATTTAATGACATGTACTTTGTGTTTTTACTGTTTTTTTTTGTAGTAGGAGTATTACTCGAGTGCCCGTACCACCTCAAAAACAAACAAAACGCGTCGCCACTTCTTGAAATGACGCGTCAGACTTATGTGATCTCTTCTACGACTGCAAAAACAATAAAGCATCAAGAGATGACAAAGGCACGCGGCGTAGAGCTGCATTTCCGCAAGAGCATTCTGTCATCTGCAAAAGATTCGATTCCCACAAAGGACCTGCTGGACCGCCTGGATGTGAGTTGTGCTGCCCAACTCCTGGATTTATAGAATGCTAACAATATCAAGGCGCTTTCCACAGAGCTATCAAAGGTGGAACAGGACAACTTCAATGTCAAGACACTGGAAAAGTACAAAGATGATCTGATCAATAAGAAGTTGCTGGCGCATAAGGAGGTTGGTGTACAGTCCCTTGTGGCATGTTGTCTATCAGACATGCTGAGAATCTATGCCCCTGACGCGCCATACACGGACTCGGAGCTCAGCGACATCTTCAAGCTGTTCATCAAGCTGTTCAAGAAGCTTTCGGACCCGGAGAATGGGTACTACTCTCAGCAGGTCTACCTAATTACGCGTCTGGCAGAGGTTAGATCTATCATCCTTGTGACGGATATTGAGAACAGCAGGGCGTTGATTGAGAGCATTTTTGAGTTGTTTTATGACCAGACTAACGTGTTCCATAAGAAGCTTGAACCGGTCATATCCGATATGCTCATTGAAATCATTTCCGAATGGGATCAGATCTCCACGCCCGTTCTTAAGCTCATCCTCAACAGATTCTTGACGAGGGAAAAGCAGGCCAACTCTGTAACCACTGCGCTATCAACTTCAGCTGCCCAATCTTTCAATTTTTCTTTGAATATTTGTAACGCCAATCCAGACCGCTTGGCGCGTCAGCTCACCAAGTTCTTCTCAGAGGTTCTATATGAGAACACCAGTGACGGCGAGGTGAACATCAAGAGTCTCAGTAAACTTCATACCCTGGTTGTGGAGGTGTGGAAGCATGTACCTGAAATCCTCGGCTCTGTCATGGGTCTATTGGATGATGAGTTGAACGCTGACTCTGAAAAGTTCCGTGAGTTGGCTACATCTACAGTAGGGTCCCTTCTGGCTGCACAGGCAAGGATCAACTTTATCTCTACCCATCGTCAAACGTGGCTGGGATGGATGAAGAAGACACTTGATATTGCTCCATCAGTGAGAATGAAGTGGGTTGGGCAGGCTGGTGAGGTGCTTATGAGTCGTTCTGATGTTTTAACAGAGGTCACGAACGGTCTGAGTAAGACACTGATCGATACAGACGAACACGTTAGATTAGCAACAGTAAAGGCCATAGCTAATGTCCCAGCTGATGTTCTCCTCAGGAAAGTGCAGAGCACTTCGATTCTCTCTGGCTTAATCCAGCTGGCAAGAGAAAAACACATTGAGATCCGTGAAGAGGCCATTAGCCTTCTTTGCTCGTTGTACAAAGAAGCATATGATGATGTCTTTGGTGATACCACAGCAGAGTTGTCAGGTACATACAAGCTTGTTCAGGAGATCCCGAGTCATTTGCTCAATTTGTACTACATCAACGACACAGACATTAACTACCTCGTGGATGTGGCGTTGCTTGAGGACATTCTTCCAGATGAACCCGACGATTTGAAGAGAGTACAGAGATTGTTGAATGTTGTCAGTACGTTGGATGATAAGGCTATGGCTTCATTCATCGCCTTCAACAAACGCCAGCAGCAGCTCTCGGGTGTAATGGCCAAGCTGATTGAATTCTGTGAAGAGCTCAACGGTAACACATCGGCATCCTCCGAGATAGCATCCAAGTTCGAAAAGACCGTTAACTGGCTATCTGTTGCTCTACCAGAAAGATTATTCCCTCGTGATTCGATCCAGAAGTTTGCTGCGTTAAATAACAGACGAACATACGCTCTCATAAAGTGGTGTATCTCTTCGAAGTCTGAGTATCCTACTATTGTAAATGCTCGCAAGGAGTTGTTCAACAGAATTCAAGACGTCAAGACTTTGCCTATATCTGCGCTCAGAGACATTCAGAGTGTGTTCAAGATCCTCATCTACAGGTCTTCTTTGACTGTGTTCAACAGAGCAAACATCGCTTCTTTGCTTAGACTCAGTGACGATGCCAAGTACAGCAAGTCTTCTCAGCTTTTAATTGAGAACATCTCTTCGATCACACCAACAGCCTTTCAGGACCAGATCGACAATTTGATCAGCACTGTCAAGTACGAGGATAAGACATCGAAGCTAAACACACTCAGGGCCCTATATCACATCTTCAAAAAGTTGCCAGAGTTCATCCCAAACAAAGACCATGCATTCTTGGATGTCATATGTGAGTTGGCCAAGAAGGGAACACCAGCGGAGGCTACATACTCTATGAAAGTTCTTTCATTGACTGACAAACTCGAGGCCATTGGCTCCAATATTGTGGATTCCATATTCCCACTGGATGTTACAGACGAATACGTTGCTACTCACTTGGCCACCATTGCAGAGATGTTCAATGTGTGTCCCGAGCTTCCAGAGGACCAATCTGACGACATGACTCCGGTGTTAGTCAGAGATATTCTCCTATCGAACCACAGGAAGTGCAGGAAGGCTGACCAAGAATGGATTGATGATGCTACACTGGAGAACAGCGAAGAGCCAGAACTCAGTGCTAAGGTCTACGCACTCAGAGTTCTTGTGAACAGGCTACAGTTCTTGGACCAGAGCAAAGCCGAGTCCGAGGAGAACTTCAGAATTACTGGTGAGAACGTACTGAAGTTGCTGCTATCCCTGATTGCCAAAGGTGGCGAGATTGTGAACTCCAAGTCCAAGATCTATCCAACACCTATCCATTTCCAAAGTCGCTTGAGATTGGAAGCTGGTCTTTGTGTTTTGATGCTGGCACAGTCGCCTAGGATGAATGCCCTCATGAAACCAGTTGTCATTGACAGAATGGTGCTATTGATTCAAGATGAGAGTGAAAACATTCGTTCGTCTTTCATCAAAGCAATGATCACACTTTTGAAGAACGAGGATATCTCGAACAAGTTCCTCCCAGCTGTGTACTTCATGGCGTACGAGCCAAACACTTCGCTCAAAACCGAGATCAAGACATGGATCAGATCCACGTTCACAAAGAGATCAAATACAGCTACAGAAGGGTCCGATATCGTGTTTGAGAAGAGTATCACTGGCCTGATTCACTCCATCTCCCACCATGCTGAGTTTGTGGAGTACGTTGACGTTGGTGAGGATAACGAGGCCGAGAACAAAGAGGAGAACTTGCTGAAGGCGTACACATTTGCTCTTGAGTACGTGGGCTTCTTCCTGGAAAGCGTAGCCACTGAGAAGAACATCTCACTATTGTATTACTTTGCCACACGTGTGAAGCAGTACCGTGATGCAACGTTACCTGGTACTGCTTTCGCTGAGGACGGGAACAACACAGTGAACAACATCTATCGTGTCTCTGATCTCACCCAGTTCGCTATCCGGGAGCTGGCCGAGTCTAGAGGCTGGTCCATCCAGACATATCCTGGAAAGCTCCAGCTCTCAGCTGAGCTCTTCGCTAAGATGCCAACCAGTGAAGAGGGGCAAAAGGTCGTCGCAACAAGTTTCATCCCAGAGGCCATCGTGAAGAGGCTGAGTGGTATTGTGAAGCAGAAGATCAACAGCATTACCACCACCAAGAGAGTCCGCTCCGTTGAGTCGTTCGGCCGTATAAAGAGAGCCAAGATTTCACAGGCTGCAAATGCCAAGAAGTACAGAAAGAAGACCGTTTCCGAGGACGAAGAGGAAGAGGACTACGATGATTTCAAGGGGCCTGAGACTGAAGGTGTGCGCAAAAGTGCACGAGCAAAGAGAATTAGCTATACTGCTCAGGTAAAGGAGTACGAAGAGGGCGAAGGCGAAGAGGACATCGATGAGAGCTAAGGGCTGCTATCTCAGGCACAGCTATGAATTGTTTCAATGGAATGGCAAACTACGTAGTATCCAATCATGCGTAAACTTTTCATCATTAATATATGCTGGTTTTTTTGGTCCTCATTCATTGTCCTGCAAGAGCTTTAGTAAAGCTGGGTTTTTGTTAGACTCTATGAGCTTCTTGATATGCAACAACTTCTTGATCTCATCTACAGACAAGACAACTTCAGCATCAACTTCATCATCTTCCACGCTGACGTCCGCGCCACTGTCACCGTCTAGTTCCTTGGAGGCAATACCAGCAAGCTCATTGAAATTGCTGTCTTTCAAGTTGACCAGACTGGCGACTATGTCTCTCTCTGACTGTGTCTTTTCTCCAGAACTAAGTTCTCTCAACAAGCGCTGGTTTTCACGAGCGATCTGGCAGTACTCTTGGATCAATGCATCGCGCTTGGCCTCCCGGTCATCGTGAATCTTACCCATAAAGTCCAAGAGGATGCTCTGCTCAGGTACTCTGTGAACCACAAGCTCATCGTTCCAGAGCTTCAGTTTCGACTTGGTCAATGTGGCAGCCACACCATCTGGGGTATCATGGTTGTCGAGATGTGCAGGGGTGGGGATTCGCACAGGAAGAGCATCATCCTCATCATCAGATCCCGGAGCGGAGGCCAGTCTAATGTCAATGTTACCGTCATTGCGGAATCCACGAAGTAAGTCCACATCCACAATAACTGGCTTCCTCAATCTCCTCTTCTTCTCATACAAGTCGTCGGCGTGGTTCGGGCATTTCCACTTCTTCCCCAGCTGCTTGATTGTAGACAATGGTGGGTCCAAACAGTCCAAGTGCCATGAAGAATCACAATACTCACAAGTGGCTATTGGCTTGTCAACGTCGCCCATGAGCTTGTTGGCGCTGATACCACTTTCACCACATTTCACACAAATCAATGGATTGCCCTTCTTATCATAGTGCAACTCTGGGGCCGTTTGCTCAAAGGCACCAATTTTGGCTGGCTTGTAAGGTTTGAAGTCAGAGTCCTCGTACTCACCAAACTGGCCAGTGGAGACACCAGCAAACCTCTCCCTAATATTCTTTGGAAGCCTGAACTGTGTCGGATTTCGTCTCTCCACCTGGTCAAGCAACTTGGAAAACAGCCCTGGCAGGTGAGGTGATGGTAGGCTTCTCTTGGCCTGACATTCATTACACAACCACTCGCCTTCTGGGAGTGTGCTTTCATCAAACGGTGGATCACAACATGCGAAATGGAATGAGTTAGGACAGTGTTCACAACAAAGGAAAATACCCGGTTCACCACAGGAGTAGCAGTAGTCGTCATTATCCTTCGTGGTGTCGGCGAAATCAAATGCATTCTCACGCTTCTCGCCGGCTAATTGAAGTGGATTGTCGTAACCAAATGGATTCTCACGAGTCTTCTTTGGCGAGGCGTTCTTGATCTTACGCTTCTCTTCTTTTCCTGACTTTGCCTTTTTCTTCCGTGGTGTCTCAGGTGCAGAAGAGGGGAACTCCGAGCTACCCATATCTGGTGAAGTGGACTGCAAACGTATGGAAGAGCGAAGTTCACTCGGTCTCTGAAGTTTCTCATTCATATAGGTAGTCAACCCTTTCTTCAACTCGGTTTCTAACTCCTCTTGGTTCACTGGCTCTGGATCCGGCGATGGCTCCAGTTGGTCAGAGTCTGCGTCAGTGAATTCTCCATTCTTACGTCTGTTGTTCTTACGTTTCAGCGGCTTCTTCTGTGGCCAGAGGCTGTCCTTTTTGATCTTAGTACTTGGAGGAGCACCTAATGGGATACCTGTAACTGTCATGACTGGCTCATTTGCAGCAGGCTCTTCAAACGGCTTGAGAGATATATTCGGAACCGGTTGTTGATGTTGCTGTGTGTGTGTTCTCAGTGGTCTGCGTGACCTCTCAGATGGCTCAGCAGATGCAGTACTTGAGCGAGAATGTGATTCCACTGATGGAGACGCCCTGGAGGCGATATGCTTGTCAAATGGGAGGGTAGTTACTCCTCTTGTGGTGTTTACATTAGAAGCAACAACTGGGTCTGAAGACGGTATAAGATCCTGGGATGAGGAATATGGTGCAATAGAGCTTGTCTTCAGGGCATTCAGCTTAATAGTAGGAGATGTCTCAGCTTTGGTAGAAGTAGAAGATGAACTAGAGTCGGAAGTTGATGATCGTGTGCTCTTTCTCTTCTTTCTGGGTGGAGTGATATTCATCGCCAACTGTCTGGCTTGCTCTTTTTCCAATTCACTCTTCTTGTCCAATGTTTCCCTAATCCAATCAGACCACTTTGTCAGCTCTGCCAACTCTCTGTTGGGTCTCTTTGCTGACTTCTTCTCAGTGTCGTGATTCTCCTTGTTCTCCGGCACGGTCAGAATATTCTGTTCGCGCGCAGCATCGTACTCCAGTCTTCGTCTCTCTCTTGCGGACATAATAGGTGTGTCTGATTCCTTCTTAATGACTTCTCCCTCGCTCATTTGACTGTCATCACTACTGAGTTCTTTAGACACATCACCATTTGTAGCCTTTGCGGAGTCTCCAGCCTTTGGACTCAGTAGGACTGTCATCGTAGGGAACGGAACATCAGAAGTGGATGAGCCTGAGGAGGAGCCACTTGATGTACTAGGTGATTCCTTAGACTTTCCAGTTCCTCCTGCCTTCCCTTCTTTCGACATGGGAGACCCAATTGGAAGTTCCTTGGACCTAAATTGCTTAGGCGTGGCATTCTTTGGTGGCGATAGCTGATTTCTGGCGATGGAAGTACCCAGAATGTGTTGTGTCATTGGCTTCTTCGAGTTGAATGGTGATGACGCTTGCCTCTGTATGACTTTGCTATCACCTAAGAGTTGGTTAGAGGCAGCTTTCTTAAACGGCAGGTCTTGACTTTTAGGAGCCTGTTGTCTGGAAGCACGATTCGTCACGAAGACAGATTTCACCTGAGTGTGGTCAAATGGATCAAACACTGGTATACAGTTGTCTCCCACTCTCTTGGAGGATAAGCTTCCATAATGTGCATTGTTTCCATTCACATCAGGTGTGAAGGGCGCAGCGTGTGTCGATTCGCCTCCAAACAGCGGCTTATGAAGTTGCCCCTCTGCCATGGACTTGCTCTTAGCAGGCACACTGGGCGACGTGTTCACCATACTGAGCACTGAGAACGGCTTTTTCTGCGTGCTTTTCAAATCAGCATCGGACGAAAGCCGGCTTGATGGTGGAATACTTGAAGCTGGCATTCGGGATCAATGGTGTGTGGGCAAACTGGGCAGTAGATATGTTTCCGCTTGGGTAGTTAGCAGGCAGTTGGCAGTCTTCTGAGATGACCGACTAAGTGGGCAACACCGAATTTATGGTACCAACGTAGGAAGATCAGAGTAAGTAAGTCTTCAAGCGCGTTACGTGGGCGGTAACGAAGGTGATTGAGAAATGAAGGGACACGGCGGCTGTCTGTGTGTGTGGGGCGGATGTAATAAAAATTGTGCCAACAGGAAGCTCTCTATCAATTTGGTGTATCCCAGTGGCACACCCCGGCTGATATGTCTTTTTATATACGGCAGAGTGGGAAGATCGCCGCGTGTGATGGTGGTGGTTCTTTGTTGGCTTACGCGTTCATCTAGTAAAGAAAGCTGTGATTTTTGATTTTTCTCACCAGCACACTCCGCCAAGTTCGGGATTTCGTTGAATAAAATAGGTCCCATGCGATGCTATTCGGGCTATCTAGAGGGGGTGACAGCAGAGTATTTGTTTGTGCGTTTGAGCTTAATGACGCTCTTCTGAACACTCTTCCGGCCCATTAGAACCATTTAAAGACAGGCCCACTGGCCCTATACCTACAAACATCCAGGAAGCTTAACAAAGCGTTCAATTGAAGCGTCTAGACGACACCCTTTTGGTAAAGGTCATGAGCTGGGTCGTGAGTTCAAAACGTCAAAAAACAGATGATGATAATATATATATATATATCGTGTGACGGAAGTGAAAGGGTAGGAGAGGAAAAGAAGGGAAAGAAATGGTCAGCAGGTTGCTTAGTTCTTAGCCTTCTTTACCTTCAAAGACTGGGTCAAGAGCTCCTTGAGCTCAGCAGACAACTCCTTCTCTGACTGGACAACCTCGGAGTCGAACTCGGAGGAGGTGAACTTGACAAGGCCGTTCTTGGTGAGGGCAACGGTGACGTAGACCTGAGCAATCTGCTTACCTTCCTTCTCCTGGTAGATGTCGTAGGCAACCATTGTGCCGTGGTTGCAGTTCTCCTTCAGACCGGTCTTACCCTTGGTTGGGTCGTCAAGGTTCTTGATGGCGAATGGGAACTTGGAGGCCTTTCTCTTGATCTCGTTGAGGACCAAGTGAGAGGACTTGAGCTTAAGCTGGTAAGAGGTACCGGTGAGCTTGTAGATAGAGGTTCT
The DNA here is from genome assembly GCA_030567055.1 of Petasospora taoyuanica. Classification (NCBI taxonomy): domain Eukaryota; kingdom Fungi; phylum Ascomycota; class Saccharomycetes; order Phaffomycetales; family Wickerhamomycetaceae; genus Petasospora; species Petasospora taoyuanica. The sequence continues at coordinate 25,713 of JAKUBZ010000005.1, forward strand.
GATCTCAGCTGGCTTGACCTTACCCTCACCGTTGGACACAAGGATGTCCAAACCGAACACCTGGCCGACCTCAAACTCGAATGGAGCAACCTGGTTCTTCTGCTCGTCGTTAGGGTTGATGATGATCTCCTTCTCACCGGTGAGCACACCACGCTCCTGGTTGTGCGAGAGCATGCCCTCCAATGGTACAACACCGTACTCCTTGGCGACCTCGGCGACAATCTTGGTGACGTCGTAGTTCTTCTTGCCTGGCTTGATGGTTCTCAAAGCAGCCTCAGATGCCTTGTAAGCAGCAGTCAACAAGTCGGCGGTTGCACCAGTGACTGGAGAACCCTTGGAGGAACCTACAACGACGGTCTCAGAAACAATGGATGGGAAACCATCAATTTGGGCACCCAAGTGGATCTTGGCAACGTCACCGTTCTTCAAAGTCAAGTTGGCAGCCTCATCGTCAGCACTGATTGGTGACAAGTGGTCAGCAATAGCGTTAGGTGAGATAGAAGTTGGGAAGGCAATACCCTTGGACTCAACCTTGTTCTTCTTGGAGTTGTAAATCTTGGAGATCTCCTCCTCGATAACGGCATCACCAGCCTGGCAAATGTCCCAAATCTTAGCACCCTCAACGACTAAGGTCTTAACGTGGGCCAAAGCCTTCTGGGCAATGACACCAGCGGTTCTGTACTTCTCCACGACGTCGGAGTTGTTGATCGAGTAGTCTGGCTTGGTCTCCTTGGCAGCGGACATTATGCTTTAGTTATGTTGGAATTGAGCTACTCCAAAGCCTGTCAATGCGCATCGCCATTTCTCTCACCTCTTTGCTGAAATTTTTTCGACGGTGCTACACAGGTGGTTGGCCGTAGACACTCGAGATGTTCGGCAACAGTGCTCCTAACCGCACTTTTGCTGCGCGCCCATCTGTTATGTGCCCTGGCCGCTCCGCATTTGGCCAAGGAGGGTCCTTTGGTAATTGGCTATACTTATCGGATCTAAAGCTATACAATTGGTAGATTTGCATGTGTTTCGGGTACTATGGGGACGATGATTTCGGGAATTTTAGCTTTCTTATAAGATCACACGAGGAACAAAAGACACAACGAATCGGCGCTCCCAAAGCTCACTGACTCACACGCATATAATTTTTGTTCACGCTTTGTTCCCATCGACACATCTATTGAGGATAAGAAAGCATAGCACTTGAGTTCATCAAAAAAAAAAAATGAGCAGCAAGAGACTCTTCTCAACGGCGACTACCCTGGCCAATAAGTACGCCAAGTATGTCCCACAATCCGGGTCCTACCCACAGGGCTATAGCGTCGGTGCCATTGCGTCCGGTGTTAAGAAGACCGGCGCATTGGATCTGTCATTGATGGTCTCCGATGTTCCAGCCAGTGCTGCTGCTGTGTTCACTACAAACAAGTTCAAGGCTGCACCAGTGCAGCTCTCTACAAAGATCCTAGAAGAGACTGATGTGGTGAATGGTATCATCATCAACAGTGGTTGTGCCAACGCCGTCACTGGTACCCAAGGTTTAGAGAACGCTAACGCTATTGTCAACGCCGTGGATAACCTCATTGACCCATCTGCCACTAAGCAGTCGACACTGTGTATGTCGACGGGTGTCATTGGCCAGCAGTTGTCTATGAATAAGATCCTCCCTGCTCTTCCAAAGCTCTACAAGTCCCATTTGGGCTCTGACCATGAGGCCTGGTTGGCTTGTGCCAAGGGTATTATGACAACTGACACTTTCCCAAAGCTCGTGTCTAAGCAAATCAATGTTAATGGTAACAGCTACAGCATTTCAGGCTTGTCCAAGGGTGCTGGTATGATCTGTCCTAACATGGCTACCCTGCTGGGTTTCTTTGTCACTGATGCCCCAATTGCTCCAAGTGCATTGAAGTCTATCTTGACTTATGCTGTGGACCGTTCTTTTAACTGTATCTCCGTGGATGGTGATATGTCTACCAATGACACAATTGCTGCATTGGCCAACGGTGCTGCTGGAGGTCCAATCATCGATGAATCTACCACTGATTCTTATGAGTTAATTCGTGAGCAGATCACCGAATTCGCTCAGACATTGGCCCAATTGGTCGTCCGTGATGGTGAAGGTGCCACCAAGTTTGTTACTATCAAAGTGAAAGACGCATTGTCCTACGCTGATGCTCACAAGGTGGCCAAAACTATCTCCAACTCTCCATTGGTCAAAACCGCACTGTACGGTAAGGATGCTAACTGGGGTAGAATTCTCTGTGCAATTGGCTACTCCGACGTTGAGGTTAACACCGCCAAGACGAACGTCTCTTTCGTTCCAACTGATGGTACCTCAGAGCTTAAGCTTTTGGTCAACGGTGAGCCTGAAGTTGTTGATGAAGGGAGGGCCAGTGAGATCCTGCAGTTCGAGGACCTTGAGATCTCTGTCGACCTGGGCACCGGCGGCGGTGCCGGTGCCTCTTTCTGGACTTGTGACCTCTCCCACGAGTACGTCACCATCAATGGTGACTATCGTAGTTGAATGGGGCCCTGATGTGGGAATTGAATGTATAGAATAGTAAAAAGAAAAAAGGGTATAACAACATTGTTCTCATATTTATGCAGTATGCGCACCCCAACGTAAATACCAGCACATGCAGGCCTAGGCTACCTGATATTTTAGCCATACAAGTTTTAGCTGGAGTCTGATCATCGCGATTGGCAAGGGGCGGCGCTCCCTACAAAACGAAGGCGCCTATCTAATTTTTGCACTAAACAACGGCGCTATAACGATATACAACCACTGGTAACCAATTAAAGGAACCAGGGAGATGTCAGACTTTGACAGCAATTACGGGCTGAGCTCGCGGCAGAAGCGCTCTGTTGGGTCGTCCTCAGAGGGCGAAGTGAGCCCACTGACATCCCGTAAGGTATCCCTTGCGGATCCAAACATGACAGGACATCGCCTGTCTTTGATGCTATCACCAGCCTCTCCAGAGGCTCAAAACTTGTCAGAGCCAGTGTCTCCACAGACGCAATCACACAGAATCCCATCACTGCCGCATAATTACAAAGGGCTTCACCACACAACGTCAAAGGACCCAGTGCCCCCATTCCAGCATCCAGTGAAGATTCGTCCAAAGAAGAGTCTCTTTGGAAAGTTCATCAATTCTATCAGGGAGGACAAGAGAGGTTCACGGTCCTCAGATGACTCGAACTCGCCGGAAATGGTGCCATCAATGAGCAACACAAGACCCATATCTCAACCATCATCCGCACAAAGCGCCAGAGACCAGAGCATCATCAGCGATAACAGTCTGGAGCTCCCTGCTGCTCGTAACGTCCGCCACAACCCAAGCATTGCCAGTATAAGAACATCATTATTGGATTATGGGAATGAGAACTCCGTCGTGACGCTTGATCTCAGCGATTTGGGCGATATGACAGATATCATTGTCGAAGAGGTGAGCAAGGAGACTACGCCGGAATCTACTACGAAAGAATCTTGGGCTGCTCCTGAGTCCTGGGATGTGAAGGACGAGAAGAGGGCATTGGGAGATGGTGAGGAAGAAGATGATTATGTTGTGAGAAGAGTGTACACGCATATGTCCAAAGAAGCTGACTTGAAGACACAGGAAAACAAGCTGTACCATGTGAGAATCCACGCTGAAGACGATGATTTCACCTCTACACTCAAAAGACCATACGGTGAGACTGTGGAAGAACTCATCAAGTTCATCAAAGGCAGATATCAACTGAGTGGTGATTATAAGCTCAGTTTGAGGGTCGGTAAGGTCACCAAGAAGTTGGAGCCTTTCCAGAAGCCAGTGAAGATTCAGACAAATCTGCTTTTGCTATCAGGCTACAATGAAGATGACAAGTTGGATGAGATTGGAAGATTCGACCAGAGCTATCTCTTCAAGTTTATTCTCCACCATGACGTACTCAGGCAGCTCAGTCCAAGCGAAGAAGAGTACCTCAACAGAGATCTGGTGCATGTCAATTTGAAGAGCAAAGACCTCCAGAAGATTCCAGCGCTGTGCTATTCCTCAAAAGTGCAGAGTTTAGATGTCTCCAATAACGGTGATATCACACTGCCTTCGGACTTCTTCCAGACTGCTGACTCGCAGTTGAGTTCTCTCAGAATGGTTAACATCAGAACAAAAGTTTTCCCACCAAACATTGTATATGCCAGAGAGCTGGTCTCGCTGGACTTGGAGAGAAACTTTATTCAGAGCATTCCTTCAAACATCTACATGTTGAAAAACTTGTCGATTCTTAACTTGAGTTGTAACAGGTTGACAGATTTGCCAAAATTGCCTGCTAACTTGAAGATTCTAGATCTCAGTTCTAACGACTTTGAGATTTACCCAGAGACTGTTAACAAGTTGACTAATCTTTTGCAATTGGATCTTTCTTACAACAAGCTCAAGTCTTTGCCAGAGTCCATCAACAACTTGAATTCCTTAAAGAAGGCAAACATCTCATCGAATCAATTGACACATATTGAGGCTAACTTGCCTAATTTGAGAACACTTAACCTTAGATTCAACGATATCTCTGACCTGAGATTCTATGGATCCAATATTGAGAACCTCTACTTGACACATAACAACATCTCGAACTTGACAAACCCATTGCCAAATTTGAGAACATTGGACCTGCAGCAGAATCCAATCACACAATTGAATATTGAGAGTCCTAACTTGGCTTCGCTCAACTTGTCCAAGGCTAAATTAACATCGTTCCCAGTGGCCATTCTTAAGCTTTCGAAGTTGGAGAAGCTAGAGTTGAGTAAGAACGCATTGCGCGAGTTGCCCAGTGAGATTGCCCAGTTGACTAATTTGAGAGAGCTGTCAATTTATAGTAACAACCTGGAGACTGTGCCTGATCTCTCGTCATTGGCCAAGCTCAGATTCCTGGACTTACACGATAACAACTTGAAGTCGATCTTTGACTTCTCGTCTATTGAGGAAGTGAACCTGTCTTCCAACTTGATTGCCAACATCTCAATGCCGCAGCACAACAAGACAACAACTCTAAGAGCCGCTGATAACCAGATGGGTGATGACTCGTTCTATACCATCCGTCTGTTCAAACACTTGAAGGTGCTAGACCTTTGCTACAACAAGCTGCTTGATATTCCAAGTGGTACATTAAGCTCATTGGAACACATGGAGGAGTTGTTCTTGTCTGGTAACACATTATCGTCGCTTCCGGATGACTTTGATCAGCTTTCTTGCCTCAAGGTATTGGTGTTGAACGGTAACAGATTCCGTACTCTCCCTGCTGACCTGAGTATTATGTCTGACTTGGAGGTCATCGATGTTGGTTCCAACGATTTGAAGTATAACACTTCGAATTCGAGATACGAGTGGAATTGGCAGAACAACCAGAACTTGAGATACTTGAATCTGTCTGGTAACAAAAAGCTTGAGATCACGGAGGACTTGAACTTGCCAAAACTCAGACTGTTGGGTCTTATGGACTTGACAATCACCACGCAGAACATTCCAGACGAGTCTATGAACATGAGGGTACGTACTACAGCTACTGCTCTAGGACAAGAATTGTCATATGGTATTTCTGAGCGTATCCAGAGACACATCTTTGCCAGAGACTCTGTGTACCACAACATTGACGGCGGTATTCTGATTGGTATCTTTGACGGTATGTTCTCCGGTAAGATTTCTCATATCATTCGTGAGAATTTCCACAAAGTGTTTGAGAATGAGTTGAAGAAATTGGATCCAGCTACTGCCTTGAAGAGCTCTTTTTTACAGCTCAATGGTATCGTGAACCAGTCTGAATTGAACTCTGAGGATGGCCTTGCAGGTTCCACTGCTACGGTGGTCTACATCAAGGGAAAGAAAGTATACACTGCCAACATTGGTGACACCATGGTTATGCTTGCCAAGTCTGATGGAAGTTTCACGTATTTGACAGCACTGCATCAACCTTCCAGCACTGGTGAAGTTGACAGAATCAGAACGTCTGGTGGGTTTGTCTCTTCGAACGACAAAGTAGATGGTGTTTCAAAGGTTTCAAGAGCTGCTGGCTTTACGGACTTGTTACCTCATATCCACACTGGTCCGGATATTTCCGAGACTACTATCAATGATGAGGTGATTGTCATCGGCACTAAGGAGCTCTTTGATTACTTACCTCCAAAGACCATTGGTGATATTGTGAGAGAGTCTGATAACCCGATGTCCACCGCTGAGAGACTCAGAGACTATGCTATGTCGTACGGCTGTACCACGAAGGTCTTAGCCTCTGTTGTCTCGAGAAAGAAGACCAAGAAGGTGAGCTTCCCAGTATCTAGACAGTTGGTTGAGGACTCTAACTTGAGAAGACTTCAACCTGAGATCCCACCTCCAGTTGGCGAATTGGCTATGGTGTTTACTGATATCAAGAACTCTACATTGCTATGGGAGAACTATCCACTGGCCATGAGATCCGCCATCAGAACACATAATGACATTATGAGACGCCAATTACACATTGTCGGTGGTTATGAGGTGAAAACCGAAGGTGATGCCTTTATGGTCTCATTCCCATCTGTCACATCTGCTATGATCTGGTGTTTCAACGTGCAACAGCAGCTGTTATTGGAAGACTGGCCTGCGGAAATCTTACAGAGTGAAGAAGGATGTGAATTGAAAGATACCAATGGTGTCACCATCTATAAGGGCTTATCCGTGCGTATGGGCATCCATTGGGGTGTACCGGTGTGTGAACCTGACATTATTACCAGAAGAATGGACTACTTCGGTCCTATGGTCAACAAAACCGCACGTGTATGTGCTGTTGCCGATGGTGGAGAGATCACACTGACTCAGGACTGTTTGAATGAGCTCAATCGTATTGAACAGGCATGGGAGAAGAGTCAGGATGGTATTCCTGTGTCTGAGGCGTTTGGCAATGCCGAAGCATCGGAAGTGCTGGAGAGCGAGTTTACCATTGTGAAGAACATTGGATGGGTGAGTGAGTTCATGGGTAAAGTTCAACTCAAGGGTCTTGAAACGGAGGAGGAAATCACACTTGTATTCCCTAAGCAGTTGGAGAGCAGATTCCAGTTCCAACGTAAACCAGACTTGACATCAGAAGACATTCATGGTGTGAGGGACATTGCTCTGAGATTGGACCGTATACTATGCAAACTGAATGGTACCCCACTGGAGATCAATACTTTAAAGAGAAGCGAACACGTTGAGAAACAACTGTTGGAAGTATTCATTTCGAGAATCGAACACACTGTGGCACTACTAGCGCTACGTGACCAGACCGTGGGTCTGTTTGAGCAGAAGAAGGACATCTTTGAACTTGTGAAGGAGCTCGGAGCACTCTATAAGGGAAGCAGACGTTAATATTAAGCTTTCATTCAACACAGTTACCATTATGATTTAGAATCATACTTGAGAGCGATTATGTAATCATTCCGCGAACACTGCATAGGCCTTAATTTATAGATGCAAGTGGTTTATTTATCTTTCCATCTCACGATGTAAGGTGTAAAACTGAAGCTTAATTTGTAACAAAAAACAAGGATATCAGGATGCCTCCAAGAGCTGCCAGAGATCCGTCAGCCTCTGAGACTGAGGGTAATGCCACCGGCAACGCCAACTCGAGGGCGTCAACAAAGGCCCGTAACGCCGCAGCACAGGCTGCCCATGCCGAGCTGATTGCACGTCATATTCACTCGAACGGACCACAGGATAAACCACAGCTCGACCCGATGGATTTTGAGTCGCTTCCTGGCCAGACACTGCGGAAGTACCGAGATGTGTACAGGCTGCCCGTGAAGAGCTCGATGACTATGGGAGGATACCTATTAGGGTCGGAGGTGGGGCAGAAATCACAGAGTTATAAGAACAGGAACAGAGTATCGAAGCCTGAGCTTGCCGAGGCAGTGAAGAAGCACTTCTTATCACAGAACGTGAAGGAGAGTGAGGTGATTACGAACTTTCTCTACAAGGTGAACAACCAGGACAAGGCTTTTAGTCTCAAGTTCAAGCCGTGATTCTTGTGGGGTTGCGTCTTGTGTGTTTTTTTTTGGCTTTATTCCTTGAGTAAGCTGCTTCTGTATGACTGAACGTGATGATAATATGATGTTTTGCGTGTGTGTAGTGTGACTTCTCTGTTGAAATTGGTGCCGATGACAAGGTATATAATCGCCATGGTCGCGCGAGTATAAAAAGCCTGGGGATCCCCCAACAATCGCCACACTGCAAAGAAACCTCTGATATTATGAGAATAGCGTGATTTTTTTAAAACTCCAGCAGGCGGCTAACTCTGATACTGCACAATGATGGACTTAACGACGGCAGTTTTCATCGGAGCTCTTTTGATTGTGTTTATTTTCCTCCGGTGGTTCGTCAATTCTGAAGATGACACGGAGTTGCACTTGCCGGCAACACGCCAACAAGAGACCCAGCAAGAGCATCAGGCCAGAGCAGCAAATAGGCAGAGACAGCAGAACAATGCTGCACCGCGCCGCCAGATCACGACAGATATGATCGAAGTGGTGCAGCAGTTGGCACCACACGTGTCGGAAGCACAGATCCGCCACGACTTACTCAGATCGGGCAGTGTGGAGATCACAGTGGAGCGGATCCTATCAGAGGGTACGCTTCCATTCCCACCGGGCTACAACGCTGCTCGTTCGTCTGGTGCTGATACCACTGAGAGATTACAGAGCAGGATCCAGCCGGAGAATTTGTTGAATAAGTATGGCGTAGAGGATGGAAACACAGTGGAGTCCAAGAAGATGGAGTGGTCTGAGAGCGCAGAGGAAAGAGCTCAGACCCTACAGGACAAGAAGGCCGAGATGATTCTCAAGGCGAGACGCAGACTGCAGGCGCAGTTATCGAATGAGCAGGACCTGGGTGGGTTGGCCAAGTAATCTACAAAATTTTGTTGAGACAGGAGGAAAAGGATGATCTATTCTCAGTCAGTGACTGGCGTAGGGGAGATTCTCTTCTTTGGCTTCTCGGGCTCCTCGTCGACCATGATGACGTCTGGCTGGTTTTCTGTTCTCTTTGGAACAGGAGACGCAGATGCCAACTTCTGCTTCTTCCGTATCAGATGGTTGATGGTGTTCATCACAGGCGGTGGCTGCTGCTTTAGTATCTCCACGCTCTTGTTGTCTTGTATCATTGGGGGCCCCGCCAATGGCGACGATGTGATATTCTGTGTCATTATAGACCCGGTAATCGAAGATGTTTGTGGTTTCTTCTTTGTAGTCTTTGGTGTGCTGAGTTTATCGTCATCGAGTACATCCTCTGGCAGCAGTGATTGGTAATCCACGGCCAACGGAGTACCGAACGTCCCCTGGCTAAACCTCAGGCTGGTACAGAACCCATCCGCAGACGTTACCAATAGGCTTTGTCCATCGCTGTTCCATGCCAAATCTGTCAATGTTCCATAGTGGATGCTCGAGACAGATCCAAGTTCTTCTAGACTCTGTGTGTCAAAGATGTGCACTGAATCCACTGTGGCAACGGCAAAGACCATCTTACAGGGCAATTGGAAAGCACATGGCTTACCTTGGTCCAACTCGTACAACACCGGTGAGAATGACGTCACCAGCGCTGGTTTTCGAAGCCCAGGTAAATGCGCAATGGGGGGTTTTCCCAGTCCTGCTCGTGTGTAGATGTACACTGTATTGAGTGGCTCGTCCTTGTCCTCTGCGCTATTCTTGAAAACACCAGCTGGTGTTAACAGTAGGCTTCCATCAGGTGAGAATGCCAGGCGACGGAAAAAGGACCGCAGAGATTCTGTGTGGTACAGCATTGAGCTCTTGAGAGCTGAGTGGTCCAGTGGAGTGAGCAGTTCCTCTGGTGGTGACGGTGTTTGTTGTGGTCTTGTCGGAAGCTCGGCTCTTGAGCTCTTTTGTACCACCGAGGTCTTCATCTCCTTGTCTGATTGCTTGATTCGGTGGACGTGCACAGAACGGTCTGCGCTCTGCGTAGCCAGGAATTTGCCCCTTGGGTCCCATGCGACACCTTGAACATAATGTCCATGGTCTGCGATTTGTAACACTTGTTGTCCCGAGGAAACATCATACACTCTGGCCACATTATCCGTAGATCCCGTCAAGATGTACTTGGAATCAGGCGACCACGCCAAGTCATAAGTCTCTGATGTACTCGAACGACACAAAGTTTTCATTGTCCAACTCTCTGTAGCGTCATCATCATCAGCAGCTCCAAACTCTCTAACGATTGAATCGGCTTTACTCCAAATCATCGCACATCCGTCATCCCCCGCAGTAGCTAACAGTTCACCCTTAGGGTCAAACCTCACCACATTGACAGCCTGTGTGTGTTTCGCAAGTGTCGACAAGTATTCCACTTTGATCTGTCCCTCCTTGGTAACAAGACGCCAAAGCCTTACGTTATTATCACCACCACCGGTAGCGAGTCTCTCTGACGTACCATTTTTTACCCGCGAGGGTTGGAAATCTGCAGAATAGACAGGTTGCTCACCATCATGCCAATGCACCGTCAATATGCTGGCCTCCATCATTCGGTCCCTTGGCGCTGAAATAAACGAAGTATACCTATAAGTCAGCAGCTCACCTCCATTGAAAGATCATCTGCTAAACGCGTCGCATAAGCACTTTTCGCGTTACGTCTGGGTATTATAATTTCAGCCCTCGGGTTTCGCGTCGGTGGTATGCGCACTACCAGTAGGTCTATAAATTTTTCACCCATTGGAGGGGGGAGAACAAACTCGATTCATCTATATATATATATGAGGTGTGTACACATACATACTATGTTTGTCCATGGGCTCAAGCAAAGAGGTCGTTTTTGGAGGTTCAGCTGTACGTACTGCACAGACGTGCAGTGTCCACAGCAGACCTTTCTTTTGCGACCGCAACAGTAAATAGGCAAATTGCACATTTAGTCAAATCCCACTTGGACGGATTGAAAAACTACGTCCCTGTGGTGCCGATCTTGTGCATATAGCAAACGGTGCGTGTGTATAACTACTCTATACTTAATAGAGTGAGCGTACACACCGGATAGTCTTAGTGCCTCGGTGTGATTTCCCTTGTGGTTCATGCCTGGCCGGTGTATCCCTACATCTTCAATACCAATATGCATTTTACATATAATTCATTATAAAAGTAGAGACATTGAGTGATATATCAATCAAGGGAGATCGAATTGTCTGTCCACCCTTCTCTTCTTTTTCTTCCCATTAGCCCCATTACCATGAAATATCTTAAGCGTATTAATAGCAGTCAACCTCGTACTGAAGCAAAAGCCCTCTGGATCATCAAATTCTTTCCAATTCCCAATCTTGGCAAACTCCTCGTGTGGCCTGACTGATGATTTACCTCGTGCTGCTATTGGTAACAGACTGGGCAATTGCAGTGTCTTTACAACGCACTCTGGATTAAAAGGCTTGATAAACAGAGCAATGTGTGAGTTGTCCACGCCAATGGACACCGGTATCCATCGTACTTCCTCTGGTTTGTCCTTCAGTTCCTGTTTCGACATGGCACCCCTCACCACAGGGATGTGATCCATCTGAAACTTGAAAGTCTTTAGCACATCCTCCGTAAAAATCTCAGGGTAGAGCTTTATCAAATCTCGTATCATTCGTGCTCTGTCACTATGATCCACCACATACGACGTAAACAGACGACCTTTTCTTAGTGTTGAGTGTGACATTTTGGCAATTGTCCTCTGGTTGTTCTTTATAAGCTTGTTATGCTCTTCAATCATCTCCTCCACAATCTTCCGTTCAGCCCTTGGGTCTAAAAAGCACGGCTCTGTAAACACGGGTACCATATCTGCTATAAGCTCATACCGCACGGCCTCTGTGTACTCGTTGAGGCACTTCTGGAAGCCGTTCAGTTGGCTCTGTCTGTCGTCGTAGATCACCACCTGGGAGATATCTTTATGATGGTCCAATATGTCCACCAAAACTTGTGTTTTGAACTGGATGGTCGTCTCAAAATCCGGTGTCTTTAGTATGAGAGCATCCAATGGCTCATACACACCTTGGGACTCCAAAATCTCACACAAGAGATTTGCAAATGGGTCTTTCATTCTTCCAGTCATCACCACCGCCAGACACTCTTCATCCTCGATTGAAAGCCTTAACAAGTCCAAGAGATCATAGTTCCAGTACTCGCCCCACTTCTGTAAGCCCTCGGCATCCCATCCATTGCCCAGATTCCGTAATACCAGCGGCTCTTTCCACCAACCTCCCTGTGCAAAGTGATCTCCACTAGTAAGCATCCCCAGTGCGGCGTCTTGGAACAGCGCAGGGTTCGGTGCTGGTGAGCGGAAAATAGTATTGTCGAAGTCGTACACGTGGAGCTTCTTCGGCTTGTCGGTCATCGGGGCCCTATGGAAGGCGTCATATCGTTGTACTGGATCTTCATGGTGGTGGTGCTCCTCTTCTTCCTCTTGTTGTTGTTCTACCTCATTTCCATCGCCAGCTTCTTCCTCTACGTCGCCATAGTGTCTTTTGCGGGAGTTTGGACTCAATGAAAGTTGATCTTCTCCTCCTCTCTTGGGTGAAGACATATTTCCTCTTCTTGTTTGCTTCTTCTATGTTTGATAATTTTTCCCTTTAACTGTGGTATGGATCAGAACTGAGTGGTATTAAATGCACCTGGGTCCTGATCCCGTGCCCGCGACCTCATGACCCCCTTAGGCTCCTTGGCGCCGCCTGCGACGTCAGAGGGGACACGGTGCAGGGTCACCGCGATAACATCTCTCCACTACTAATACATACCATCAATCACTCAAAACTCCATCACATCACCATAAATACGCCCAGTTTCTTACAAGCAGATGCACTTTAACCTCCCGCCATGGCAGGGCATTGGCGTATGTCCCCACACACAATTCACCATATAACAGAACACTCCCCCCACAAAACTAACCTTCCGAGTAGATCCCCGTGCTGATCATCACATTGATTGGGTACGGAAGCCACTGGTTTGTATTCAGAGAGTTCCTCTCAAGTAGCCAGCAGATATGGTTTCAACTGAGTCTGGCAATTCTATGGGTTTCATATCTCATAGCAATCAAGAAGTCCCCCGGATCGCCACCCAAGAGTTTCACGCCACGGTCAATGCAGTGGAAACGATGGTGTAAGAAATGTCGGGCTTATAAACCAGAGAGAACTCATCATTGCAAAACGTGCAAATGCTGTGTTTTAAAGATGGATCACCACTGTCCATGGACCGCTAACTGTGTCGGCCATGGGAATATGCCGCATTTTCTCAGATTTTTGCTATGGGTTGACTTTACGAATGGCATCGCTTGTTATCATTTAATACGGCGTTTGGTATCGTACTGGAGGGATAAAAACCTGCCGATGTATCTTTTCTCCAAGACAACACTCACTGCTACTTTGGTGTTGACACCGCTGAGTTTGTTTGTTGCCCTGTCGGTGGGGCTTCTCACTTTCCGATGCTTCAAGGGCATACTGTTTTCTGGGATGTCACAAATCGAGGAATGGGAATGGGAAAGAATTGAAGCACAGTACAAGTCTCCACGGTTCTATGAGAAAGTCAATCAGAACTTCAAGTTATTCTTTGGCAGAAACCTTCCGACGATCTCCTCGTGGTCCTCGAGTCGTCATCTACTTACTGACATGGGAGAACAACCATTTATTGCACTAGATGACATTGTGTTTCCCTATGATATCAACCCATGGGAGAATCTCATACAGGCGTTTGGGTACCCGTGGAATTGGCTTCTGCCCTGGGGTGGTCCCCTGGGTGATGGCTTGACATTCCCTAAGGATACTCTGTTGGACTTAGAAGGAGATGACATCTCTTCAATCCCTTGGCCTCCAGACGGTTCACACCAAGATAGACACACTAGCAATGAGCCACAAGAGTTCATAGATGAGAACGAAATCACTCTAAAGAGACGTATAACAGCGAACAAAGAGTGGGCAAACACATACGGTGAAAAGCTATCAGACTATGGGGTTGAGGAATAACTACAACGAACCGTAAAGCAGTATATATAAAGGGTTTAAAATTACAATTCATCACTCCATTTTGGCATCGCCGTCAACGTCAACCTCCGTCTTGGCAGTGGAAGCACTAGCATCATTGGAGTCTTCGGCCACTAGACTCGTTGTATCCGTGTTAGCATCTCCCTCAACATGTGCATTCTCTTCAGTCGTAGTGTCGTTGCCCTTGATCTCGGTGTCATCCTGTGGGATTGTAGAGTCAGCATCAGCGGTCACATCTTGCTCCAAGACAGATGCAATGGCTGGATTCAGTTTCTTTGTTAACACAGTACTGGCATCAGGCACAGTCTCATCGCCCCTATCAATGGTCTTATCCTCGTCCACCTTCTCAGCTTCTTTCAGCTTCTTCTCTTTCAAAGCAGTCTTATACTCCACTGGGTCCGCCTGTAACAGCTTGAACTTGGCCTTCAAGTCTTCAAACTCGTCTTCGTCATCAACAAGCGCCTTGATTCTCTCGTCCAAGATACCAGCAAGCTTATCAGTAGACTTGAGTTTCTTCTTCATCTCCGTATTGTAAACGGAGAATCTTGTAAACTCATCAAACGTCTTCGCCTCAAAGAACAACTTATAACTCTCCTGTGCAACCTTAATCTTCAACTGCGAATTCGTGTAGCCCTCCAATTCGGAGTCTTCAACGTTCTCCAACTCCTGGGACTTGACAAATGGCATTCTCACTTCACTGACATTGACACCCTCTGTTGGATGAGCAATCACATAGGAGGTCAAATAATAGTTCCACTTCTCCTCTTCGGTCTTCACATCCTTCAGTGTCAAATCATCCAGGGCAACGTACTCAATACACACGTGGCGCTTCGGTTCATTGAACTCAAGACGGAACATGTTCTCATCGGCACCCATCAATGATCTGACACTGTTTCTGTAGACGATCTGCTCCCTGGCACTCGTCGCTGGTGACTTTCTGTCCTTGTCGAACAACACTAAGATCTCAGAAGAACGAGCGTCGGACAAGATAGAGTGAAGGTGCTTAACCAACGACTGCGTAACCTTATCCACGGTATACAACTTGTAAGCCTTGTTTCTATAAGCCTGGCGCAAGGATTCCTCAAACCATTGGTGTTCAATGTCTCCGTCAATGACTCTCTCAGAGAGGGCCAACAATTGAGAATAAGCGTCATCCTTGGCAAACTCCAAGCCCATAGATTCAAGCTGGTTAGAGATCAAGTTCAAGTCCTTGGCAAACTCTACTGTAGTACGAGACTTCAAGTCCTTGGTAACATCCTCGTTGATCTTCTTCATCTCCAAGAGTCTGTCGTACAACACTCTCAAGTGGCGGAAGAAAGCATAGATGTTGGTGTTACCGAACAAGTTGAACACAGTTCTGTCAGTGTTGGTTGACTCTTCACTGTTCGACGCTGGAACAGCGGCTTGTACCCAAATAGACATTGAGTCAATCTCTGACTCGTCATCATCCGCAGTCTTCTCAGGCTCCGTAGCCTCCAGAGCAGCAGAAGAATCAGACTCGTCTTCGTCTCTGTGGACCTTCTTGTTTTTGCGGAGCACATCCTTGAGAAGTTGGTGTTCACGTGGACGCTTGCGGCCATTCGCAGAGCTGTCAGAATCAGACATGTTGTTGCCAGCTGCATTTGGGTAGAGTCTTTCTGTGTCAACTGGGTGTTCGGCAATCCTCTTAGCCATGGCATCCTCCACAACCTGTGGATCAATGGAGAAGAACAAAGCCAAGAATGACTTAAAGAAATCGTAAAGTCTCTCCTTGTCGTTAACAGAGTATGAGCTTAAGCTGAGGAAGACATAGACAAGCTTGGCGATATCGAACAAAATCTCATCGTCGTTAAAGTCATAGTCGAGCTGCTTCTGGGACTTGGGAGTCAAAGGATGGAGTCTCTTGTTGGTCTGCTCGGACTTGATCGTGCTGATCTCAGAGATCAACTGCTTAGTTGTCAAGAGCTTCTTGTCAGCCTGCTTGAACGTCAAGCCCAAGTGGTCCAATGACTTAAAGTACACCTTCTGCTCCATCTCTCTCCAAACCTTGTTCCACTCACGGTGTGCTCTTCTCCATTCCTCATCCTTTTGTTTAAGTCTCTTCAAGATGATTGGTACAGAGACAGATGGGTTATCGTGTAAAGCATCAATGACTTCAAAGCCCTTGTCATCACCATAGATCTTACGGATCACCTTCTTGTAAATGGTAGTAGAAGTATGACCCAACCCATTTGGCAACTTGAAACTGGCTTTCTCCTCTAGAGACATGTTGGCGATTCTCACAGCGATACCCTCGAGACTCTGAATGGTTCTCAGGTTGGACTCCATGTAATAATCGTACTCGTGTCTCTCCTCCTCAATTCTGAACAAGATCTCTTCGTACTGGTTTTTTCTGTGAGCGATGAAGCCGGAGTCCTCAGAAGCCCAAGTTGGATGACCGACCCATTCGTCATTCAACACCTCCCAGCACATCTCATCTCTACCCGAGCATGGCATGTAAGTCTCCACTTTTGGCAACTTTCTGTAACTAGGACCGTATGGTTTGCAAAGAGTGAGATCAAGCTGGTGCTTTTTGAAGCCAATGTTCTCAATGTGATGAGGCTCGTCGTCATATGCCACAAATGTCTTGAACCAGTCAAACAAGTCCTGGTGAGAGCCAATGAATCCCTCAACTCTCTCAACAAGAACTGACTTATCAATCAAATCCTGGTTGAACAAATTCAAGATCTTTAAGAACTCGTTGTAACTCTGCTTACTTCCAATAGCCTTTTTCACCTTGTCGAAAAATCCAATCTCCTCCATCAAATTCGAAGTTTTGTGTGGTGGTTGGGCAGGCTCTGGAACACCTGGGACCAGCGTAGGAGTGACATCCTCCGAGACTCTACGTCTTGGACCAGAGATAGAGCCTCTCAAGTTCGAAACTGGGATTTCCTTGGTGATAGCCTGGTAGTTGGCCATTTGATCACCGGTGACTTCAAACTTCTTCATCTTGCCAGTGGTTGGTGGAGAAAAGTTACCCACTGGAGGCAGCTGAGATGGGGCACCCGGCTGTGGTTGCTGTTGGTAGTACTCCTGCTGTGGCTGTTGAGGTTGAAGCAAGCCACCAGCCTGAGCATTACCACTCGTGTCGGGCAAGAACTGCTTAAAGTCGTCCAGAAGATCTGGAGCACCTTGGAACAAAAGTGTAACCTGCTGGTAAACCTCTGGAATAGGCTTCTGCTCTCTCTGATACGTTTGCAGAATCTCCAAGAAGTGCTTGTAGACATCTGGCTGGTTAGCAAAACGAGTCTTGATCTTATTCACGTAGTTGATGGCATGGTTGAACTCGACTGGACCAGCAGACTTGCGCTGTTCCGTTGGAGCCATAGCGCCACCTCTGTTAGCGGCAGCCTGGAGGTGAGACATTGAAGACTGCTCAGGGTACTGAGCCGGATCCACCTGTTGTTGCTGGTACATTCCCGGTTGCTGCTGAACACCACCTTGCTGTGGCTGTGCCTGTGGTTGGCCCTGGCCTTGCCCCCAGCGCTGCTGCTCAAAGACAATGTTTGAAGACGAGTCCTGGCGTGTTGTTGTTCCCATTGGTGTTGTCACTCTGATTGGATTTGGGTCGGCGGGATCCAAAGAACACTCAATTCTGTAACCTGGTGGCAAAAAGGTGTTGAATCCTTGAATTAAAGCCGGGTGGCCTCTGAACAAAGTGGACACTCTCTCAATGACGCCTGGAGTGTCGATTGCCTGACTCTTGAAGTCCTTCATGATATCCAAAAAGTGGTTATAAACATCGGGGCGAGCCTGGAACTGGACCTTGACCTGGTCGAGATACGACAGGGCGTCCTTCACGTTCAGTGGTCTGTACGCGGCCATGGCAGCCCCCGGTGCGTTAGCTGAAGGCTTCAATGGCTGATTGGCACCCTGTTGATTCTGGGCGTCTGGGCTCTGTTGAGTGAGGGGCTGACCTGGCAAACTGTTCTCGTTCTTGACCTGGAAGTTAAGCTGAGGCTGTGGTGTGTTAATAATGTGTTCTGTTGAATCTGTATGTCCGCTATCTTTCCCATCCCAGTGATGCAGCTATTGGTTGCAATACTGCTACCGCCGATAGGAGGGAAACAAGAGTGAACGACACCACAGGGGTAAACAAACAAAAACACGGCGGTTGACGAATAACTTACTGGTTTCGCTGGGTTCAGCATGAAGTTGTGTCCTGCGTTACCCATTCCGCTGACGTTGAGCGATGGCAGTGAAAAGAAGTTGCCTGTTGTTGTTTGTTAGTACTTAAGCCCTCATTGGATCATAGGTGGGCGGCTAGCACAAGAGAGAAGATCAGCGCACAACAGAGATTTGAAGATTTTCCAGCACAGGATGTGGAATAAATCTCTCTGTAAATGCCCTACTGGGTGTCCTCTCTCTGTCTCCTAGTTGTACGTACCTGACTCCATGCCAGAGTTTGATGGTAGCGCCGAAGGTGGTGGCAAGACTGGAGCTCCCTGACGGCTGCAGAAAAAAAAGTGTTAGTATCTTGAAAGGCACCTCAATCAACGTCTTCCATGCCATAGACGACTCTCCCTCGGCGGTCAGGCGATATTTGCACTGTGCCGCCGTGTATCGCTTGAAGCATATTTTCTTCAAGGAGGGGGTAAGGGAAAGCCCGCCAACGGCCTGAAAGCCCCCAGTGAAATAAATAACTTACTGTTGGAGCGGAGGGATGCCCGGTCTGTGAGCGTCACTGCCCTCTGCGTGAGGTATCCACGGCTCCTGGTTTGACATATCTGGGGTAATGAAGAATATTCTCCCCAAGTTGTCGGCCTTTTCTGTATTGACCTTTGGATATTCTTTGTTCTTTGTCTAGCTCGTGTTTCCTCTTTGGTAACAAAAAGCACACTCGACCTATGGAAGTTCGAGCCTTGTCGAGAGTTACTAGTGAGAAGATAGAGCTGATGCAAAGATCCCTGGATATCACTCAGAAGTGCAATATGGAAACCTTCCGTTTACTGTATCGAACTTCACCTAAAGGGACAAAAGGGCCTACACTTACACAGGCCTCTCGTCCTGTTGATGCGTGCTGGAACTCTGCGGGTCCCCCATTCGCGCGCATGGTACGCCCACTCTCTCTGCGCTTGACGTGGCTGACATAAGCTCTATCCCTACAGCCGGGTAACTCTCAATCCCCGGTACGGCCACTGTATGAGCGCTCCGATTTAACTCTCACAGACAACATACATCGTCAAAGACGCAGCTCCATAGTAAAGAAAGGGATCTTGTTGGTGAACTTCTGTTCTAATAAGTGCGCCACCAAAGGAAAATTATACCAAAAGGATGAACGCTCCAGATAGATTCGAGCTTTTCATTCTGCCTGACGGCGTGTCAAAGTGCGTATCTATTGATTTATGTGTTTATAAATTACGCTCTCCAGAGACTAACAAACAAGCCAGACTCAAAGTTAACCCTGATCCAAAAGTTCCAAATGCCGCTATTATCACATTTGAGAAGGAGGATCATACCCTCGGAAACCTTCTTAGAGCACAGCTGCTGAAAGACGAGAAGGTTGTGTTTGCTGCATACAAGGTTGAGCACCCTCTGTTTGCCAAGTTTGTGATGAGAATTCAAACAGAAGAAGGATACACACCTAAGGACGCCCTGAAGAACGCATGTCAGTCGCTTATATCGCAGCTGGAAACTCTGAAGAACAAGTTCAAGGTCGAGTGGAGTTTGAACAACTTGGAACGTGACAGTGAGTTCAACTGATTGGCCCTACAAGACATATATACAAAAGCACACAGACTGGGTCTCTAATGACAACGATGAAAAATGTACAATAGAATTAACGTAAGAATTGAGAACGTAATATTACTTGTAGAAGCAGGAGTTTAGAACAGAGAGTTTGTGAACAGAGGGTCCTGAAGTATTCACAAAGTATGGCTATTTGTTTGTTCATAGCTACCATCATGGCAAGAATGGTATGAAGAGTGAGTACCACCTTCGGACTAGTTGCCAGCAGTTTACCCACTATTCGAATAAGGTGGGGGAGGGGCACCGTTATCGCTGTTCGAATAGCTTGTAGGTGACTGCGAGATGTGCACCGTTTGTGTCTCGTACACTCTGCCATCTGTACCCACGTAAGACTGCACAGCGACTTCGTCTGGAGGGATGTTGACATGAGCGGGCTTTGATGCCCTTGCGGACTTAATGGCGTACGTGTACACAATAATTGTAATAACGAGACACAGTGCGTCCAGTACGAGCGTACCATAAGCCAACGAGATAAAGAGCGTGTTCTTCTCACCGAGAATACCGTAGGCTTCAAGCGCAAACTGGGAGTCATAAGCGGAAGTCATCGAGTTCACAGCGCTATTCGTGTTGGCAACTATCAACCCATTGGCGACGGCAGTAAAGATCGAGCACAATGGGATCGCAATCAGCGGCAACTGCGTGAATCCCCTCGACTTGATGACACCCGAAAGGACAGGCAATGCCCACCACGAGACGACCATCAGCGAGTTCATCACAAGCGATGCAATGACACCACCCCAGATTCGACCCATTCTAGCTTTCTGCACGTAGGTCCATGGCGAGTTGTATGGCAAGCTAATGTACACAGAATCCACAGCGGTGCCGTTGATCTCACCAAGCTCATCGACAAAGAAGTCCTGCATGTTCCAGTTGTATGGCGAGGCAGAGACACACGAGTACTCATCGAACTCGTAATCGTGCGATCTGCAGTACCCAGTGAGCCCAAATCTGTAGAACTCGTACAAGTTGGTGTTGTTGATCGTGAGCTCCGTAGTGTTAATGTGGTAGTCGCTGTAAATCATGTTGATCTCCAACCCGGTAAAGTTCAACTCCAAGAAATAAGAGTCAACCTTTTTGCTTGGAACAGAGTCCATTGCTGAGGCCATGAGCGCCAGGGCAGCAATGGGCAACGCCGCCAAAAGGAATATCAGCACTTTGATGAACAACGGTGCGGTCTCCTTGGTCTGTGTGGACTTCTCCTCGACGGCCTCGCCCTGATCTATAAAGCTTGAAGACTCCAATGTCATTATGATCTTTGTTGGCTGTAGCTTCCTCGCAGAACTACCCAAGAGCAAATTCTGTTGGAAATCGGGACTCGAGACCTTACTGTCATTTTATAACTTGAAGTGGTGGAACACTCCCTCCCCCCTGTGCGCTTCTACCAAAGACCCTGCACGATTGTGCTGCATGAAATGGTTTCGTGAGGCTGCGCCAAAAGCTCCACGAACCAGCAGGAGTCACAGAATAGTACAGCCCCAACGCAAGAGTGTCTGATCGGCTCAACTGCTGGTGTAAAGAGCTGTTCGCTTTTAGGAAACAGGACAGTGCACTTCATCGCCAGCTGCTCCTCGATGGTATCTAACAGGCCATATGGCCTCCAATGAGCTGACACACTCCGCCTTGAGATCTGCTAAAAATTACACACGTAAGATAACGGATCTATACGAGATCACTATAAACCTGCGTCATACCCACTCCCTCCCGGTGATAGTTGACCGCTGACTTCTTGAGTGTCCAATTGTTGGCCGTTCCACTACCAAATCTATTCCAAATTCCAGTCCCCCCATTCTCACTGCTCAGCCTTCAATTGATCGATGGCAACCATCTTATCTACGTGCACGTCGAGAATTGGCCTTACTTAAACTTCTGGCTTTAACCCCGGCCAATTTTGAACCTGAAAGTGGACACCTGCACAGCTCGCGCTCACTCAACACCCGAGTAGCTTGGATGATGAAGGAGAACTCGGCAACTGTCATACTGCGCCTCATAACAAAATTCATGTAAGCTGAACCAAATGCTGTGCTCGGAAGAATCTCCGTTGCCTGTCCTTTTAGTAGAGCTTCGTGAATTCGCATAGCCTATTGCAGAGCATCTCTTTGTCGTGCTTCAGGTGGGTTATAGATGCTTGGCACCGCCCCAGCGTCCAGCCTCTGTTAAACGTGGACGTGTTCATTGGGGAGCGGGTCTCCTGAATCTGCGGCTGTCAGGACTCCAGGACTCAAGATTCAGGACCCCCGTAACAAAGCTTGGGGGATCTGGATTCTGGAAGGGCCATTGAGTCCGGGATCTATTCATGCACGCCATAGGCTAGAAATTCGGCATTGCCTCGGTTATCTAACCAATTCTAATAGCACACCGTACCACATAGAAAGCTATAAGTTCACGTAAAAGGGTATTAAAACATTAGAGACCGTATCGTTAAATATGCTCATGAGAACGTAACAAAAAAGGGGGGGTATTATATAGGCAGACTGTCTCATTACAGCCTAGCTTTGACCTTTTCTCTCAAGGCAGCCTTGATCAATTGAAGCTTCTCACTAAAGCCAATGTCCTCGTGCACGCTTGGGAATCTATCATTCTTCAACACTGTCGAAAGGAAGCAGGTCTCTGAACTGCGGTCCGGCGAGATGTAGGTAATCACAGAGCCATTCTGTGAAATGCAGATCTTATGGTGGTCCTTAAAGTTGAATTGGAATGAGCCATTGCTCATCTCAAACATCACAAACAGCTCTTCTCTTGTATATCTTCTCAAGAATATCTCCTCGTGTTCGGTCAATGAGTCGTCATCGTTGGAGACTTTGCACAAGTTTGTCTTCATGTACTTGGAAAAGAACTCGGTGATTTCAACTTGCCTCGATAAACTCGATGGCACAGATAATGTGCTGTACTCCTGGGCCAACCAACCTTCAGCGGCATCGTTCATGATGTACCAGAAACAGTCGGAGTGGCTGATACGCAACAGCGTGCTGCCATCATTGAACAAGACGCCAATGTCATCTGTCGACAACTGGTAAGAGAACCCGTGTTTGTTCGAGTAGTCAACCCATTTGCTGATCAAAATGGGTGTCTTCAGATCGCCTTCGAGCTCCTTGACTTGTCTCATCCTAGCATGGCGTTCGGCAATGGCAATACCGTTTAATGTGTTTGTACACTCTTGCTTGAGAATCACCTCGGCCAGGGTAGCAGCGGAAGGTCTGGAGTCATTGTCGTCCATTCTTCTAGCCTTGCCCAGTTTGGCTTCGTCATACTTCCTTGGTCTCACAGATGGGTCTGTCACCTCTCTGTACTTGCTCTTTGTATTACCAGGAGATAAAGATTGCGGTAAAAGTGACTTTGGCTTCTCGGATTCCAAGTCAGTTTTAAGAATCTCAACTGGATTAGCGAGTGATGCGTGAATCAAACCAGCATCTCTCTTCGTGCTCAGGAAGTTGACCTGTGACTGAACCCTCTCCAATTCAGAGAAGTCCGGCTCAGATACCAAGGTCTCAACAGTAATCTTCTCGGGGAACGGACCCTTGAAGAAGTCGTACTCCAATATCTCGTCAAGAGTTGGTCTCGTGACTGGGTTTGTGGTCAAAATGTCCTTGATCAATGTCTTTGCATCATGGGAGATTGGCTTGTCCTTTGGAAAGTTATACTCGTTACGCTTGATTCTCTCGTAAATCTCAGAGACATCCTTGGATTGGAATGGCGGCTTACCAACCAACAAGGCGTAGATCATAA
This sequence comes from Petasospora taoyuanica, assembly GCA_030567055.1. Lineage (NCBI taxonomy): Eukaryota > Fungi > Ascomycota > Saccharomycetes > Phaffomycetales > Wickerhamomycetaceae > Petasospora > Petasospora taoyuanica. Next base: position 49,173 of record JAKUBZ010000005.1, read on the forward strand.
CACCGATAGACCAGATATCGACTTCGTAACTGTGGCCGGTAGTCTTACCAGTCAACACCTCTGGAGCAATGTAGTTTGGAGTACCACATATAGTGTACTTACGGTCACCATTGGTCTGCAACACAGCGGCTAATCCAAAGTCACCTATCTTTAAGTTCATCTCAGGGTCAAAGAAGATGTTTCCGAGCTTCAAATCTCTGTGGATAACTCTTCTAGTGTGCATATATCTGATGCCACCGATGATCTGTGTCATGAAATATCTCACCTCTGGCTCTGTGAGCACTTTTCTCTTCTTCAACAAATCCATCAACGACTGATTAGGACAGATCTCAAGAAGAATGTACACATTGACATCATCTTCAAAACAGTCAACAAACTGCACAATGTTTGGATGCGACATGCTCTTGTGAATCTTGATCTCCGAGAGCAACTTCGTCTTGGTCTTGTCGTTCTTGATGGAGGCCTTGGCAACGGTCTTAGCGGCAAAGACTTTGCCGCTGTCGTCTCTGATCTGAAAGCATCTTGCAAAGCCACCTTCGCCCAAGAAAAGACCTCTCTTGTAGTCCTTACCGGTTCTCGTACGAATCAACGATGGTGGTGTCTTGCACAAGGCGGACAGTTTCTCCTTCTTCTTCTTCTGTGCCTTCTCCTTTGGCAAGTGGGTCTCCTTCTGTTCACGGGCGGCATCCACATGGTGCTCTGCTTCGAGCTTCCTTGTGGACTTCAACGGCGTCACGTGTGCTCTGGAGTTGAGCTCTCTGGCTCCCAACACTTGCAACGGCTGTCCTCTTGCGGCAGTCATGGCGGTAAAGTCTGATGGATATATATGTTGATGGTCTTTGTGGTCGGAAAGTCACTCACTCACTGGCAGTGGTGAAGCTGAGACAGGTGACGGATAAAGAATGGATGGGATGTGCACACAAAGAGTCTGAAGCTCTAATTGGTTACAACAATGACACTCTTCTCAAACAAGAAAAAAGCTGGGGTGTAGAGCGGTATATTCCCCCAAGCTATTGGCCGGAGAATGAGGAAAAAGAATGCAACAAAAAAAGAGACAAAAACCTAAAACGAGGGAGTATATGTTGATGCAAGAAGTGAGAGTCCCTGGCTAGTTGTGGTCTCCTCTGACAGCGTCTTGTACCGTTGTAGGATAAAGAGTGTCCTTTTTGGTGTTGGACGCTAGCTACTGGGGAAAGTGTGCTGAATGTCGTCGAGCACTCTACTCTGTAGTTATACCCTCTGTGTGCTTTGCCAGGAGGTGTCCCGATCCGGTAGAACGTAAACAATAACAATGCATTGGTTATGCAGCCCTGTCGCAAATTTAGTCCAATCGGGTAATAAAGTCAACAAACAGATCGCGAACCCAAAACACAAACCCCCGATTCGTGCTGCTGCTGAAACCCTGTTTGTGTTTATGTGCGATCTTAGTACTGTCATGTGTGATTCTGTGGCACATCCTGTTTGTGTTGTGAATCCCATGTAGACTATATGTATGCCATGAGGCTATGATTTGTATTTTAAAGTCTGAAACACGGTAGCGAGCGGTTGCGTCATATTAATTGCTTGGGCCATAGATGTTGGCGTTGTCAAGTTGATTAAAAAAGAAAAGCAGCCCCCGGGGTCTCATGAGATGGGCCAGCTTGGAGCTAATGTTTGATGTAATAGTATGCCTATAAAGCTATGCCAATTCTATTAAATAAGTCAGATTATAGATACAGCTCCTTTAGAAGACTAAGCTGTTAGGGCATCTTTGCTTTGCTAAAGATCAAAAGGGAGCTAACAGAGAGTTTTGTGTACAGATGATCCAATATATGGCATGCCAACCTTTGAGATCCCTTATCACTACATGTGTTTATAATTATTTATTTGTAAGTCTACCAGAAATTGTGAGTACTCCAACCTTATGGTGCGGCGTGCACTCAGTTGTACGCAGTGATCTGGTAGGCAAAATCACTATGCTTGTATTAGCAACCTGCTAAAATATCAGGATATACAGTATCATGATCCACAAATGAAATATATGCAATTAAGAAGACTTACAAGAGTCTGATTGATTCACGCGCTGGATTGTATCGCAGCAGGGGTGCCCACATAGCCAATCTTCACGTATAATAAACACCACCACTGCACGCAGATATCGGCAATTTACTGACAGATCACGTATTAAGCTGCAAGATTTATAGTTACACAGCCAAACCCTCAAATGAGCCATCAATCCAGATTCCACGCAGCCTTTAGGCTTGGTTCTCCACAAACTATGCAACCTGTCATATGTATATCGCCTGAAGAATCTCAACGCTTACATATATACCCCAGCTGTGTGTGTGTGCGTTCAAGCCGTGCTGAACAAGATCCTGGTGTCCTTATATATGTACTTCCTTAATTAATTCGCACTTATAGATATGTAAACACTATCTTGGCCATCTGGCACACCCGAGAACAACCATATCTTTGCTGCTTTTCAAATGACGGCCTATTGTCCCATTATGAAGGCCCGAATTCTAATCCAGACTCCAGAGTCCAGGCCCGCCTGCATGCGGCTTTGAGGTTTGGGGGAATATCCGGCTCACGCGGGTGCTTTTCGCTGTACCCCTTCCTGATTTCAGGGGTCCAGGACTCACTTCACGTAGGGGTGACAGCTTTCTCGCTTGTCCCACTTACTGAAAAGGCAAAAGCAATAAGTGTGACGACGGCCTTGTGGCTTGTTTCTGAAGACACCAGTGGTTCCAAATTGATATTATGACAGTTTTAAAAAGTAGTCGTATCTCGGTGATATCTTCTTCTTAGTACTGCGCTCAAGTACTCGCGTGCAAGAGAATGTTACTTCAACGTCTCCTGCGCAGGACCTGAGCGCGCCATTACCGCTGTTCTAACAATAGCCATATATATATGGCAAGAGCCCCTTGAGTGGGGATTAATTAGTCGAGCTCCTGGTTGCAGAAAAATAAAGATCCTTCGAATACTTGGAGGTTGTGTTGGGTTCAGCATCAATAACTATTGCTCAAATGCTATTCTGGCCGATTCGTGACCCCAAAGCGCCTTGAAGTCTGAGTCCGAATAGCAAGGGTGCCATGCTTCTAGATCGCATTTCGAGATCAAGCACATATTGCATTAAAAAAAAAAGTTGGACCCTCCAACTGTGTGCTTTCGTTTCTATAATTTGAGAGACTCATTACACGGTGCTGACAGCTAGTTATCTCCTATAAGAGGTCCACCACACACAAACAGCTCGCTGCCTTGGCCGCCCCCTTGGCTCTCGTGGTTCCACTATTTACAACAAATTCCTCGCACCGATCCTCCTAGGATTATTATCTATCTATAAACAGCTAGGCATTCAAGCACATACACACACAACATCTGAAGTTCACACATGGGCCAAGTCACAAGTACAAGTGGCTTCAGTAGCCCTGCCTATGTCACCGAGCAACTGGTGCTGAGCAAGATAGTGATAGAGAACGAGAGAGACGAACCGAAGAAAGTACTACGAACAGCTAAGGACTCACATACGCTTGTGCTACCACGCACGAGGCCGCTTTCCATCTTCACACAGAACGAGGTGGTGGATGAACAACAATTCTTGCTCAACTGTGCCTCCTCGGATACAATCACCGTGGTTTTCAAGCTCGGGCAAAGCCTGTTGGATCGACTGGAAGAGGAGACAGATGTCACTTCCCTAACTGTCTACAGCAGTATGCTGATGAGTGTATATGATGAGAACTTTGTCACTGTTAAGCACAGCTCTCTGGCTTCAAAGCTGGTGGTTAACAGCACCTTGGATAAGAGCACGATGGATCCGAGTGTCATCCAGGTCAGTAGGGATAAGAACGAGTTCAAGGTCTCAGTTCAGCTATCGAGCGTACCATGTACTGGTAAGACGTACTTCACATTCACTGGCGATTCTGAGGAGATCTTCAAGGCGATTTTGTTCATCAACAAGGATGACGAAGCGCTGGATCGCTCTTTGGGGAATGCCTCATACAAGGACTCACAATATTCGATGCCGAATGACAGCCCGGAGTTCAGACAGACACTGTCACTACTTGAAGAAAAGCTTTACAAGTTCAAGGCCTCTCTGAAAGTGGCCATCAAGAAGGCAGAGACGCTTGATGAGGCTATGCGGTCCTTGGCGTTGGCGAGGTCCTCGTTCTCCAGCTCACTTGCAGAGCTCTCGAACTACGCAAAGGCTATTGAGAATCCCCTGATGTTTGATATCATCAATGACGTGATACCTGTTCTCACTGAGAAATCTACTGCAGATATTGATGAGTCGAATGCTTTGACACGAAACGTTATCACGCCGCTGGTGCTTACCTACAATTCCGACATCAAGCTCTTGTCAAACAAGAGAAGACTCTTCTATGATAACGCTAAGAACTTCTACTCGGCTGCTCAGTCAAGGCCCCCTGAGGAGTCGTTGAATGATCAAGTTGAGTTTGAGCTCAAGAGATTTGACTACTTTCAGTACCTCAACGAGTTCCGTAACGGTCACTCCATCAGAAACCTACTCTACAACTTATCGCTCTACTTGGAAAAGCACAATAAAAGACTCTATTCTCCAGTGTCCAACTTGAACTCATCGAAGGCAGAGTTTTACTACAACAACTTCTTCAAGTACAAAGGAGCTCAACAAAGGGCAAGGGTTGTTATTGCGTCAGCCACCAATGCTAAGGACTTACCACCAATGAAGACACTACTACCATCATCTGCAAGCAGTGCTTCTCCGCTACCGGTGAGATCATCGATGTCATCTGGGTCTTCAGCCATGAATCTTGAGTCACACGCCACACTCAACAAGTCTGGTGTATTGTGGGTATTGGGAGGCCAGAATAGGCAAGGGTGGCACAAGCAGCTCGTTGTCATTTCAGACAACACACTGATTGAGTACATTGACTGGAGAGAGAATCATGAGACCTTAAGATGTAACCCAGTGGATCTCACGTTCTCCTGTGTTAAGACTGTAGACACCCTGAGAGACCGGAAGTATTGTATGGAGATCATCACACCTTCGAATATCAAGAGGCTATTTCAGGCTGAGAGTGAGATTGAGAGGCATTCATGGATTCAAATGTTCACATCTGCTGCCAGCTTGAAAGCATCTGATTGCCAAAACCTGAGCCGTATGAACAGTGCATCTACTTTCAAGGATAATGGCTCTAAGAACAACAGGGTCTCCATGAGAGTGGATGATGGCTTTGAGGATGGGTCTAATTTCATGGATGATCCACTGATCATTGTTCGTGAGGCTGATACCTCTAATCATTTCTGTTGTGACTGTGGATCTTCCAAGGATGTCGACTGGATTTCTCTCAACAAGCTGGTTGTTGTCTGTATTGACTGCTCTGGTGTGCATCGCACACTGGGATCTCACATCTCCAAGATCAGATCTTTGAACCTGGATACTGCATCGTTCAGAACCAAAGAGTCACAGATGTTGCTGTACCATGTTTCTAACAAGTTTGCAAATTCTTATCTTGAGGGCTCTATGCCGGTCGACAGTAAGATCACACCGACGGCTTCTGATCAGCAGCGAAAGCTCTTCATCACCAACAAGTACGTAAAAAAGAAATATCTTGCAATCGATCCAAATTTCAACGCCAACGAGTCTTTGATCAAAGGTGTGCACTCTGCAAATATAGCGAAGGTGCTCAAGTCTCTGGCCTACGGTGGTAATGTAAAGATGGTTGTAATCAAGGAAGTCAAAGGTGAAAAGAAGGACATCAGCTTGTTTGAGTACTCGCTGACACATTGTCATGGTGATCCAGGTGATCCAATCTTTGACGCTTCGCAGTTATTGTTCTTGAACGGTGCCCCTGTGGGTGACAACATCGATCCGGTGCTTTCTCTCAATGATGATCAAAGGAGGTTCTGGTGGTCTAAGGTGCACGCAAGATCTGGATCCTTCAGCAAAGCTAAGAAACAGTACTCCAAATCACCGTCTGGTACACCAACTTCTGCAGCGAGATCTCCGATACAGCCACCATCTGGTGAAGACAACCCCACAAATGTTCCACAAATGGTACCAAAGGGTAAGGAGTCTACGAAAAATTCGTTGCCTCCATCACCTCAAAGAGAATCTACAAAGGCCCCATCACCAGCACTAGAGAAGGGCAGCAGTGGTTTCAAAGCCAGCTCTCTGTTGAGAAGGAACTCTACAATGAACACGTCGAGTACACCAGAGGGTAAAAAGGACATTTCGAAGAGAACCAGCAGGCTGAGACTCTCGTTCAAAAACGTGTGAAGCTACTCTTTCCTGGCTTTGTGTCTGATACGTTGGTTTGGGGGCGTACACTGGTCTGATTTTGGTTTTTGTGCCAAACTTTGAAGCTCTACAGGGCTTTGTGTCACATTGAGACCATTCCCCAGTTTTTTTTTTTTTGAAATGAGTTTGACACAGATGCAGCTACTTTGCTTCACATTCATCACATTTCCAAGCTTTGAAGGTGTCAGCTCTTTTCTTTTCTTTTGGTGTCGTTCGTTGTTGTTGTTGTTGTTAGTCCACACATATTCTACGAATTCCATTGCTGGTCTGCTTTGCAAATCATATCTGAGACTTGTCCTATCATATTACTACTATACACACATTGCTGCTGGCTTCAGTTATGAGTACTACAATCAAAGACCCCTCAACAGAATTTGAGATCCAAGAGTGCGTTGGCAAGGGTAACTTTGGTGATGTGTATCGAGCAGTTGAGAGGACAACAAGTCGAATTGTCGCTGTCAAAGTGGTAAACCTCGAGGAATCTGAAGAAGACATTGAGATTTTGATCCAAGAGATTGCATTCCTCTCGCGTATGAGATCTCCATTCATCACACAATACTACCAAGCGCTTGTTGTTGACGTGAACTTGTGGATTGTCATGGAGTACTGTGGAGCTGGCTCTTGCGCAGATTTATTGAAGTGCCATAAGAAGTTGAGTGAAGACGTTACAGGTTTCATCGTCAAGGGTGTCTTGAATGGGTTGGAGTACTTACACTCTGAGAAGAAAGTACACAGAGATATCAAGGCTGCCAATATTCTTTTGACAGAGAAGGGTGATGTTAAGCTTGCAGATTTTGGAGTCTCAGGACAGATCACTGCGACAAAGACACGGAAGAATACTTTTGTTGGTACCCCCTTCTGGATGGCTCCAGAGATTATTCTGAGAAAGACTGGTTATAACGAAAAGGTTGACATTTGGTCCTTGGGCATCACCACGATCGAGTTGGTTGCTGGGTCACCACCATACTCCGAACTTGAGCCTATGAAGGCGTTGTTTTACATTCCACATCGCCCATCGCCTCAGTTGATTGGGCTGGAGTTTAGTGACCACATCAAGGACTTTGTGAGACTCTGTTTGGCAAAGACTCCGCTGAAAAGACCGTCTGCCAGTCTGTTGTTGAGAACCCGGTTTATCAAGAACCTTAGGAGAGGGTTGTCCTTGGTATCTTTGATCCAAGAGAAGGATGCTTGGATGACTGAGAATAGGCCGCGTCCAAAGAGACCACGCTACAGTATTGATAATCGTCTTTATGGGGACAGTGAGGCCAGTTTAAGATGGAATTTCACTACGTCACCAATTACGCCAGACGTGTCCAGTGGTGATATCTGTAAGATGCAGTCCTCTCCCGAGACACAGGTGAGTCCAATGAACGATGCGTATAATTCAGATGACACTTCTATCACTTCACCAGATCTGAACTATTCGATTGGTCTTGAGCTTCTGGTTTCTTCCTCTGATTGTGTGACAGCTACAAGAGCACACCTGTGTCCTGAAGCTGAATCCTCCCCTGATTCTCTGGAGTCTGTTGTGTTGCACAATGTGGAGCCGGTGAATCTAACACCTGTGGTTGAACAACAACAGCAGTGCCCATCGATCAACTACTTGAAGGACGTCATGATCTACTCCCTGAAGCGTGTCTATCGACGTGCACGCCAACCGGATACTAAAGTTGCAGTGCAGAGTCTCTGTGGTCAGATTATTAATACGGAGGTCAGTCAGCCAGGGTTGGTGGAGGCCTTGTCCGAGGAGATTTGGCTGCGGATGTGCCAGTTGCGGGCTGACAATAAGGCGACGGAGTGACTACGTGGTGCTTAACGATAATTATGGATACTAATTCTGGTTATATGATTGTTGTTGTAGCAGTGGGCCCGGAATCGGAGATGACACCATGTTAAGTCCGATTTTGTGGCACTCTAGTAGTTTTATCCGTTTTTGTGTCACTTTTTATAATCTCCAGATCTGTGGCAGATTTATGGTGACTCCCGCAACAGCAAGATTGTTGCCTTCTTCTCCCACTTCTCCTTAGTTGGGCACAACACCAAAGTACATTGCTTTATACTTGACCAAAATGAGATATCTTCTTTCCGCTGCTGCTCTTTGTGGGCTTGCGTGTTCTGCGATTTTTGACAGTGGAGTTTCCAAAGCTTTGAGACCACAACAGGCTGTCGCCAGCCTCAGTTCCAGTTCCAAGGTGAATGGTGATGAGAATAGTGAGAGGTTTTCCTCTGCCAATGAGTCGGACGAGATGATTGAGCTTCCTGAGCTGTGTTCGAAAGATCAGTACCATATCCATTCTCAAAGCGACCTCGATACTTTGTCAGAACGGTGCGTGGATATTTTGGGATCTCTTTTGATTATCAACTACCACAGCCCAACGATTGACACTGGTGAGCTTTTGACTGTTGGAGGTGACATTATTGTATTGAATGCAACGAATTTGGTGAGAATCAATCTTTCGAAGATGGCTGTGATTGCCGGGACGTTCCAGTTGAGTGAGTTGACTTCGTTGACATCTATCAATGCTCCGTATTTACGTACCGTGGGTGCTATTGACTGGAGAATTGTCCCCATTTTGAGTACGATCAACTTTGAGGCTGGACTCAGTGACGTGAAGAGCATCACCATCTCAGACACTTCAATGACTGGGTTTTCTGGGTTTGAGGTGGACTCGATGGAGATTTTGAACATCAACAACAACAGATTTATGGAAAGCATCTCTGCGAACTTGAAGGGCATTACGAAGAAGTTGAGCATCAGTGCCAATGCGAAGAACCTGATGGTGTCTATGCCTTATTTGGAGAGTGCAAACAATGTCACCATAAGAGATGTGAGCTCTTTGTCGATCCCAAGCATTGAGACTGTGGATGCGTCGTTGGAGTTGATCAACAACAACTTCCAGCTGGTGAAGTTCCCAAAGTTGAGATCGGTTGGTGGGACGTTGTCCCTTATTGAGAATTACAACATGCGAGACGTTGACTTCCCTTCTGTTGAGGATGTTGGTGGTGGGTTGATGGTTGTGAACAACACTAACTTGGGCAAGATCAACTTCCTCCCTAAGTTGGCCACTATTGGAGGGGCATTGGAGCTCGCTGGTGACTTCAAAGAGGCCATTTTCAACAGATTGACGTTGGTTAGGGGCAGTGCGCAGATCAGAACGCACTCTGACATGTTTGATTGCAGCAGATGGGTGCGTGGCGGGGATCAAAATGGCACTGCCGCTTCAATCATCAGAGGTGGCAAGATTGTGTGCACAAGCGGGCAGAAGCAACAGACTGTGAAATACGATCAGGATGGCAACATTGTAGATGAAAACATTTCCTACATTGATGATCCAGAAGCTGATGAGTCGCGTGTGAAGGAAAAGTCTAGCGGTGTTCAGTTGGGTCTGTCCATTGGTATTGTCATCAGCACTTTTATGGCTGTCTGTGGGGTGTACTTGATGTGTCTTTAAGACATCATTATATCATACGTCATATGACGTTTTTCTCATTTCCATTTCAATTTCGGGTGATCATCCCCCCTCTCTGGCTGTGCCTTTCTTTCTTCTCTCTATGTTTTTGTGTGTGTGTGTGTGTGTGTGTTTTTTTTTCTTCATTTCTTTACGTGTGCTTTTTGATTAACTTTTGTTTTGACTTTGTTTTTGCTTGTTTTGTATATTAAGAGGGGGATTGGTTTTTTGGTTTTAGTAATCTTTATAGTAGTTAAGGGTCTTTATCTGAAGAGGTGGTGAGGGAGTGTCCGTAGCGTTCTTCGCGAAGACGTTTATGAGTGCTTGATAACAGGAAACAGGCTTCTTTGTTTATCAATTTTGATCCCTTTGTTTACCGATCTTTAGGAAGTCATAGAAAAGTCGATGTCCCGTGTGGAGAAGCCTGGCGTGGCCGTGCGTGTGCCGAAGAAGCGAGTAAGGAAGAAGTCGAGCTGTGACGCATGTCGGAAGCTGAAGACGCGGTGTGAGTTTGAGCCGACAGAGGGTAAATGCCATCGGTGTCGAGTGTTGAAGATTGAGTGCTCATTGACTGCTGAGCGGGGCTCTTCTGGTGGTGGTACCTCTAATACCAGTGCTAGCCAAAATGAAGAATGGGAGGAGGACTATGATGACGACGAGCGGTTGGAGAGATTGGAACTGGGAATGGAAGCTGTGTTGAAGAAATTGGATCAACTGAGTGGTCAAGCAGAGTTAAAGAGGAGCGGGAGGGCAAGTTTCAGCTCGTCAAGTGGTGGCAAGTGTAATTACTTGGATAACTCTGTGCTTAATGCACCACTGAATGTTATTTCCCGGGTGGATGCCAAGTTGTTTGGGCGTGTAGATGGATATGCCTGTTTCATGGACTTATGTCGAACTCAGTTCCTCACAAAGTTTTACTACCCAAAGAGAGAGTTTTGCTTGAAGTTGGGTACGAACTTCTTGAACATTGCACATTTCTGGATTGTCCCCGGTGGTATTAAACTCATAACGGATGAATATGTTGAACAGCATCCTTTCATATCTGCAGTGTTTGTGTTATTGGCAATGGGGTTTGATGAGAACTATTCCTATGTGGAGGAGCAACAAGAGTTGTATTGGATCGTACGAAGCATGTTGGCGATGGCGTTGAGTACGAGCCCTTTGACAGACCACGATGTCGAGGCAATACTGTACTGCTCTCTCTACAACATTGCAAGGAAGCCCACACAACCACTCTTGGATAACTGGTTGATCTCAGGCGAAGGAATCAAGCAGATGATGATCTGTGGTAACTTCATCAGGATTTTAAAGAATGTTCGTGCGAAAAAGTACGAGTCCGATGATCTTTTCCATGTGCGGATCTTCACTTTATTATGTCATTGTCATTTGCAGAACTCCATTGGAAGCGGGAGACCGCAAACTGTACCGGGGGACTACTTTGACGTTTGTGACTTGTTGGTTGCGTTCCCACAGGGGAACTTAGAGGATACTGTAAACCATGCAAGTGTTCAATTAGCCAAAACGGCACATCGAATGTTCTATGCAAAGGAGCTGATCCAAAACTTGATGGATAACGAAGAGTTTGATACGCTGGGCGATGGGCTCAGGTGTTTCAGGTTTGAGCAACTATACAAGTGGAAGTTACAATGGACAGAGTTGATTCATAACGATATGTCCGGTACTTTGATGTTCAACTATGATTTTTACCATGTGACGTTATCTCGGAGGTTCTTATCTTCCTACAAGGACAGCACTGGGGACAAACACACAATGAAGAAGCATTTAGAGGTTGCATACAACACGCTGATGGCATACTGCATGTCCATTCTTCAGCGATTCTTGGGACTTCCAAAGTCCATTGTGAAGGGATCCCCGAGCTTCTTACTCTCGCAGATCGTCTACTCGTGTGTGACGTTATACGACTTCCAGAACAAGTTTGACCATAAGTTTAATACCCAGTACCTTAGCCTGGTATCAAAAGTGTATTGGCACTTGAACCATGTTGGTGAGACGAAGAACGATGCCACGGACACAGTGGGCCAAATCATTCAAACATTAGTCGATGTGCGCTCGGTGAACGTTGGCCTCGAACCATTAGGCTACGATGAAGCACAGCAAGACGCTGCAGGCTCTGACTCAGCTGGTCTCGGGTTTGAACTGGATTACAAGCCGTTACATGACGAGATCAGCTATGAGTACTCAAGCGACATGCGCTCGAATCTGCTCAACGTGGACAAGTTTGACACGTTTGAGGAGTTCTTCAAGGGGATAGTGAACCCTTAGTCCCGTATCGTATCTCCTATTCGATATAGGTGGTATAAGATATGTATCTATATATGAAAGGCACATGTACAATTCCAATATATAGATAGAGATCATTTACACGGGTGTTCACTATACTAGAAGATTGCCGTAAACAGCTATAGATATAGCACGTGCAATGCCAAGTGCCAAGGCCGAGCAAGTCTCCAAAGATTACCACACCCCAGTAGCGGTACCCCTATTTCGGCTAGTAGGGTGGTAGTAATTAAACAGGCAAAAATCTTTCGCTAGTGGCCGTATAGATATACTCTTCTGTTTATTGTTTATATAGCTGTTTACTGGTTATTTATAAATGTCCACCGTATTCTATTCAAGTAGCTACGGGTGTAAGGTGACACATGTATGTTTGCTGCCAGAGATGCAGCTGCCTCTCCATCGACCCCGCGCTTTCGAGATTAAGTTAAAGCCCGGACCCCCCTGGATCTCACAATTTTTAAGTCAGAGATCGACACAATGTTGCAATTCATGCCAAGCCACGGCTATATTTTTGGAATGAATATTTGCATAAGTATTGCCCACTTGAGCCCACGTTTATCTATAGATCCATGTGAGATATCATGTATACGTATAATTGTCGGATCAATGTGCCCATGTGGTAAAGCCAATTAACCCGGCTGAAGTGTAATGTGTATGTGTGTGTTTTACCGTATATGGAGAAGTATACATATGGATGGGTCATGAGTCCACTGGGGTATATATAGACCAAGAATCTTCCTCTTTCCAAATTGGTCTCCTATATGTCAGTAACCAACAGTATTAACAAACAACCAAAGATGCAATTGCCACACTGTGTGCTCCTCCTCATTCTCGCTGCTCTCCTTGAGGCCTCCCCTCTGAAGTATGACACCAAGAAGAACATCGTCTTCATGGTCTCCGATGGTCTCGGGATTTCCGGTATCACCAACGCCAGACAATACCTCCAGGCCAAGAACAACCTGACCTACACCGAGGCAGTGCTTGAGATGGAGAACTATCTGATTGGCTCTGTGAGAACGCAATCCCACTCTAACTTGATCACCGATTCTGCTGCTGCCGGAACTGCCTTTGCCACAGGTCACAAGACTTACAACGGTGCCATCTCCGTGGACGCTGACGGGAAGCCAAGAGGTACGTTCTACGAAGGTGCCAAGCTGCTCAACTACACTACGGGCATAGTCTCCACCACTTTCGTCCAGGACGCCACTATTTGTACTCCAAACACTCACGTCAAGTCCAGAGGGTCTTTGGACCTTGTTGCTACCCAACAGCTGGGTTACGGCCATCCACTGGGCCAGACCATGGACATCGTCATCGGCGGTGGCCGTCAGTACTTGCATGGTTCTAACGACACCGTGGAATATCCAGACAAGGGTGCCAGAAAGGATGGTGTGGACTACATCTCCAAAGCCCAGGAGGACGGATGGACCTACATTGGAGACAAGCAGTCCTTTGACGATTTGCGCAACTCCGAAGATGTCAAGCTTCCATTGTTGGCTCTCTTTGGCCCAGGCTCTCTACCATACGAGATCGATCGTAACGCTACCGAGGTGCCATCTTTGAAGGAGATGTCACTCTTGGCCCTGGAGCAGGCCATCAAGGCCACCGAGAACACTGAGCAAGGATTTGTTCTGTTGCTTGAAGGCGCCAGAATCGACCACGCAGCTCACGCTCACGACGCAAAGACCCACGCATTGGATACTTTGGCCCACGTTGATGCATTCATGGCTGTAATTGACAGAGTCAGAGAACTGGACACTGAGACCTACGTTGTCTCCACTTCTGACCACGAGACTGGTGGGTTTGGGATGGGTGCTAGCGGGATCTACGAGTGGTGGCCAGAGAACTACGTGGACAACATGGTTCATTCTGCGGAGTTCGCTTCCGGCTTGCTCGCTGACTACGAAGGTGATGACAAAGCTGGATACTTGAAGAACGACATCTTGGCTGGCAACTTGAAGTTCACCAACATCACTGATGACGAGATTGCTGAGCTTGTCGACTCCAAGACATTCCAAGTGGACTTGTCTGAATTAATGTCCAGGGCAGTCAACCTTGGCTGGACCACCACCGCGCACACTCAACAGGACGTGCCATTGTACGCTTACTCTAACACCGAGGAGGGCTACTACAAGTTGTTGGCGAACTTGGGCTCTTCGATTGAAAACACTGAGATTCCAAAGTTCTTTGCCAAAGAACTCGGTGTTGACTTGGACGAGGTTACTGAGAAGATCCAGGAGATCGAGACTGAGTAAAGCCCCAATAGATCATGAAAAAAAAAAACTTTGGAACTACGTCGTCAGGTTTTCAGAGAACCTAAAATTTATACCTTTGTACCATTCTTCCACGCACTTTCTTTATATACTTCTTTCTGATACACCTTTTTGTTTTTGTCTTAATACGTGTAACTTCGTGCACCCCCTCCCCCACAGTAGCAGAGAATTGACTCCGAGATTCCAAGTCCGGCGGCGTTTATCCCCAGAAGCCGCTCTTCTCCTGCGAAACCCCAACGGCCAACGCGCATATAAATGAAAGCAAAATTAACAAAAAAAAAAAGAAATTCCGTGTTTTTTTTTTTTCCTTCTCTCAGCTCTTAAGTTGGGAACGGCCCCTGACTGATACCTGCCCTCAGCCCTGTAGAAAAGCGGAGTTGCAAGTCCGCTGGTTTAATTACGGGTTTATAGACTTGATAATTTCAAGTTTTATCTCTGTTTCTTACACCTTACCTTCGCTTGACATAAAAAGAGGTCATTTATATTGTGATAATACAGGAGATGCCATTCGACGACAAAAAGGGTTTGGAGATTGCCATTGCTGAGGCTATCAAAGGTACGTCAATTCTGTCTTTCTCCCATGTAGCAACTCGACAAGTACTGACACTTTTACCCATATAGGCAGAAACGAAGGTGGTGTGCCGATTGGCGGTTGTTTGATGTCCGAGGATGGTGAAGTCCTCGGTGCCGGTCACAACATGAGAGTGCAAAAGGGATCTCCTACTCTTCATGGTGAGATCTCCACCTTGGAAAACGCCGGCAGACTCAAGGGAAACGTTTACAAGAACTGTACTATGTACACGACGCTCTCTCCATGCGACATGTGCACCGGTGCCATCTTGATGTACGGTATCAAGAGAGTTGTCATGGGAGAGAACGCCACTTTTATCGGAGGAGAAGACTATTTGAGACAGAGAGGCGTCGAAGTGGTGAACATGGACAATCAGGAATGCAAGGACCTAATGGCGCAGTTCATCAAGGACCACCCGGAGGAGTGGAACGAGGACATCGGCACGGAATAAGCTGTGTCTACTTTTCTTTGGATTACTTGTCTTAATTAACTATCGCATAGTATATATATATATCGCATTACAAATTGAGAGTGTACATTTTTCTTTTAATAGATAGATCGCTGCGCAGCAGTTATCTAGGGTAGTATTAACAACTACTACTTCGTAGCAGCTGCTGCAGCTGCTGCAACTGTCTCTGTCAGCCCTTCAGCAGCCTTTTTAAACTTCTGAGCACCAGAAGCTGGCAAGATCAACTCCATGTAGCAAACACCCAAACCAACAATAGCAGTGACAATACGCAAAAGACCAGATGTGCTACCGTCACTGCTGGTCTGGCCGTGCCACTCGTACATCACTGCGATAACAGCGGTGAAGACAGAAAACCATGACAACAGCTTGTTCTTCATAAACATGGCTGCCATGGGCATACTCTGGGACACAAAGTTGGCACTCTGGTTGTCGTCAGCAACGGCTTTAATATGGACGTATGGGACAATGAGGTCCTCTCTCTTCACTGGTGGAGCCATCTCTGAGTCTATGGGGTGAGACTGTGGTTTCAATTTATATCACTAATTCTAACCTTTTTTGCCTAATCAAAAGTTTGTGGAGATCGTCTCTCCCGTCGACGTTTTCCGAGATTAGAGATTGGATTTGGCGCGGTAGGGGACACGCACTTATACTTAGATGATTTCATGGGTTTTTTTTTCTATAGAGGAATGACCGGGAATGGTGCTAAAAAAACAATAGCATAATGGGATCTATACACAAGTGATATGGTGGGATAAGAATCAACGCTTGACCCATGTAGGCGACTTTCTGGCCTTGACTTTACCTGGCTTCTTTCTCTCCACACGTCTGTGGTCTCTGGTCATACAACCGGCTTTGTACAGTCTTGGTTTGAGCAGTGGGTTGTGCACAACGAGGCCATTGGCAATGGCAGTGGCAATTGCACCCGCTTGGCCCGTTGGACCACCACCGTGGACAATGGCAAACACGTTGTATTCTGCCTCTGCCTCGACGACTTGCAATGGATACAAGATTTCCTTTCTATGTGTGAGCTCTGGGAAGTGTTGGTTGATGGACTTGTTGTTGACGAGGATCTCGCCGGTTCCCTTGACCAAGTAGACCACAGCAGTAGAGGACTTTCTACCACTGACGGTCTTGGAACGACCGTATTGATCCAACTGTTTCACTTTGGTACCCTGGTCGTTCATCGTGGAGGAACGAGAATATTTCGTCAGTACAGCAGTGACATCCACAGGTCTGAGCTGTGGATCGATCGAGTTCAGTCTATTAAGCACTTTCATCAACTCCTTGTGTTGTGACGATCTGAGACGCTCACCACCACCAATAGGCTCATATTGCGACATCGACAGCCATTTGCCCTGGATGTTAGCGACACGCGGCAGGTTTGTGTATTTTCTCACGAGGGTCTTGATCTCGTTCAGATTGTTCTCATGCTCTGCATTGGGCGTATAGTACGTTTTGTGCTGTGGTACAATACGTTTCAACTCCAACTCTGGGTTGCTTGTCTGTGGAGCGAACTTGGCGAGTCTTCCGGATGCAGACAACGAAGATTGCATACGCAACCCTAGTATGGCTCTTGGAGATGGCAGTACTGAGCGTACTAACGTGCCTCTGAACATCTTTGCTCTATGAATCCCCAGCAATAATAGTAATTGTACTCTACCCAATTGGGAAGAACTTTTTTCAGTTCGGTGGAGGAAAAAAGCCCAGCTCTGCCCAGCGCTCGCGAAAATGTTATGTCCGCGGGGGAAAGTGCCTAAGAGGGCAGTTCCCTGATTTGGCACAGCACTTGAAAGTATATACAAAGAAGTGATCCAAGGATCTATGGCATTTGGTTCGAGTATGAAATATGGAGAATGAATTAAGATGTGATTATATTATTGGTGATCTGGGATGATAGAAGAGAAGGTTGCATCATCAATGATCAGTGGGTAAAAAATGGTGGTTCTCTAAGGACCCTCAGCATTTAACTTCTCCAAAAACTCCTCCAGTAACTGAGTAATCTCTGGACTCCTCCGTGTCACCATAAACATGTCTTCTGGTGTGATTGTCTTCCTCTTTGCATGCCTTGCAAAGCTCTCTAAGTCCTCGCCTAACACCAATGCCTGATTGTACACCAGTTCGACCAATGCAGCTGTGAATTGTGGTGTCGCTGATATTTTATCCTGTGATTCTATCAGTTGTGTCTCTTCATCGACGATCTTGCCAACTGCAAGCCATAGTCTTGCCTTGAGTTGCTTATGATGTTAGTTAAGTCCTACTGCGCTGTTATGTAAGGTGATAGAACTTTGTCCTATCCCCCTTTTTTTTGGAAGAGGAAGAAGAGAAAGAAAGAAAAAGACAGAGAGATACATACTGATGCCAAAGCCTTTTCTTCAGGTGAGAGAGTCCTCATTTCAGCTATTATATTGTGTATCGAACAAACAACACGCTCCACTCATTACCAAAACGCGTCAATCAGTATATATACTGTAGAGCTTTTCGCGTTCCAGTTTTTATAATCCTGCCCCCGCAAATTCCCACCAATACAACCAAACCCGAGATAATACCCACACACACACACACACACACATATATTTCCAATTGGAAAAAAAAAAAGTAGGGCAAAAAGCAGGATTAAACACACAATGAGCAAACCGTGTAAGACACTGGCGTATGCTCTCGGTGGGTCCTCACACTCCGGGAAACACGTGCTGCCCATCAACGCCCTCTGTTCATTCGACCAAGGCTTATTGAGCGCCGGAAGAGACGGTGTGATTGTGCTGTACGATGCTGACTTACAACTACAAAAACATGTGCAATTGCACTCTGACTGGGTCAACGATGTGCTTTACTACGGCGACGAGCTCGTAGTGTCGTGCTCATCTGATCTCTCTGTCAAATGGTGGCATTTAGGGAGAGATGACCACGGATTAGTAGGGCATGGCGGTGATTACGTCAAGGCACTTACAAGATCTGACCAACATGTGGTATCAGGTGGATTGGACAAGACGGTGCGAGTGTGGGATGTCCAAACCTGCTCGTTGATCAGTTCTTTTGTCAATGACTATGGTGAAAAGGGCTCTGTTTATTCCATGGCCTCCGAGGGCTCATCAGTGGTGTTTGGTGATAACGTCGGTAATGTCCAGGTGTTTGACGCTCGATCTTCCTCCGTTGTTACTTCCCTGGTTGGACACACTGATACTGTGAAGTCTCTTGTTGCTGGTGATGGGCTTGTGCTTTCCGGTGGGAGTGATGGTACTGTAAGGCTCTGGGACCTACGCCATATTAATCAGCCATTGAAGAAATACGAACACGAAACTGCGGTATGGTCTTTGTACTCGGACAACGTCCAATCTGGGTTCTACACCGGGTTATCAAATGGTTCTATCTATCATACCACCAAGGAAGCCCAAGTACTGAAAGGACAAGACAAACAGGGGATTCTCTCTATAACGCAATTCCAAGACGAGTTATGGTCTTCCACTATGAATAACTCTGGTCTTAGAAACTGGGACAATGCAAAGAAGAGCCAACAGGGTGAAACCGGGCTTATCAAGTCCCGAGTGCTAAACAACAGAAGGCATGTGCTCACGCTAAGCACGGACAACACAGTGGTGCTATGGGATATCCTCAAGTGTGACAAAGTGAAAGACTTTGGTTCTGATAGGGCATTCGAAGACGTCATTGAGCAACTACAAACCAACGAGATCCTACCGACGTGGTGCAGTGTTACCATAAGAGCCGGTAAGTTGTTTGTTGTGCTTAGAGAATCGACTTTTTCTAATACAGAGGTATATGGGAATGATCTTGAGGAATATGGATTACAATTGGAGAGAGACGTGCGGTATAACTTGGGCAAAGTGCTTTTACGTTCTATCTTCAAGCATTTGGTGGAGTATGAGACTACAAAGGACCAAGGTATACGAGATCAGAGAATTAAAGAAATCAAATCAAGTTCCAAGTTGAATATCCTTACGAAATTCTCATCACATGAAAGTTCCCCCGCACATACTCCTACTGAAGATCTCAAGGGTTATTTTGGTGATACGGCACCTCCTCCTCCTCCTCCTCCTCTTACTGTCTCGAGGGTTAATCCTTCAGAAATGGGGGCATTGCCCTCTTCTTCAGCTCCAGACACTAAAGAGTTACAATCTGGGATACGTCGTATGAAATTGTTTTCTAGAAAACCTTCCAAAGCGGTACCCGCAAGTGAAGAAACAGAAAGTGAATCAGAGATGGACCCTGGTTCTAAAGATTCTTCCAGAAAACCATCCCAAACTGATGTTGATTCCCTAGCGTCACTGTTACAAGAGATCAAATTACATTACGATTCTATCTCTACGACGTCTATGCTTTCAGTATCACAGATCATTCCGCCTTCGTTGGAAGAAGTTCCAGTTATCTCATTGCCTAAAGACCTTTACATCATCCTCAACGAGAAGTTAATAAACTCCAGTACAGAGGTGGAGATCTATTCTGATGAACTCCAGAGCTTGAACTACCATATTTTAGAGAATTCACTGGCCAAATGGATTGGTAATTTCTTGCTAAAGAATCGTACTGTGATGAAGGATTTCCCTAAAATCGGGTTCGTTATCCGTTTACACCCCGGTGCAGAGATGACGTTATCAGGTGTCACCAATGGAGAGACAAGGCTGAATGCGTACTCGATGTTGAGAGTACGTCGTGTGCTTTCATACATCACTGATAGGCTTGAAGTTAAACCTATGGAGGTGGAAAATGGGTTGGACCCAGAGACGTGGTTGGAAGCACTTTGTCATGATCAAGTGTTGGATAACAACATGACGTTGGCCACGTTAAGATCAGTGGTGTGGAAGCAAAGTGGGGATGTGGTGATAACGTACAGAAGGAAGGAAAAAGGCGATAATTAGGGGTAATATAATAGGGTATAATGGTCTGGTGCAGTGCAATATTTGGTTGTCTGTAGTACGTCATAGTATCTAGTACTATCTGATGGGAAAGTGTATATTGAAATTAGTAATTGCTCTATGAAGGATATTTAATTTTAATTAGTACTACTTATAGTGTACTTTGATATTGGGCAGAAAGAGTAACTCCATTAGTGAGATTATACAACTGCAAAGTTTTTAAGAATATGATAATTGAAATATTAAATATTTAAGGATTCAAAACACCCATTAAACACATATTACACATTTAATAAGCAGAAATATCAAATAATATTATATCATCACCATACAAAGATGTTTCATAATCTGAATTAAATTGATAAGCATACTACATCAAATGGTTATGCAGCCCTGTGCCATTTCTCCGCGAATTTCCATTAATTGGAAAAGTCCAAAATTTTTCCACCATGAAATCTGAAGGTAAACACAAGAAGCCTTTGATAGAGATTAGGAAGCTGTCTTTCTCTCTCTCACACACACACACACATACAAACAACGCACACAATGGACCAGGAGAACGACAGGGCCGTGTCCCGCCTGTGGCGTGCGTACCGCACAGTAAAGGAGATGGTGCGCGACAGAGGCTATTTCATTACTCAGGATGAGATTGACTTGTCATTGGATGAGTTCCGTGCTCGTGCTTGTGATGCCTCGGGGACATTGCAGCGTAAGATGATGAGTTTCCAAGCCTCCCCGGATGCGGAGACACTGGAGAAGTTTCCTAATATGGGATCCCTATGGGTGGAATTCTGTGACGAGGCGAGTGTCGGTATCAAGACGATGAAGAACTTTATCATTCATATCTCAGAGAAGAACTTCAGTGCTGGTATTTTTATTTATCAGAACTCCATCACGTCCAGTGCCTCCAAGCTGATCCCAACGGTGGCCCCAGCGACGATCGAATTGTTCCAGGAGAGCGACCTCATTGTGAACATCACACATCACGAGCTGGTGCCTAAACACTTGTTGCTCAGTGACGAGGAGAAGAAGCAGCTATTGGAGAGATACAGACTCAAGGAGTCTCAACTGCCACGTATCCAGAGAGAGGACCCGGTTGCGCGCTACATGGGTCTCAAGAGGGGTCAGGTGGTTAAGATCATCAGAAGAAGTGAGACGTCGGGGAGATATGCCAGTTATAGAATCTGTCTTTAGTGTATGTAAAATGTAAAATTTAATGAAAACAAAAAAGAAAGCACTTACACTATAGAGGTGTCGCTTGCCAGTACAGCGGCCATGATACTGTCTTGGATACCAGTCCACCAAGCTACGTTCTTTAAAGTGACTTGTGAAGGTGGGCTTATTGCAACGCCCTTCGAGCCCAAGTATACCGGACCAATGGTCACAACCAGCGAGTTTACCAAATCAGGAAGTTGTAACAGTTCATTGATGACCGTGGCACCACCTTCGATCATTAGGCTGGAGATTCCCATTGCCTTTAGTTGTAACAGAAGGTCTTCCCATTGGATATGTCCATTACGATTGGGCATCCTAATGACTTTCCCTCCTTGCTTCTCCAAGTATTCCGTTTTCTCCAAGCATATACAGTCGTCTCGTACGATTACCCAAGGCTCTTTGGCCATCTCCTCCAACACTAAGAGTTCAATCTTGGACCCTTTATATGACCATTTGAAATGAGGATCCACGATGATAGGCCTTGGAGATTTTGCACCATCCAATCGACAATTCAATCCCGGATCATCAGCAAGTACCGTTCCTGAGCCAATGAGAATTCCATCATGGAATGATCTTAGATAATGGGTCATTGTCTTTGTTTCCAAATGTGAAATGGCAGTTCTTTGTCCAGGAGCTGCTGCTATACGAGCATCAACACTTTGTGCGTACGTCAGCGTGACGAATGGTTTCGGAGAAGGGAGTGCCACTGGGAGGTACGGTGTAAGGAATGGAACAAGGCTGTCATTAAGCGGTGTAAGCGGTCCAGACATCTTCTTTTTGTTTGTTTTTTTAAATGTATAAATAAATCCTGGAGTTGCTTTATGAAGGTGAAATTTTCGCTATATATATATATATATATATAAATATTTTGTATATACACACAAATCATACATCTGAACGATATCGCTGAGGCAAAAGTGTTTTGTCGTACTTCTCCACTTCGCCGTCTATAGTCCTCTGTAGTATTTGTTCCTCTTGGAAGAATGCGCCCTTGATTTTTTCCTTCTTCTCCTCCGTGGTTGAACTTTGTAATATTTTCAGTCTCTCTTGTGCTTCCAAGTCCCTTTCCTCCTCAGTCTTTAGTCTCCGATCCTCCAACTCTTCCAATTCATCCATCTCGCGCTCCATCTTTTCTCTATCCCGCTTGGATCTCTTTAGACTCCGAAGTTCCCACTCCATACGTTCTTTCTCTGGGTCCAAATCGTCAGTATCGTCCACTCCGCCGTAGTTTTGTGTTGCCAAGGCCAGCTCCCTCTTATAGTCCATCTCTTGTTGGATGTGTGTTTCAATGGTCCTCAAGGTGATCTCCTTGGCCGATTGCCTTGTTGCTGCCTCTGTTGGCGGCTTTGATCTCTGCGATTTGGAAAGGAACACCGGCTTGAGCATCGGCTCGTCATCACTGCTTTCATTGCTTTCGCTATCTTCGCTGTCTTCTTCTTCACTTTCATTATTTTCATCTTCTTCTTCTGTCTCTGCTTCTTCTTCTTCTTCTTCTTCTTCTTCTTCTTCTTCTTCTTCTTCTTCCTCTTCCTCTTTCTCCACCTCTCTCTCTCTTTCTATCTTCTTGCTCACCACCACTTTCATCTCTCGGGGCCGTACTTGTCTCTCATCGCCACCACCATTATTATTATTATTATTATTATTATTATTATTATTGTCACTTTCGCTTTCACTTCCACTTCCACTTTGTTCACCAACTGGCCTTCCTGTAAAGTGTCTTTTCATTTCTTCTTCCTATGCTCTTCTAACCATTTATATCCTCATTCATTCAAAAGACCTATTGCTGCTACAAAATACAAACGTCTCGAAAATTCCAAGCTCCAAACATATACTCGCATTTTAGCACTATAATGTATATAAATCACAGTCTGGGCGGAAGCTTCGATAGGAAATAATCTGAATAGTTCAAGATAAACTGAGCACACAGCTGCCCGGCTCTCTTCTTGTTTGTAGAGATTGCCCTCGTCATTGGAATGTTCTCAATAAGACAAACAACTTGAACATCTGCATTGGATATTTTGGAAGTTTTGTATTCTGCTGGTGAATACCGTCTTTCCAATAGCAAATGGTTTAGTTTCTCTTTCGATGACCTATCAATAGTGGCACCTTCCTCCACATTGGGCACGAGAATGATGCTCTCCTGGTTATACTGCTTCTGACGTTGATACTCCTCGTTGATAAGTGAGCTTGGCTGTTGCAATGTTGTCTCGGACTGTTGAGCTTGGTGTGTAGGCTGTGCTTGATCTTGATCTTGATCTTGTTCTTGTTCTTGCATAAGATCCTCCCTGTCATACTTCAGTCTGTGCTGTGTGGCGTACTCCTCTGCCTCTTTCAAGTTGTTCAAAAGTCTTGTCAGTTGCGATTCTCGGTGTGTAGCATTTGTAGCGGCTTTGGATTCTGCTTCTTCTAAACTTGATGAAGTACCAAATCCTAACAATACCGTAGTGGGGTAATTGCCGGCAAACACCTGAACCATATGGATCTCATTTGAATCATGTGTATATGAGTGCACTTCTTTATAAGTAATTACCACTTCTTTCTTCTTCTTCTTCTTCTCTAACTCTGCCTTGGCCAAATCCAATGGCTTGGTATCGTCAAATTGAAGCACCACAGGTTCAATGAGGATCGATGTGAATGTACTTAGCAGTTCTTTATCAATAGGTGACACATTCGAAAGAGATAAAGCCCCAAAGTATCCATAAAACAAATCGCTTGCCTCGGCTTTACTACCATCCACTGGCATTTGAAATAACAAAGACCATGTGCGTGCAACGGATCTGCTGAACAAACATCTTGTAATCTGATTGATAACATCGTGTTCCCTTGGGAACCTCAGTGCCAAAAGTTCACATACAATAGCTTGGAATTTACCCCTACCCAGTTGTACCAAATCATCACTCACCTGGCTAGAAACGACTCTTTCTCTCAACTCATCATTCTTGATCTCAGGGATAGAAGGAAGATACCTCGGCGCCTGCTCGTAGAACTTCCGCATTACACTGCTAGGCTGTAACTCAACGGGGTTTCTCTCTTTAAAATCAATCAACATGTCAAACAGTGGTAACTTCCCTTCATCATATGCCATCTTCAATTTGAACGCCAATGACACCAATGGATCATCCAACGACTTCACCAGTTCCTTATCCATAGATAATGCACGAAAGATCTTCATTTTCTCATTAGAAGCACATTTCATAATCTTCTCCACGGCTTCTATAAACCCTCCAACAGTATAGCTCATTGATAACATGTCATCTCTTACAAAGGCCTCCTGATCCGCAGTGACTTGCCTCTGCTCGACCTCGGAAATGAACTTGAGCACATCCGAGTCAGTAAGCTTTGGCTTCTTGTGCAATGGCTCCATCTTGTCTAGCTGTCCTGATTGTATGTATTCAAAAAATGAGAGAGAGAGAGAGAGAGAGTATGCATCTTTGTATAGAGAGAGTAGGCGGCGGTACGCGTACAATCAGGGCTCATAACCATACACTTTATATAATATGTGGAGTGCTCCTAAAGGCATATTCTAAAAACAATCATTCAAAATAAACCCCCATATATCTGATATAAACTACTTACCAGTAGAGGCCACAAACGAGTGGTCACCTC
This sequence comes from Petasospora taoyuanica, assembly GCA_030567055.1. Classification (NCBI taxonomy): domain Eukaryota; kingdom Fungi; phylum Ascomycota; class Saccharomycetes; order Phaffomycetales; family Wickerhamomycetaceae; genus Petasospora; species Petasospora taoyuanica. Next base: position 74,181 of record JAKUBZ010000005.1, read on the forward strand.
CAATCCAGGAGTTCACCATTGCCAAAGCGTTCTCTGGCTGGTCATATGGAACCATATGCCCTGCCTCATAAATTCTCAAGAATGTCAATCCACCAAAGCTCTTGACTTGACCAGCGTCTTCACCATCCACAGTCCATGGCTGAAGAGTCTGCTCTCTGTAACCATCTGCAAGAATCCAGTCCAATGCATCAGTCCAGGCATGGTTACCCAACCAGTTACAGATAAAGTCTTTGTCACCGGCATAGATCAACACTGGGTACCCTTTGTCCAATAACTCTGCAACGAATCCTTGGAATGGCTTCGATTCATCTCCGGTCAGTGCAAATCTCTTGAACACGGCGTCATCACAACCATGGAACGACTCAACATCAGAACCCAAGGCATCGATGACATCCTTTTGGTTCAAATACTGCTCAACGTAGTCCAATCCCTTGTAGCACAACACTTCACCACCATCACATGGACCTCTGATGTCATAAACATTTAGACCTGTCTTCTGGTAAGCATCAAAGGTAACAGAAGCACAGTATAAGTTAGCAGGAACACAGGCAAATGCGTTCTTCGTCTTATAGCAAGCCTCAACTAAAGCAGCACAACGTGGGTATTTTCTGTCCATTTCATCACATTCCTCTGGAGTGATAACAGCTGGGTGTCCACCTTTACCGCATGCCATTGGCTGGTAGTACTTGTCCTGGACTAAAGCATCGGTGATACCATTACCGATCAACACCGAGGTCAACTCAAATGAACGATCAGCGTGGTTAATAATCTCAGAGGCAATGGCTGGAATGTAATGCCCAGCATAGGATTCACCGGCAATGTGGAAGTCTCTACCCAAGTACTTTGGATACTTCTGGAAGAACAACTCCAAGAAGATAAACACATCCTTTGCAGCGGCATAAGAATCTGACACCTCGGACTCACCATACGAATACCCAACACCAATTGGCTGCTCAAGGAAGATGACAGACGCATTGGAGTTCCAGGAGTAAGGGTTGAACACAGGCTTGATGTCAGCACCGATGGACGAAGGGCCCAACTCGAAGAGCAATCCAGTCATCGAGGAGCATCCAGGACCACCATTCAACCAAAGAATCACAGGGTCATTCTCAGGGTCGTTTCTGGACTCGAAGAAGTAGTAGAAGTAGTGGTCTTCCAAGTGGTCCAGGTAGCCCGAGGACTGCGTGACGTTGTCCAATCCCAGAGACTCAGGATTCGAACGGACAGAACGTAAGGCATAGTCTGGCTCGCTGGCCAACTTCATTGTGTCGTATTGGTATTGGCGCTCAAACACCTGCTGGACGGAGCTCTTAGGAGTAAACTGCTTAGCGTTGTACTGTTCAATCTTGTGGCGGAGGAACTCCGGTGTGTGTTCCTTCATCAAGTCTCTCCAAGTGTCAATGATCTCTGGTGCAGACATGATAGTCTCCTTAAGGGAATGGAAGCCGGTGTTTGCTAACAGGGAGCGGACGTCGGACAGCGGTTCCTGGACGTCAATGGCGGCGGCACTGGCGCCCGCAGCAAGCAGCAGCCCATTCAATTTCATTGTTGATCTCTTAATGCTTATAAAAGGGGAGGAGGGAGTGGGGAAAGATATAACCTGGGGGGGAAATTCGCCTCCCTTTTATACGCAGATTTTGCTTATCGTATATGGCTTCAGAGATTTGCGCGAAAATGCGTGGGCCCCAAGCCAAAAAAAAAAAAAAAAAAAGATAAAAAATAATGGTATGCGCACTGAAAGTCCGCTTATAACTCCGCCCGGTCAGCGGGGGGGTGGAGAAGACTTCTGTTTTGGTTAATTGAGTGGTGCAATGGACAGAAATATATAGGGCTTTTGAGCAAAAAGGAAAAATTCTTCTACTATTTCTTGTTCTGTGGTCTTTGATATCCTCCGCGCTGCAGTTTACTTCTTATCAATTACCATATATATGATTTAAAGAACGGAAGACTGAAAGAAATGTCCGCTCACGCTCCCACGCCCACGCTCACACCCACGCATCCGCATTCGGCCCGATCGCCGGACCAATCGGTAGTTATGGTGCCATTGGCCAAGCAAATGATGGATGTGACGAAGATAACAATGGCAATGACAATACAAACTCAGGCCCAGGCAAGGGGTAAAGACCATAGGGACCGTCGTGGTAGACACAACAGGAAGGGCAAAGAGTTTTGTCAAGATTACCAGACATGGCATTGGTTATGAACAGAGAAAGGAAGAATAAATCTTGAGATATCATAGAGATACTCTTGGCAAAAAGGGAGGAGGAAAGAATTCAGGAATCGATGTTCTTTAACAGAGTTGTGCAGAGTGAACAGGCGTTCAATCACAGCTCTGTAGAAGGCCAAATGGGAAGGTGTGGTCAGACCCTGGCTCATCAGGGTCTTCTAAAGCCTCTTTGGTGTTTTATGGCATTGCGGAATCTCCTTTTGGAGTTTTCTGTTATCTCCTCAGTGGTATCACATTTTGCATTGTAATCTGCATAGATGCTTGTTGAACTAATCGATGCAGATACAACATGGCAAGCGATTGATGAACCAAGATCTTTTTGGAACCATACGGTCCAACGAGAATCAAGAACAGAAGTCTACCGCTTGACAATAAAACAGACAGAAGAGTTTTAATAATTTAGAAAGACTGGCTGACAGGGATATGATATATGTGAGAATACCACACTAAAACAGGCCGAGGCTAATACTATATTTTATATATATCTTGCCATTGAACTTGAGCAAGGGTGGCCAAAGTGTTCCTTGTACTTTCTCTCTAGCAGGTACTTTTTGAGTCATCTGATTGTACTTCTTTCTATAATATTTCAGCGGGTAGCCAATTCCGTTTTTGAATTTGATTTTAAGAAGTGACACAATAACCGTACCACAATATCATCACTTCAGACTTCTAGTGAGACAACAGAGCATCGAGCGAAGTGGCAAAGCGTATAGGAAGAAGCACTACAGGATGTTATTCAAGCAGATTTCTACCCTCGGGGTGCTTGCATCCATAGGCCTCAGTGCTCCAATTGCCTATGAGAACAGATATATCATTGAGCTTGTCGATGGACTCAGTGCTGCTTCTATTTTACTGGAGCTGGAGAACCCGTTGATGAAGTTAATTGGACCGTATATCAAGGACAAAGTCAGCATTGGGTCTTTCAACTGTTTGATAGCGGAGATTGACAAGGAGAATGCCCGCAAGTTGAGCTCATACTCAGTGGTGAAGACTGTGCTTCAAGATACCAAGGTCAACATTGTGACTGATCCAGCAGAGAAGTTGCTTTTCGATGCTGAGCAGACTTTCAAAGTACAGATTGAAGATCCACTGGTACTTCCAGTTAGGTCCAAGGCCGGTACACAGGAAGAAGCACCACTGCATCTACAGAGAATCTCACAGAGACTCCGATTGGATAAGCTGGGTGGTAATGGAGATTATGCATACGACTACACCGGTGCCGGTGTCTACGCCTATGTGATGGACTCTGGAGTGACGATTGAACACCCTGAGTTTGAAGGCAGGGCCATCAGAGGTATCAATTTGGTCAAGGATGAGGATGAAGGAGATCATCACGGCCATGGGACTCATGTTGCCGGTCTTATTGGCTCCAAGACATATGGTGTTGCCAAGGATGTGACCATTGTGGAGGTGAAGCTGCTTGACGGCAAGGGTTCTGGGGCCATGAGCGACATTCTCAAAGGGTTGGAGTGGGCTGCGACAGATAGAGATTCCAAGGGTGCCAAAGGAGTGTTGAATATGTCACTTGGAGGCTTCTACTATGCGATTTTGAACGATGCGGTTGATGCTGTCTGGAGAACTGGGATGACCGTTGTGGTGGCTGCGGGTAATGAGCGTTCGAGTGCTTCGATGTTTAGTCCTCTGAGCGCCAAGGAGTCGATCACTGTGGGTGCCATGGACGCTAAGAGCGACAGTATCGCATGGTTTAGTAATTTCGGTGATGCTGTTGACGTGTTTGCTCCCGGGTTCGAAGTGTTGAGTTTGAACGCTAAGGACTTTGAGACGCCTGTGAAGTTTAGTGGCACTTCGATGGCCTCGCCGGTGACCGCAGGTGTGGTTGCCTTGTATTTGGAGGAGGGAATTGACTTCACTACTATGAAGAGCACTGTGGTGCTGAGATCCACGCAGAAGCTGTTGGCTACGTCGCTCAGATCCTCATGGAAGTACTATAGCACCAAGGACAGATTGTTGTTTGCCGGGACGGATGTTCAGTCTCGTGTTGCGTATGGCGACGTGTATATGCAACCGGCATATGAGTATGAGTTTTCTTCTGCTATGCCTTCGTTTGCGACATTGAGCGAGTTGGCGCCGTTGTTGAGCTATGAGACCGTGTTTTAATCATGTGTCTATGTATATAGTTGGCTCCCGAGGTGTCTGGGTTTGTTCGGGCTAAAATTGAGGGGTGGCACGGCGGGCTCTTTATCTTAAATGTATTGGGAAAGGGATTACATAGTAGAAGTAGATTCATATTTAATTAGCAGGGTGAAGTATGAACAGGCTGTTTGGGTCAAAGAACACTGGGCCGAAGCCTACTTTGGATGGTGCGATTAAGAGCACTGAGGATCGTATTTCCTCGCTGGATATCAAGTTGAGTAAGATCAATGCCGAGCTGTCAGCTTATCAACAGCGGTTGGCCAAGATGAGGGAAGGTCCGGGAAAGCAGAGCGTTAAGCAGCGTGCGATGGCACTACTCAAACAGCGGAAGCAGATTGAGGCACAGAAAGACCAACTGGAGCAGCATGCATGGAATATGACGAGTGCACAGATGACCACGGATAACTTGAAGAGTACTTTGGCCACAGTGGATGCCATGAAAGAGGCAAAGAAAGAGATGCAGAGAGTGTATGGTAAAGTGGATATTGATAAAGTCGAGGAGCTACAGGATGATATGTTGGATTTGGTTGAGCGTGGGAGAGAGCTGCAAGAAGTGTTGGCCTCTGGATATGATGTCCCTGATGCGGTGAGTGATAGTGAATTGGACGCTGAGTTGGAGGCATTGGCTATGGATATGGAAGAAGAGCAGCAGTATTCGATGGGAGAGACGGAAGGTGCGCCGGGGTATCTCAATGAGAGTGTGCCTACGTTTATCGATGAGCCCGTGGAGGAGAAAGAAAGACAGGCAGCTGTTTGATGTATATTTTACATTACTTTATGTCCAACGGATCTATGGGAGATCTTCTCACTGCAGCCATGTAGTTCCCAGTGTGTCCATTGCCACAGAAAACCCAGCCTTGGAGAGGGACGTACATACACCCTTTGACACTGACGGTCTTATAACTAGGACGCTTGTCGATCCATTCCATTAGTTCTGAGGCATTGATGTACTTCTCGTACGTATGTGTCCCCACTGGCACAATTCTGAGTAGGTGTTCGGCCACCAGAATAGTGGTGAAATATGAGATCAGGTCTCTGTTTATGGTGGAGATGAGGAGCCACCCGCCTGGGGCAACACGCTCTAATGCGCTGGTTAACACTTCAGCTGGGTAGTCCACGTGCTCCAGCATCTCCATCATGGTTACTATGTCGTACTGTTCTGTCTCCTCTTCCACTGGCTGGAGAGAATAAGTGATCTTGGAGTTGATCATTGGATCCAAGGACTTGTGGGCATTGGCAGCTTCCAATACCCCCGGAGACAAGTCAATGGCCTTGACACTTTGCACAAATGGAAGACGCGCCAGAGATTCGGAGAGAATACCACCACCACATCCAATGTCAATCGCTTTCAACTGCTTGGAGCGCAGTTGTGCATCTCTGTAAACTTCTTGTTCGTGCACAATCTGCGATGAGATCTCTTTGGGGAGTAAATCCAAGGAGAACCCGGGGACAAAGATATCAGACTCATCCGGGATCTCAATGTGATCTCTGAGCGTCTGCTGTATGAAATCCATACGCAATAGATTCATTTTGTGTAGGATTCTCTGGGGCCCAGATACATCCCACCAGGTTTTAGCGAGTTCGTTAAAGTGTTGTAGTTCGTCATTCGAGGAGCTTGTATGGCCGTGGGTATGCGAATGTAACCTTTTGGCGACGAATCCTGTACACCGCGTGGTGCTCTTTATATTCATTGGTCTGAGTGCTTGTTTGAGCATTTTACCCGCTTTTTGTGTCTTTTTTCACAATTCTAATCGATGTACTGGAAGAATGAAGAGTTTATACGCTATAAAAAAGGTTCGCTAACGATCTGTCATCTTAACGTGTCAGCAACAGCCATGGAATCAACACGCGCGCGTCTTTGTTCCCGTAGAGAGACTTGGCTATATTTTAACCACCATCAAACAACCCAATTTGAAACCACAAGAGGTCCAAGATGGACGACGAGCTCCTTGTGAATACCAGAAAGCGCAGAGCCAACGCTGGGTCGCGTTTGAAGCAATTGCTGAGTGCCGAAGGTACTTCCGCCGTGGATGACGATGATGTCGACTTGTTGTTCGTTGAAGATGAAGACGATCGGGAGTACGATTCGGAAGAGTCGGGAGGTGAGACCGGAGAAGAGGCCAGTGATCAGGAGAGTATCCAGGAAGATGCTGGTCAGAGCCGAGAGGCAACCGCCGTGGAGATGGGTAAAGAAATCGAAGATGAAGAGGGAAGCGAAGTAGACGAAGAACCAAATGACGAGATGTTTAGTGATTCTTCTGACGAATCAGACTCCGAAGACTCCGACGTGGGCGAGAAAGAACTGCAAAAGGCCGAAAGAGCAAAGAAGAGGGAAGAACAAAAACAGAAGAAGAAGAAGTTTGTGCCGGCAATCAAGAAGTCATCACCGAAGAAAAAGCCAAAGAAGATATACGAGGCTCCAAAGGCTGATACTCTACTTTCCGAAAGTCGTCGTCAGTCTTCGAGAAAGACCGCGGTGCAGAACAAGCTGGACTTGGTGGAGAAATTGAAAGAAGAAGAACAGCGTCGATCTTCTATCAAGCCTGTGCAAAGAGTTGAGTATGTCGAATTGACACAAGAGGAGAGATTGGAAGAAGCGATCGAGACTGAGAAGTACAATGTCTCCACTTTGAACAAGTATCAAGAACAGGAGAACGATCGGGCACAGAAGAGGCGCGAGATGATGCTAAACAAGCGTCGCAAACTAACCGAGGTGATGACGATACGGACATGTGTGAAGTTTGTTGAGATTGAAGAAGAAAGAGAACTGGAAAAGTTCCATCTTACGAGAGATGTGTTGAAGAAGAAGGACAGAAGAGGAAGAAAGTCTGATAAGCAGAGGAAGGAAGAGGAGGAAGAGAAGATTAAAGAACAAAGATTGAAAGAGAGATGGGAGATGTTGAACAACCCTGGGAAGTCGTTCTATGATATTGAAAGAGAGAGAGAGGAGAGGGAGAACGGAAAGAAAGAACAAACGCCTGGGAAGGAAGATGTCGAGGTCCTGCAAGTACGGGAGACCAACAATGAAGAGGAGGTGAACGTGAAGATGGAGGATGTAGAGACCGGCATAGAGAATGAAGGGAAGGAGCCTGAATCGAAGGAGGAAGCAGAAAATATGATCACACCGGAAACAGAGGAGGGGGAGAGAGCAGAAGAGGAGGAGGAGAAAGATGCCGATGGTGACGTCTCCATGGCGGGCGCTCTACTAGACACTCAGCCAGACAAGCCAGAGTCGGAGTCTAAGGATCAAGACAAGGATGTCGTGATGGAGCCAAAGTCTGTGACTTTTGCAGATGATGCCAAAGAAGATAAAGAGGAGAAGGAAGAGAAGGAAGAGAAGGAAGAGAAGGAAGAGAAGGAAGAGAAGGAAGAGAAGGAAGAGAAGGAAGAGAAGGAAGAGAAGGAAGAGAAGGAAGAGAAGGAAGAGAAGGAAGAGAAAGATGAGAAAGATGAGAAGGGGGAAGAAGATAATGTCAAAGAGGAAGTGGAAAAAAAGGAAGCCAAAATTGTTTACGAAGGACCCAAGCAAATGGTTGGTATTAATCTGGTCTCGTTTGAACAGAAATACAGCGCTAGCAGACTACGAGCACTGATGTTTGGCAGCCAGGCATTGCTTCCAGCAAACCGTCGGTCTACTGAGGTGGAACCAATGGTACGTATACGTCTGGAACCAGGAGTTATCACGTCTACGGATCCAATTGACTCTCTCAAACTCCCAGATCTCTCAGTGTTGGATACGTTCCCAGATTTCGGTAACTTTGAGAAAGTACACAGGGAGATCACAACAGTGGAGGCTGTCAAGGATACAAAGATCGTTCTAAAGACCGAGGCACCAACTGGTATCTACTTGCCATCTGGCCAGAAGAAGACGTGTCTCATCACGGGCAAGCCAGCGGTATACTTTGATCCAAAGACCGGTATGCCATATGCAGATGTGGAGAGTTATAAGGTGATAAAGGAGATCCAAGATGGTGTGTTCAAGTGGTGCGAAGGAGGTTATATTGCACACTACCACGCCAAGGGCGTCCCACAGGGGTTTTGAACCAGCGCCCCCTACAATATAATAATGACGTTATGATCTATCTATTGGTTTGTACAGGTAATGCGGGCCACCTCTATGTGGTCCTCAGTTTTGATGCGCAACGTTATTCTTCTGTAGGTCCTCCTCTTGAGCGGCAATCAGTGTCTCCTGGAACTTCCAGAGCTCTTGCTGCACAATAGGGAGAAGTGTCGATTGGATGAACAACTTGTGTGAGCCGAATCCCTTGAACTCGTACTCGTAGTCCTTCTCGTCGTGCATGAAATCACGGACTACAAGCGTCCCGTTGAACTCCTCCTCCTGGTTCTTCCCACTGAGTGTAATCTCCAGGTTCATGTCAAAGATACAGATGACTTTGCCCTTTCTGTTGGACACATCGCAGTCACCTTGAACAACCACCTCGGAGATGGCACTCTTATGCTGCTCCAAGTCGATCCCCACGAGCTTGTCCTGGAAATAGTTCTTGGCCCATGGAAGGCAGTTCTTATCAACCCAGTGCCAGTTGTTCGGGTTGTGTACGACCATCTTCACTTTCTTGTATATGTAGTCTTTATTTTCTTTTTGGCTATAATGAAATCCAAACACAGGTCTACGGGGTTTCCATAGATTTCCAGCAGTGCAGCTTTCACGCTTCGAGAAAAATCCATAAGGAAGTGAGGGAGTGTGCGTACCACTCCTCGAGGCTACATGATTACGTAATAAAAAATTCCACTCTAGCTTCGTAATACTTAATTCTGCTTAAAGGCATCGTCAAACGGGCTCTGCTGGTCGATCTCGACTTCAAGGAGGATGCTGCCCGTGGATTCTCTGGAGTAGTGGGATGCCACATCGTCATCGCTTTTGTCCGCATCGCTGTGCTCTTCATCACTTCCATCATCAATGATGAATGGTTCGTAACTCCTTTTGCTCAGCATCGTATCAGTGTCTTCTTTCATAACCACACTCTGTGCGTCCTCGTCTTCCTCCTCGATGATCAGATCATCAGCCAGTGTGATCTGGTTCTTCCCGCGAACTTGCACGCTTCTGACTCCTCCTAATTGCTGTGCACCAACAGCTGTCGCAGGTATGGCATCTCTCTCTTGTGTCTGCCCTGCGGACCTCGTACCCTTGCTCTCCACCACGGACACGAGCTTCGGCTTGGCCCTGATCGCTGTGGTGGTCGAGGCCGGGTTACCCACGATTGAGGCATTGGAGTACCGGTCTCCAATGAGCTCTGTGCGTATCGTACCCGATTCTGAGACGGTGGACATTCTCGAGGAGTTTGTAGTGGATCCCTGAGGCCCAATGGTGACACCTGGGATGTACGCAATCGGGATGATGTTACTCGCCCTGGTGAAAGCAGTGGCCATCGACGTTCTCTGTGAGGGCTTTTCCATATCCAGGTCCCTATTATGGTGGAAATTAATTTCTGCATCATCATCGAAGAAGAACTCCTTGTGCTGTCTCACTCTGTTGAACGCCACTTTCCGCTGGTAGTAAAACTTGTAGAACAAGAAGAGAAGCACACCCAGCACAACGACTCCCGCAACAGCACCGCCCACAATACCACCGATGTTCGTCTTCCCAGAGCTTGAAGAAGAGTCTGAGGAAACGCTCGCTTTGCAGTACGTCTTTGGGCACTCAGAACAGGTCTGCACCGTCATGGCACACTGCATGTCATCAGAGCAGACGGGGCAGTCAGGGCTCGTGCTACACACGACACAGCCCTTGTCATCTGTCTCCGTCGCAGTCGCCTCTGTGGAGGTCGAGTCTGCTCTTTCAAAAAGATCTCTGGAATGCTCAAGGTACGACCTTGTAGGAAGATCCATTATGTGTGTGTGTGTGTGTGTGTGTGTATGTATGTATGTATGTGCCTTGTACCTTCTATTGTGCTCTTTAATGCTCGTTAGGGAACTTTCTTGTGCTGTGGGTATCGTCTTAGACAGGAATGTGTTCCTTTGAATATGTGTGTGTGTGTGGGAATATCCCCTAAAAGTGCTTTTGCGATGTTCCAAAAACACACTGAGAATGTCAATCTTAATGGCTTTAATACCAAATACACTAAGCTTTCGTAGCCTTAACCTCAACACTGTATTTCCCCGATTCTAAAGAAAGACACAAATCATCCTACGTCAAGATGCGACTTATAAAGCTCCTGGCAAATTTCCGCGAAACTTGCCCGATATGGACAGGGCCTAGAACATTCTCTCATTTCTTCTTCTTGACTTATGTACACGATCTTGTATCTCTTTGATTAAAAGACAGTGAGGGATCTAAGAGTCTCAGTGGTGTTTGCAGTGACGATTTCGAATACCCTGGTGGCGTATGAAGTAAACTGCAGCCTTTGGAGCACTTCCGAGGATTCAACCACTGGTTTGATAGATCTCAAGTGATCCATCACGAGAGACTTGGATTCCAAGATGGTATCATCTCTTAGTTTACTCAATAGTGCCAGGTTTTGCTCCTTGACATCGTTCTGGCCGGAGACCTTCTTCCTGAGTTGGGAAAACATCGAGTGAACAGCTTTGCAAGTGTCAATCTGGGTAAGAATGGTGTGTGATAGTTTCCATGTAATAGTTTGTGGGACCTTTGGTGCCTTTTGGTAGTGCAACAACACTTCATCAGCGTCAGACTGGCAACTGAGGAATCTTTTAACCAACAAAATGCATTTGAAAGACCACTGTTCGACTTCTGACAGAGACGAAATATCTACCTCAGTGACATCATCAAGCTCGCCATAGATGAGCTTCTCCTGGTTAGTCATGATCATGTTATACTCTGGGCCAGTAATATTTTCCATCAGCCTTGCATCTAATTCCAGCACCTCATCAATACCAACATTCCACAAGATCTTCATATCTCTGTTGTCATACTCCTCTATTTCCATTGCAAAAGTTTTATACTCTGCGCTGAGGTTCTTATCACTCATCAAACGTCCCATCTTGAGCCCTTGAAGTGACAAGTGCTTCTTTAGGTAGCTCTTCCCCAGCCGCTTTTGGAATTCCAACATCTTCTCCAGCTTGTTGAATGCCATCTTGTTGAATCCGACCTTTGTGAAGTAAACAGTCTCTGTGTCATTGCTCTTGTAGATCTCCATGCTCTTTTCCAATAAGTTGACCAGTGGAAGTCTGGAACCCATACGTGATACAAAGAAGTGGCTTAGTATGTCATACTGCACGTTCTTGATCTTTAGTGCATTCCAATGGTACTCTGCCTGAGATGAGCATCCTAACAAAGAGTACAATTGGATCAGCCACAGACGGAGGTGGAACTCATGTTCATCTTTTGGTACTGCTCCTTCTAAAATGGTAATGCACTCCAACACTGTCTCAGTGGTGAACTTTTGCGTCAATAAACATTGCACAAGCATAACAATCAACTCAGACGACGATGAGAAGTCGGTCTTGGATTTGGAGTTAAGGAGAGACTTGTAGAAGTTGAACTTATCCACCAGTTCCTGGATAAACTCCTGGCTCCTGAGCAGGGTCTTATCAGTGAGCAGGCGGAACTTGAGTGTGTTCACCTCCCAAGTAAGACCTCTCTCGCCCTTTGGAATCTCCTGGGCTGATAACCATTCAAGGAATTTGGCACTATCAATGTGTAAGAAGTAGTGCTTCAGGTCAAAGAACGCACAGTTCTTGGTACCCATCCTGGTGAAGTATGCATAAGCGGCACCGTTAATATCACCAGCGCATTTCACTTGTAGCTCCACATTAGCCAATAGCGAGTTTCTTGTCCCGTAAGACTCGATCGTGCCAGAGATGTCCTTCTTCAATTGTAATGAACTCTTGATCAGGTACTTCCAGGTGTCGAAGTCGTCCAGCTTATACGTCAACAGCACAGTCTCGGACCATTTGTAAAGGTCAGCCCATTTCTCCAGCTTGTCCAGTGCCTCTAATAGAATAATCTGCAACTCGAGGTCCATCTTATCATCTTGGCTGAATGTGAGAACTTCGTCGACCACCTTCTCATACTCATTGTTCAATTGCAGGAGCTTCACTAGCACATAAACTTCCTGCTCAGTAGCCATTGGCTTGAGAGACTCAGCAATCTTGAGCCCGAGCTTAGGGAAGAGCATCTTTTCCATGGCATTAGCATCTGGTGCAATGGCAGCTAAGTAGCACGTGAATGCCGCCCATAGATTGAACGGTCTCTTATTGAAGGAATTCTTCAAAGCCATCGCACTCTTCTGCAATACACGGTAGTTAGAAGTTTCACATCCCAAATGGAACCACCGAGTGAGGAGATCAAACGATGGATACTTCTTAGCAGCATTCTCCCAGATTTGGAGGGACTCCTGTGGCATCCCGAGGTCACTGAACATCTCACTTAGCAGCTCCAGCGACATTGTGTCATTAGGCGTACCAGCCATGAGCTTTACACAAGCCTCCTTCGCCTCGCTCTGCTTGCCGCTGTGAAAAAGCACATAGTTGTACAGCACCTGGTGATACGTTGACTTTGGGTACTTCTTCATAAGCTTCTGCGCCTGCGTCAGGGCAAACTTGTACGTCCCGTTCTCGCATGCAGCAAAGATCTCCTGCTCCTTCGTGGACATTGGGACTTCTCTCCTACCAAATTGGTTCAATTGCAGTGAATCAGGTCAGAGTAGAACTTGGTGTTCTTAAATATATATGTAATTCATTGTTTTCGTTGCATGCAATGCGCACCGGGTAACCCCTTGTGTTTTTATGTAATTTAAGCTATATCTATCTGTGATGTCCGGGTGTGTTCATGGCATACAAAAAAATTTCAGACCCGATGAGCTTCTTTATCTTAGCCCACATATGTCATAGTTAGTAATAATAACTAAAGAGCTAGAAAGATGTCCGCCATTTACAAAGTGCTCTCAGGACGCTCGTCCAAGGCTGAAGTTGAGAAGAAGACCCACATCAACAGACAGAGAGTGCTGCTGATCTCCTCGAGAGGTATCACATACAGACACAGATATCTCATTAGTGACCTGTTCTCACTCTTACCACACGCCAGAAAAGAGCCCAAACTTGACACAAAGAAGCAGCTCGACCAGCTCAATGAGATTGCAGAGCTCTACAACTGTAACAACATCATGTACTTTGAGGCCAGAAAGCACACAGATTTGTACTTGTGGTTATCCAAGCCACCTAATGGGCCAACTATCAAGTTCTACGTGCAAAACATTCACAACACCGAGGAGCTCAATTTCACAGGTAACGCTCTGAAGGGATCCAGACCTATCTTGTCGTTTGACGGTGCCTTTGACGACGAGCCACAGTTCAAGCTGATGAAGGAGATGTTCATCCACACATTCGGTGTTCCACCATCTTCGAGAAAGATCAAGCCATTCATTGACCATGTGATGTCTTTCTCCGTTGTTGACGGGAAGATCTGGGTGAGAAACTACCAGATCCTAGAACAGGCTGAAGACGTGAAGAACCGTGATGACTCTGATGTGTCGCTTGTGGAGATTGGCCCAAGATTTGTGCTCACACCTATTGTGATACTTGAGGGCTCCTTCGGCGGTCCAAAGATCTACGAGAACAAGCAGTACGTCTCGCCAAACTTTGTGAGAGCACAGGTGAAGCAACAGCAGGCTGAAGAGGCCAGAGCCAGACACGACGCTGCTCAGACTCTGAAGATGAAGAAGAGAGAAAATGTCCTGGCTGTGGACCCGCTGTCGAACGACGCGTTGTTCAAGTAGTGACTTATGAATGTGCATTGATAGTAACTCTCGTAGTTTTGATTGTTTAATGAAGGGCTATTGAACTGCCTTCGATAGTCGTCATGAACTAGTAGTCTACATCTCTGAATATCATCATATGTATAAGGTCTCATACGGCTCTGCCAGACGAACCTCTAATTGTGGCTGGGCACTCCCCCCAACGCCCAATGCATTGTGTTTTCTTTTTGTATCCACAGCTGGCATTTTAGTGCTTCTCAGCAGAGGCCTGGGCCTTTTGCAAGTACTCTTCAATGAACTTCTGCTCTTCTGGGGAAGAGGCGTTGATCTGTGGGGTCTTGGAGGCGCTGGCAAAAGGATTTGGCAGGGCAACGGCCAAAGCAGCGACCAAGGTGGCGATGGAGATCTTGAGGATCGGTTAGTATGTATTTGGTATGGTATTAATGCAAAAGGTTTCTTATAGGATAAGTGTTCTCATGATATCACACACTCCCAATTTCGACCAAAGCAAACATGGCAACGCACCTGATGAGCTGGGACAGTTCTTCCAAGAATAGTGTAAGCGGAACCCATTGTGAATATGTAAATATAAGTGAAGTAAAAGCTTGCAGTTTTCTTTAGAATTAATCCGTATTAAATGGGAGCTCTCAATGTGCTTGTAATATTTCAGTTTGGCGGACACATTTTTCGAGCGTGCGCATACCGAGGGAATAGGGTGATTCTATTGGCTGGAATCAGGGAAGTGTGGGGGAAGTGGCCGATATGGGGGAACAATCGATAATTTGGAAGAATATAATGTATATAATCGAATGAAAAGTGTTAAATATCAGTCTAAATCCCGAAAATACGTACATTATTCTCGGAAAATTAGCAAATAGATCCATCTCCCGAAAAAATAGACCACCTCCCTCCCAAAGAGAATGATTCCAGGTTCGAAACCTGAGATTGTCATCATAATTTCCCCATACGCGCGCACGCTTGCATCACATCAACATTAAACAAGCAAAACAATTAATCAAGCCATCCTTCGCCTCATCTGTTTTTCAGAATTAACATCTTAAGATGTCATTAGGCCAGTCGCATGGCCATATAATCAACCACCTTAGGGCGCAGTACCTTCAGCAGGTGGGCGACGACCAGGCACACCGGGTGATCCGTCCGTTTCCGCATCACAATATCCATCATCATTTGACACGCCATGAGGTGAAGGAGTTTGGGGAGTTGTTGACGAGAATGGACTCACCACCGATTCCATTGGATGTGTTAGAGGACTCTGAGCTGGCACAGCGGTTGATGACACATGCTATCAGTGAGGAGAGCGAGCTGGATGAAGAAGTTTCTGAATCTGTGGAGCCCGCGGCGGCTAATGCTGAGGATAGCACCATTTCAAGCACGGCGCTCCACCAGAAGACGGCGTTCATGGACTCGATACGCGGATCTCTGGCTACACTAAAGATGGGGGAGCCTAAGGAAGCGGACATCACCGTACCCGCCACACCCATTGTGCCGCAATTGAGCGCTGGAGTGGTAAAGAGACAACCTTCCATGGGTGGAAAGAACGTCTTGTCAAAATTGTTCAGAAACTCGTCGAGTTCGTCGACAGTGGGTTCGAACCGCCGGACAAGCAGCAGTAATGTCAGCACTTTAAGGCACACAGATAACGATGAGGATGACGAGGATGAGTTGGGCGATGAGGATGACGATATCAGCATTGACACGAATGATGATTCGTCGCAAATAGTCACCGACGACACCAACATTGAACTAGAAGAGGAAGCTGAGGATGCAGAGATCAAAGAATCTAGAGTTCTACCACAAAGCCCGGACGGGATCCTCGTGGACCAGAACTACTCCGATGTGAACCACATGAGTAACATTGAGCGGTACGGAGACGATAGTAAGTTCCTGTTTGCCGATTCCGGGTCCTCAGGTGATGAAGATGACTTGTTGTTGGACTCTGACTTTTCGGATGACGGCGATGTCCTGGATGGTGTTTTCCAGAGTAGTGGGCATGCAAACACTGGTGGTCCTATGATGATGCATTCGTTGTCTTCTAGGGCCTCCTCCGCTGGTGCTAAGCCGGTGAACAGAAGGCTATCGTTTGATAAGGTCAAGCCAAAAAGTCGCAAGAGGGCAGAGTCCATGATCCCTAAGAAAGCATCCACTGAGTCTGATCTGGCTTCGTTGACACACTCAAAGTCTACCTCTAATATTGAGAGTATCCCGGTGTTCCACAGAGTTGAGGTTGTTCCCAAACAAGTCCATTCGTCAGCGCTCTCTAATCTCATTGGCAAGAAGCCTAAGGAGCAGGAAACACCTACACTAGAGAATTTCCTTTTTGTTCAAGGCGAGAAGATCAGCGATAAGAGCGATGTGATGAATCTCAAAGTGTGGCTACCTACTGAAGAGACATTCGATATCTCTGTTAGGAAATCTGTCAAAGTGTTTGACACTATTGGGTACATCCTATGGACTATGTTGAGGGGCCATGCTGATATCCTGGAAGACTGTGAGCTACAAAACCCGAACAAATGGAGTCTGCAACTCGTCGATGACGATGGTGAGCCATATGAAGGGTCGTTTGGACTTCTTGATAGAACCAAGGTTATAGGCTTTTTCGGTTGTGAAGAGGTGGCACTGTGCCGTGTCACTGAATCTGAATTTGAAGTTAACGAAGTGCGCACTCCATTCATTGCGTCCAATGAGTCTGGTACACCATCACCTGTGAAGATCCAGAATAATTACTATAAGAGCATTATCCCAAAGGTGGATAACACAGTGAATGATGCACGCAATGTTTCACTTCAAGTGTATGAGTACCCCTTCTCTGAATCTGGTGTTTATCAAACGTTTGAAGTACTAGTATCTGACCATATCAATGACCTATTGTTGAAGTACACCAAGAACAACAACCAGGATCCTAATGACTATGTCTTGAAACCTGTGGGCCAAGATTTGACACTTGACCTGAATGATGATATCAGTACTTTGGATGGGATCTATAGGCTGGAGATTTTAACAAAGAGAAAAGCACGCATCTTGCGACTGAAGAGACGTGCGCAGTTTGTTGACAACACACTGCCTACCATCAACTCGAACTTGACACCACAGACTCTGATCATGCGGAACATGGATGACGCCATGGATGTTAAGGAACAGAGGCAGGTATCATCGAGATCTACTACTAAGAGGACTAACTCGTCGTCCGTACCAAAGTTCTCATCGTCTTTCAAATCAAGAAACAGTTCAAGGAACAACTTTGCTCTTAAGCCGAGTGATTCTCATTTACCTGCGTCAGCATTGACTGGCCAGTACTTGAAGTTTACCGTCTGGAGAAGACTACCCATGTCTTTTATTAACAGGCACGAACGCACTCTAGCCATTGATGGAGAGTATGTCTATATCATGCCCAATGACGAAAAGAACTGGTATGATACCAATTTCAAGAACACCACGTTCCACGTGTCGCAGATACTCAGCTGTAAAGTGAGTAAGAGAGTTGCTAATAACTTTAAGATTGTGGTTATGAAGGCGAATGGACCGAAAAGATATGTCTTCGAAGCTGTTGATGCGCTGGAGTCGAGAGAGATTATAGGGAAGTTGCAGAGTCTGATGGAGGCCTACAAGATTAACACACAGAGTGTGACATGAAAACCTATACAATGTTAAGTTATAATGAGGAATGGTTAATGAACAATTCATGAAATAATAGCGCACAGCTATATTCATATATAGATTTCCCCGTTAACGGAATTCCATCCGCGTGGCCCTACCTCATCGGAAAAACTTCAGCCTGGGGTTAAATTTTACTGCACTTGAAGCATTCATATACCAACACATTAAAGCCCATAATAAATACCACGATAATTAATAAGAATGGCACCCGATCTCAAACTCGGGTCGAACTGGCTGAAGCTGCAGAAGAAGACCAAAATCGCCAAGAAGGCTGGAAGCAAGACGAAGAAGGACAAGACGAAGACGCTGATTGAGAAGGTGACTGCAAAGCTGGACAAGAAGCACGACGTGACCGATGTTGAGTCGATGAAGAAGTGGGCCGATGACCTGGATATCCCCTTAGATGATGTTTCGAAGGCGTATGGACTTCCACAGGTCGAGGATCAACCCATAAATAACGCAAAAAGCCTCTCAGAGAGCAAGAAGACGATAGGACGATACGTTGCCATTGACTGTGAATTTGTCGGCGTGGGGCCGGAGGGCCAGGAGTCGGCACTGGCGAGAGTCTCAGTGATCAACTTCCACGGACACACTGTTTATGACGAGTTTGTGAAGCCCCGGGAGCGCGTGACGGACTGGCGAACGTGGGTCTCGGGAGTATCGCCTCACCACATGAAAAGCGCAGTTGATTTCAAAGTGGCACAGCAGGCCGTGGCAGATGTCCTTAAAGACAGAGTGCTTGTGGGACATGACGTCAAGCACGACCTCCAGTCGCTCTTTCTGAGTCACCCGGCTGCAATGATCAGGGATACGGCGCAGTTTCCCGTGTTCCGTAAGCTGGCCAAGGGAAAGACTCCCGGGCTCAAGAAGCTCGCTAAAGAACTGCTCAATCAGGACATCCAGGGCGCAGAGCACTCGTCCGTTGAGGATGCGAAGGCCACGATGATGCTCTACAAGATGCATAAGAAGGAGTTTGAGCGCTGGGCAACGGCCCGGGCTCATTCCAGGGGCCACTAACTGCTCTTTTGCATACAGATAAAGTAACGACTCACGATCTACAACTGTCATAATCAATCGTAGTATAATGCACAGGGTATGCGTAATGTTCAAAACAAAACAATAATAATAACAGCAACAGTATCAATGGCTTCCAGCTCACTGGCAGATGCGCTCGATGATGTTCTTGATCATGAACCCTCTCTGTGGCACAGTGGTGGCTTGGCTCTCTGTGACCTTGTAATCCTTCAGTCCTTCGAGCTTGTAGCGGGCCAGCAGGGCATCCAACACGGCAAGATTCTTCTCCGTCTCTCTGTACTCTGGCATGACGCTAGCAATGGCAGCGACGTTGAAGATTTCGGACATGACATCGATAGCTGCAGTGGTACCAGCAATGATCTCTCTGAGAGTGAGCTTGACAACGAGGTAGATCCGGATGAACATCTGTGGGTTCTTCGAGCCCAGAAGCTTCATGAACGATAAGAATCTAAGGCTCGTCTTGTCGTTAGCACTCCCGTTGTTGAAAAACACAGCCGCCTGGTAGAGAGTCAAGTAGGCAGAATCAGAGTCATCAACCATATAATCTACCAAGATCTTTGGGACGTGCACCTGTTCATCAAGCACTAGGTAGTCGTCTTCGTAGTCCACATCATTGAGCACAGAGCGCAGGTCATTAGGCTTGGACACGAGGAACAAAAAGAATAAGTAGCACAGTGATGTTGTCTCCAGCTTCTCCTTCTTCAAGTTAGACTTCATCATGTCGTTCATCAGTCTCACCTGGAAGAATGTCTTGAGGGAGGTGTAAGCAGATGCCTTGGCGTAGGGCAGCTGTAGGCCCCTGACGGCAAAGTGCAACAACACCTGGTCAAAGTTGTTCTCCTGGATGACAATCTGGTCTATAGCCTCAATGCGTTCGAGCATATCGCCAAAGATGGATCTTCCAATCATCAGAGTCTCCACCACATCAAAGTTGACAAACTTCTCCTTGATGTTCATAGATTCCAGGCAACTCGTAATAAACTTGAGGCCTCCTTGGAAAACGGCACTATGCTTGGAATGTGTAATCACAATGGCGAGCCAGAACATCTTCGTAAACATCTTAGACTCCACAAGAAGACCCTCCGAGATTTTACCAAGGGCAAAAATCGTACAGATGGCCAAGTACATATACCGTGGGTCAGTTGGGGACTCGCCAGACACCTCAGAAATGAACGCAAGAACAGTCAACACCAATTCGTCAACAACACCACCCTTGGATAAGATACCCAAGAGCACCAATGCTCTGCCTCTCAGAACGGAATCCGTCTTGCAAACGGCATCCAAAGCATATCTGTTCCATCTTGCCATCCACAATGGCTTCACCTCGGCACCAGCAATCTCCACAATCTCTGTGAGAGAGGCAATAAGGGACTCCATAGTGCTGATTCTGTTTGAAAACTTTGTAATCTCAGTTTGGAAACTATCTGAGCTGTCTCTCGTCAAGCCAAACAACAATCTCGATCTGTGGGATGTGAAGTGCGAAACGGTGTTTCTGATGATGTTCTTATAGTCTTCAGACAGCGTCTTTTTCGTCAAGAACGACTGCAGCACGTTCAGCAATAGCTGGTGGCATGCAATTCTCAGGCTCAGTGGGCCAACGTCAACCAGGATAGTGACAATGTGTAACACATCTGGAAGGAACATCTCAGTGAGCATCAATGAGTCAAAGAATAACGACACGGCAATGTTGGTCAGCACGGTAATCTCGGTCCATGTGCTGTGGGACTCCAATGTGTACTTGCCCTCACCGTTTGGGAATGGAATATGAGTGATCTCTCTGAGTCTCTTAATGACGTACCCACAGATCTCCACCGTAGGTGTAGAAGTCAAGAACGAAATACTCGTCATCCAGTCTTTACCCTCAGCCTCACGGTCAACAGCGTTCAGCACAATCTCATCAACGAGGATATCGTTGATTCTGTCTTCGAGACAGATCTTGGAGAAGATGGACAATGAGAAGGAGCCCAAGAACGTCGCATCCTTCGTAGACACGGTCAAGAAGTTTCTCACAATCTCGGCAACGAGGTCTCTCCCATGCTCGTCGTCACTCTTGAACACATGGTCGTACAAATTAGAGATCCAAGGGGCCACGTACAAAATGGCGGAGTAACGCTGACGAGGGGTAGTGGTATCGTTGTAAACGGAGAAGAACGACTTGATGAACTCTAGGGTGATCCTAGGCATGGAATGAGCAAGCTTCTCAGAGATCGACATGACGAAGGCATTGTTGTCCCTTGGGAAATAAACGTCGTTCAGCTGGGCAATGTCTCTTCCAATGTCAAAGCGGAAGTGCTTCTGGCATGCAGCCAACAAGTTGTAAGAAATAGATCTCACTTCATGCGATGAGGACGTCAAGCCAAGGAAAATCACATTGAACAACTGGCCCAGCATGTCCTCAGCTCCTTCGTTCAAGTCCCTTTGAGACATATCGTGATGAGAGGCATTCAAAGATCTCGTCTTGGTGAAGTACAACAGTCTCATGATCTCCAAGAACTTTGCCGACGCCAAGATGATCTTTTTGCCGTCCTTGAACGTGATAGTCATCTCATTTGGCACTGTGGTAACCTCAGTAGCAGCAACGTTCACTATATCCTCCAGCTGGTACACATCGTTCAAGTTGATCTCCTTCAACTCACCTCTGCACTTCACGCGGTGTGGTGTCGTGCGGCAAATCTGGATGTTATCATTACCAATCTTGAGCATCACTGGTTCAAATCTGCCGAACGCAGGTTCAAAGATCGATACATCGACAAACTTGACTCTCACGTCGTTGTACACTCTCACAGACTGGTTAGAGAGGCCAAGGTTCATCACAGTCTTTCTGTCCTCAATTCCAGAGATGAATGTGAAATTGTCAGAGCCCATTGCCTGGAACGTGTCCGTCTGCCTCAATGACGCAGACAGCAGTGGACAGAGACCCGAAGAGACATTGAAATAGACAATGCCCTGGCAGTTGGCACGCATCTGTTCTGGAGCAAAGTTGCTCAACATAGACATCATGTGTCTCGGGAACAACAAGGAGCCATCATTACCAGTACAGTCAACAATAAACAAGAACTTCTGGTCCCACACCTTCGAACACACCTGAATGAAACGATAAAGAAGCAATTCCTCTTCCATGTTCTTCACTTTCTGGTACTCTGTGTAAGTGAAGACCATCAAGTGCATACCGTCCTGGTTAAAAGCGTTGTGGACAAACTGGCACTCAGGCAACGCTCCCAAGTCTTTCAGCGAGTACTTCGTCATAAACTCGTACAACTCAGGGTCGGACTCTGGTGTGATGGAAGCTGGCAACTCGTAACCGAACATCATCGTTGGCTGGCCTGCCATCATAAAGAACTGGTCAACCTGCGTGGCAATGGTCTTGAAGAATGACACATCGTCACTGGTCTTAGCGTTAGCCAAAAACTCATCTCTAACAAGCTCCCAGTGGTCATAGACATACGCGTGGAAGAAGTTGAAGTCACCTTCAGAAACATCGGATATGGCGTGTTCCTCGAACGTAACGTCGTCACTCAACACAGTCAAATCGTCCAAAAAGTCCGTAATCATGTCGTTCAGTGCGTTCAACTCAGCTTCTTGGCTCTTCAACACTGGCCATCTCAAAGAAGAAATTGTGCCGTTGGCCATGTTCTGTAACACCTTAGCTAGCAGCAAAAACTTCCTCTGTGTAGAACGGTCAGGAACATCAACAATTCTTTCGGACTCTGGACTGACAATAGCAGGACAGAAGAACCTCAAGAAGATGAAAGAACCCACAGCTATGAGCCTCGAGTTCGCAAACTTATTATCAACGGCCAAGGAAATGCTTTTACACACATATCTGAATTCCAGTGGCACAGAATCCTTGGAAGAGATGATGGTCCTCACAAGCTTCTTCAAATAATGCATAAAGTTCTCCAAGTTTCTGTGAGCAGCTGGGTCTTCTGGATCAATCTTCTCGACCTCGAAGTCGACCTCCGAGTCTCTGATATCGGTCAGCACTGGTTTCAAAGTAGACACCAAGTAGTCACGACCAATGGTTCTACTGAACGAAGACAAGCAACGAGAGGCAAACGAGTTTCTTCTCAGAATATCAGAATACTTCATAGCAGACATGATCTCCTCGTTTACCAAGTATGACACCATTGGTGCAGTCTGATTCATAGCAGATGCAATAGATAAAGCACACGATGCCAAAGCAGGAGCTTCATTTGATGGGCAAGACTTGCCCACTGCAGACATGAGGCTTGGGCTCTGAAAAATCACCTTGAAGATCTTGATCACGAAGTCATTCTTGTCAAAGGCGTTGCGTGTGGCATCAAAGCTGGAGTAGCTTTCAACAATGCTAACAAACACCTTCAAGAAGGACACTCTGATAGCCAAGTTGGTGTAGTAACCAATTGGAAGAGCATACGACAAGCCAACGTCCACATTGGACTTGAGCAAGTTGGTCAGCGACAGAACAATGTTGTCAGAAACAGTGGTCACCTTGTGTCTCACTGAGACTGGGAACCCCTCAACGTTGCTGAATCTCTCCAAAGCTCGGAGTAGTGTGTTGAAGTATATGCTGAACAAACTCGACTTGGAGAACTTGAGCTCACGCTCGTTCAAGACTTGGGGGGCTTCAAGCACCAGAGAATCCAAGAGTAGAGCTAGAGCCTTAACACTCTCAATGGCGACATCGATGTAGATGAACTCAAACTCCTTGGAAGAATGATGGTGATGAAGCTTACGGTGATCAACATCCTTGCAGTCACACCCAGCGTTGATAGCCAGCTCGAACCAGTTGTAGACGTATCTGAGGAGTTTGTTTCTGGTCTTGAAAGCGTTGCGGATCACAAGCTTTCGGTTGTTCTGTTCCACTCTGGAAAACAAAGTCGACATTCGAATCTTCAGCTTGAGCATCACAATCTCGTTGTCGCTCTTTGTATCTATAATGGTAGCCAGCTTGTCAACACAATGGATAATTGGAATGGAGATACCAAAGATGGTCAACTCATCACCATGGTCCAATACAGCTCTCAAAAGGGTAATGACATGCTCAATGATGATGTAATCCCTCTGAGTAAGCTCGTCAACTCTCTTTACCAGATCATCAATGATCAAAGTCAACGACTTGATGATTCTTGGGTAAGTCTTTGGATTAGCTTCAGATGCCAATATCTCCTTAGCGTTCTCTCTCGTGGCCAAGTTGTTCTCGCCAAGCATGATAAACTGTTGGTTGACAAAGGCGTCAATCTTTACGTTGATATCCTCACGAATGTCCTGAGTGTAAACCTCTGTGTTCGGAACCTCAATGTCGGCAAAGATACCAGAGATAGCAGCCAGACAGCCGGCATAGTTTCTGAAGTTGGACATCTCGGTTTGAGTGAGCTCGTTGTAGTCAGCCTTAGCAAACTGGAACCAGCTGTCGTAAACTCTTTGCCAGAAGTTGATCATAGCCAAAGTTGGTACCTTAGCCCTAAGCAAATACTTCCTGATGCTCTTCTGTAAAGCGACTTGACCAGTGATGAGACTAGTATCGTTAGCCACAGAGCTGTAGAAGTCCTCATTGTACAAAGTCTTGAGGCCCTGAAGTTGGTAGTCCTGTACAAGACACTTGAATGCTCTCTTGATGAACCCATATGTGTCAGAGCTTGGTGTAGCAATACACATAAGCAAAGCTTCCTCAACAAACGAGCGCATCCAGTCGTACTCCACCTCTGCGTTCTTCACTTCTGTAAAATAGGAGTGATGCTCCAAGACGCTATACAACTTGATTCTGTACTCCAACACCTTGACAAAGTACTCCAACACGTCTTTTCTTCGTGTAAGCGAAGCACTTGTGTTTGCAATGCTCTGACCCATGACATAAATGATCAAAGCACAGCCTGAATAAGCACTCACCACGGCCTCTGCAGTATCACTGATGTTGCTCACTGAGACAAGACTCTGTATGAAGTTCTTAGCAGCGAGAACAAGTCTGGGGTTTGTATCTTTCAACGCGATCGAGAACGGTTCGAGGATTTCATGGCAGTTCTGCATCAATCTGTCCACTTTCGTGGTTGCACTGTCATCTTCAAATGTGTGAAAGTAAGCATGTGGAGTCTTTTTGAAGAGTTCCAATGCGTTGATCATCACTTCGCGAGACAAATGTGACAGCTTGACCAATGACTCCTTGTCCTCTCTCGATAATCTTGACTCATCCACGGAGCTCGTTGGGGTGTACAACAGTGGAGTATGGCTCGATGAGTGGTGATGCTTGAGCAAACTCTTTGCCGTATCTTTGAGCTTATCAGCCTTTGGTGTTCCTGATGTGTTCGAAGACGGTGTCGAAGTTCTGAAGTTCTCGATAGCACTCTTTGGCTTCTGGTTGTGATCCACGCTCGAAGCTGAGGAGCTTGTCTTATCCAATGACACTGCGTCCTCTTCATCCACAATGGATGGGTTGTACGAGTTGTTCTTCACCAGGGAACCAACTCTGACCATGACTCTTCTCAACGATGGATATACGCTCATCAGCAACTGATGATTTGCAGTCTTGAAAGTCTGAGTAGCCAATAGTGTCTTGAGAATAGAGCATGTGATGTTCAACGTCTCCAACGGAGCGGTTTCATCGTTTAAGATATCCACCAGAACCGGAGCAGCCTGCTTGGATCTCAAGACACAAATGGCCGAAAAGTAGTTCATTCTCTGTTGATCCAAAAGTTGCAACTCCATTGGAGACCCATTGTAGATCAATGGAGAGGGGTTACTCATCTGGATTGGGACCAATACCCTGGATACCATCTCGTAATGCGCCATTGCGAACTCCACGATGGAGTTAGTCGGTTCCAATGGGTGAATTGAAGCAGCAACACGAGCAATCGTGACCATGAAATCCAAGCTCTCTAACACCGAAGTGTTCTCCGATGCGTCCCTTGACTGTTGCTGATCCAAGCTCTTAAAGACCTGTGACTGCACTCTTTGCTTTCGATTTGTGTTGAAGTTGGTGAATTTTTTCAATGCACTCTGTTTCTCACTACGGCCGATGGACAAGTCCAAGCTCGATGGGTTGAGAGCCAGTAGCAGAGCCATGAACTTGAACGAAGTCTTGAGTGGTCTCGTAGCACCTTGCTGCCTGGACCCGGAGGCGGTCATATCTGGCATCTGTGACAGCTCATCAAACAACACGTCAGCTTCCTGTGATACCTTACACTCTGGCCGTGTACAGTTGAGGAACTGTTGTGGTCTTGATGTAATCCATATTCTCAGAGCTTTGAGGAAAAATGAGAGCACAAGCTGACGATATGATGCCTTCTTGACGCTTGTAAGGATAACACGGATGTGCTTGAGGTACTCGTAAAGCAAATCTTCGTCCAGGTAGACCGAGGCAAAGAGTTCCAAGTACGGAGCATAGTCACCGTCGTTATTGATGTTGTGCTTGAACACTGTGAGTTTGGACACTGTGAAGTCAAAGAAGTCTGATGGGTTCGCAGCGGCGATGAACCTCAGAATAGCGGCACAGTTGAGGTCAATCTCCTCGAACAGCGGTCTTGTGCTGAAGTCTTCAAACATGCTTGACTGCGAGATGATCTTACCGTTGATCAAAGCGAGCTCTTGAGTCAACGCACCTGTGGACTTGAGTCTTGACACCAGGAGGATGGTCTTCTTGGCCGTCACAGAGTCTGCTTTGTTTGGCGGGACTGTGTGGTACTCGACAGTTTCACTTCCGATACCGATGTTTAGCGCAGAGGCCACGGACAGTAGGGACTGGTTGGAGTCCACTGAGTCCTTTCTCTGGAACGGCTCCTTAGAGTCCCAATGCACTTTACACAAGTCGGCCATGAGCCTGAGGACGATAAGAATGGAACTCAGAGACTCTGTAGATCTCTGCTTGAGTATTAAGTAATCATCCGCCTCATTTATCTTGGCCAGCATCTCGTTTGAGTACTTCAGGATGTCCTCGTGGAGGTGTGAGCCCGCCATGTTGATGAGCGCTCTTCTGGAGCTGAGAAACAAAGGCAGCTCTTCCACATCAACCATCAGCAGCTTTGACTGGTGCGGCAGAAGTTGGTAGACCTTGTTGAAGATATGGGCGACCACGGAGGTCTTTGCGAGCTCTTCGTTGTGCGGCAGCAACGGCATCTTCTTTGTTATTTGTGTGTTGTCAGCGGTAATTGGGTTGGGCGGCTAATAAGTAGAGCTCCTGGGCGGATGGATAGCACGAGGTTGATAGGGGATAAAGCGGGAAAATCACTACCAATAGTTGTAAAGAAGCAAACAGGGGCTTTTCCGCCGGTCAGTGACCAACAAACTCGCGTGTAACTTGGTCTGAGCGGAACCTTGGTGTGGAATACGGTGATCAGCAAAAAGGAGAGCAAAATGCCTCGGAGAAGAGGCCAAAGAACAACAGAAGTCACTCTCTTTGCTCAAAAGCAGGTGTATGTGTGTCGGCCGGTGCACGCGTAGTCCTGGCACAAAGGAACCGGACCGCTAGTTTCCTTTGAATTTGGTATTCTTTTATGATCCTAAGGCGCCTTTGTCTCCATTCATTTCATTGGCACTAGGGGCAAAAATCGAGAATCGCGCGCCAGCCGTTTGCGTGGGCCACGACCACTGGCCGCCGAGGGACGCGGGAGCGAAACTAGGGAGGTGGTGGCGGGGTAGTGTGGAGGGTGTACTTTAGAGCGTGTTTTGAGGTGGGTTATCAGAGCCTATGACCATATTATAGGTTGTTTCCCAATAGTCTTAAGGTCCTAAAGTTATATAGAGGAGCTTTTTGTCTCTGCCAAAAGTGCCCCAGTCGGGCCAGTGGGGCTAGGGAGTCTGGGACCCTGGCCCCTGGCCCCAGCCCAACGTTTCTGGGTGCTTGGGGGCCTATCCAGGAACCTCAAAGGCATGAGGGTCCAAGATTCAGTCACGTCGCCCGCCCTACGGCTAGGCCAGGGAATTACACAAAATATGTGTAAAACTGTGATGTTCTGTGTCATTGTGTGTCCCTAGCCTGGGTGTCCAGGGTACTTCAAGTGACACCAGTCCACTGGTGCGTAATTGTGCTCTGTGGAGTACAGCTGGGCCATAGCCCCAGGGCCCAGGTGACACAGATAAACAGACGTTGCTGTTAGCTGCACTGCATATGGAAGTTGAGGTAACTTTAAGGCTTCTGCTCGCAAAGCGTAGTCGTACGATTATACTTATTTTTCTACCTTACGCCTCTTGAGTGACGTACTAATAATCTCTTATACTTCCCCTAGCATGCAAGCACAAAAAGTTACTCAAGATCCTACTTTCTTGCCTAATAATCGCAAATCGCCTCTTCTCTCAAAGCTGTCCATTTCTACTCCCACCCGCAGTCTCAAATCCGAGTCCCTGTCCTCGCAGCCCCATACAACGGCGATGCCACGAAATACCAGCTATGTTCAATGGCATCACCGCCTGCGCCGGGTGCCTATTAAGGTTCCACGCCTTGCCAACGGCCGGGACACTGAATTCAATTTTGTGTACAGTTTAGATTTTTCCAAGTTCTAACTTCTACTGCACTGCAATATTTTTGACTTTTGGCCCCTGCTATGCATAATTTGGAGTGCTATCTCATGTTGATCGTTTGTGAACACTAAATTGTGATTGCAAGTTGGCAGGCCACAGTACGAGTACTACTACTATCGTGCGCGTTGGAACAGCTTGGCACTGCCCGTTGGCGGTGTGCAGGTGCCAGGAACTTATAGAGCACAGACGTTTGTCTCGCTAAGAGACATAGAGATTCACATGATGTATACGAAAGGGAAGATACAATAAATCAGACTGATCTGGGATTCCGACTTGGAAGACCTCAATTTCCACTAGTAGGCATATATTTTGCAGTGTGAATTGTCACGGCGCGCCTCCGCTGCCACTGCCCCGCACATCTCCATGCGTTTATCCGCTTAATCTCCTCTCCTCTTAGATTATGTATGGGATCAGGGGGTGGCCCTGGGGGGCCGAAGCCTGGGCTATGGAACCTCAAACTACATCATATTAGCTACAGCCAGCTTAAACAAGGTCAATCAAAGATTAAAACTATCAATTGTCGTTGTATCGTAGATATATTCCTATAAAATACACCTTTTTTTTCATTCGCCCAGGACAAATGTAACACCTTCACGGGCTTCTATAGCGCTGCTGAAGCACCAATAGTCCCCCAAAACTGGCAATTGCCCTGGCACCCATCCCAGATCATCATGGGAAAGCACCACCGACAATCACACTCCTCCAAGTATAACTTCCAATGCGTGTCAAACAGTAAGATTAAAAAAACAGATGAACAGAAGCTATATCACTTGTGTGCAACCTCAAAAATGATCAAAAAAGAAAACCAAAAGCTCGTAAAGAGAGAGAAAGAAAGAACCTGATATAAAAGACAAATAAGCGTATCCCAAATGTGCAATGCAGTAGTGTCTTATAGCAGCAGCTCAAAAAGCGTCATGAACCTCATGCTATAGCAACAGCAAACCCAAGGCACCTTAGAAGTTGAGCTTGGTGAAGAACCATTTGTTCTTGCCAGCCTGGTATCTCTCTTCAAAGGCCTTCTTGACAACCTTCTTGGCGTTCTCTCTTTGCGTTGGTTCGGAGAAGGTCTCAGTAGAGAGCTCACCCTTGAAAGACTCAACGTCCAAAGTGTATCTGGTTGGCAACAAGTGGTTGTAGTTCACAACCTTGATGAATGGCTTGACCTTGGATCTCTTAGCGAGCTTCTTGGCACCAGCAGACTTACCCACCTTGGATGGGTATCTCTCAACACCAGCAACAATGGCGTGTGGGAACTGGTGGGCCTTAGAACCCTCGTCGTGTGGTTTCACAACGACAACCTTCTTACCGGCATAACGGCCTCTGACGACAATGGCGACTTTGCCAGACTTGATGAACTTAGCCATGATGTGTGTATGTGTGTGGTGAACAATAAGTCTGTTATCTCCTTGAAATCACCCTCCAATGTTGTGTACCACAACGGATATTTCACTTTTCTTGAAAATCACCATCGCGTCCATCGCGACGCCTTAAGATCTGCGTGACTGTGGCGCCTGAACTACACATGAAAAGCGCGTGAAACCTTGACACCTGAACATTTTGCTTGGATATTAGGGCTCGCGGGAATCACGTGTTAGGTCTACGCATAGCATCATCGGGGAACATCAATTTTAATGATAGAAAGAGATCTCCGGGATCTCCTGTCATCATGGCTAATGCACGTTATTTCTTCGACTTAGACGAGCGCACACTGCGGGCCAGCAGTCGTGAGTTCATCCCAGTAATATGCTTTGTAGTGCTCGATGCGGGAGTTGGTGATATCGAACCAGAAGGATTTGGTGATGTTGGAGACGGCGAAGAAGTAGGCGCCTTTCTCGATGGTCTTCTTCCCGTTGTGCTGTTGTTTGTGATTATGGCAGCCTCAGCAGCGGCTATCAATGGGTTCTTATTGGCGCTCTCACGTGGTTCGGACGATAACAAGCTCATTGGTAAACCGTGATATAAACGGCCTTGATCCGGGACCTCTTTAGGCGCGGTTCTTGCAGACTTGCGAGAGACAAGGTCTTTCAGCATATGCGTGGGGCCGTGTGACTTGCTGGA
The DNA here is from genome assembly GCA_030567055.1 of Petasospora taoyuanica. NCBI lineage: Eukaryota > Fungi > Ascomycota > Saccharomycetes > Phaffomycetales > Wickerhamomycetaceae > Petasospora > Petasospora taoyuanica. Next base: position 104,493 of record JAKUBZ010000005.1, read on the forward strand.
AGACGTAGATGAAGGGCTGGATCCCCTTGTAGTCGTGCTTGTGGTCGTAGTCGTAGTGGTGCCCATAACCTCAGTTGCCTTTAAGGTGGGAGACGTGACAATAGTAGCAGCACTCTTGGCAGCATCAGAGCCCAGAATCGTACCAGCATCACCACCCGGATCCAGCTCTAACTTCTTCTGTAATTGCTTCTCATGGTATGCCACTCTGGCTTTGTACAATGCCTGCGTCCAGGAAGCAACGTCAGTCTGCGTGCCTTCAAAAACAAATGCAGTGTTGTAAGACTCAATGACGAATAGAGAAGGAGAATCAGGTGATCCGGAGGATGGTAATAACTCTTTAATCTTGATAACTGGATGTGACAAGCTGATCTCAGTGCGTAGTTCCTTTGTAGGCTCCACGTCTCCATCTGCGTCTTCATCCTCCAATTGGGCAAAGATTAATGCACGCCCATTGGAAGTGACAGCTAATATTCTTTGTTTCTTATCGTCCTCCACTGCACCACCGGAGAAGAATTTCTTGAACTTTGATTTTGCAGATTCTGTCTTTGTGTTGTCCTCATTATGGTTTGTGATGATGAACTTCTCAGCTTCTTCACCATGCTTGTCCATGTTTCTCAACCCTCTATACGACCCATTGGCCACCTGGCTTAGTAGAGAAGATGACGATGAGGACCCAGTCTTATTACCGCCCAACGGAGCATCCACTAGTCTCTTCTTATACTTCTTCTCCACGGTATCGACATTGGACAAGTACACGCTCAACTCGCCCTTCTTGATTACTCTCTCCGCGTGATCATTCAAAAAATCAACAAACTCCAAGTCCAGCTTGGTCATTGTCTGTCTCTCCACTACCACAGGCTTCTTTCTCGGTTGTGTTGTATACTTAGCCCCACGGTTTGCGGACAATGGCACTCTTTTCTCTACCATTGGAATGATCTGTGGTGCCTCGTCCAATGCCTCTTTCTTGTCATTATACGCTTTCATGATGTCCTGTGGTTGACGAGATAATGCGATAGAAGCAGCACTAGCAGCGCCAGATGCTGCCCTCTGGCTCACTTTTTGCTTTCTAGCAGCAATGTTAGCCTTGGCTCTCGCCAGGACTTGTTGAGACTCTCTGGAAGAGGATGACTGTGTCGGCGTTGGGTTCGAGGACTCCACAGAGTCCGAGCTCTTGTTCTCATCATGCAGTGGTGTTGATGGCGTAGATGCAGATCTTCTTGGGATTGTAATGCGAGTTCTTGATGAAGACTTCTGAAGCTCAGGCACTGGAAGCATCGACTTAGCCGAGACTTTGTATGGGCCCACAATTGGTGGCTCCACATTCCAAATAGACTGCAATGGACGCTTAAAGTCAATTCCCTGGTAAAACAAGTGCTGTTGGATGCCTCTAACAGTAAGGCGGTCCTTTGGATGTAACACCAGAATTTTTTTCACGAGGTCTCTGATAACCATCGGGAACCCTGCAGTAAATGCGTACTGCAATTTGACAATCTTCTGGAATGTCAAGAACTCGTTTGTGGCCTTGAATGGTGGTTTGCCGGCAATCATCTGGTACAAGATACATCCAAAAGCCCAGATATCACATGGCTTGCCCACAGCCTTTTCATTGAGTAGCTCAGGAGAGACATACTCTGCGGTGCCAACAAATGACTTCGAGCGAGTATCCGATGGGTATGCGCCTGTGGTCTCGTCCTTCTCCAATAGCTTTGCCGTACCAAAGTCTGTGATCTGGAGTTTCATGTTAGTGTCCAACAGGATATTCTCTGGCTTTAGGTCTCTATGAATGACACCGTTGTCGTGCATGTACATAATCGCATCGAGCAATTGGGCAGAGTAATACCTCGCTGTCTCTTCATTCAGTGACCCGTGTTCTTTAATCAGCGATAACAACTCCCCATTCGGCGCGTAGTCCAATACAAAGTAGAGAGAAGACTCGTCCTGGAACGTGAAAAACAAATGGATAATCCCATCTCTTTGCCCCAGCCTCGAGAGTGTGTTCTTCTCAATGTTCACATACTTCACCTTCTTCTCCCTGATGATATGGCGCTTGTCTAGCACCTTGACGGCAAACTGTCGCTGTGTGTTCTTATCGGTTGCTAAGACAACCGTGGAATATGATCCTAATCCCAGCGTCTTGCCGAACTTGAAATCTTTGACGCTCTTGCGGATGACAATCTCCTCTTCTTCTCCGAGCTCGTTGTGTATCTTCTTCACCGCTACTGCGGCGCCTCTTTCTTGCCACTCCAATGCGCTCTTGGTCCGGGGCTGTGTTATGATCTCGATCTCGCTCTCGTCCTCCTCCATGGTTGCTTCAGCCGTTGTGTGCGCCAATGGGGACACCACAACTGGCGAAGACGCCAGCAGGGACTCATCTGTTCCATTGTGTTGATTGAGCACAAGGCTTGTAGCCGTCAGCGCTCTCAACGGGTGTGTTGGCCGCTCTCTGTAGGGCGATCCGACAGGAGACGGTGGCACCGTCCGTGGGGACTCCACCCCCATCATGGGGTCTCCGTGGCTCGAGATGTGTGTCTGCGGCAGGTTGTAGAGCTCATGATCACCCGAGCCTTCAATCGTATAGACGCTCTGAACGTCGCTGTCCATGATCCCCTCGTCATCTCTGCGCCAAACATCCGAGTCCAGCTCCGGGGTACGGGGTGCCTCCTGGTAGTACGTCAGGTTCCGCGGATCCAGTGACATTCTTTGGCCTCTGTCCTGTGTTCTTCAATGTTCAATGGACTTCTCGCAGAGGAATTATTTGCCCAATTGAATCAGCTTCTAATGCAAAAGAATTCCGCCTGGCCTCGAAGAAGGTTTGTTGCCAAAAAGCCCACACTGCTCGTAAAATTGCTACCGCCCATAAACGGGTTCGCGGTTTCCTGTAGGAACATTCTCTATCGAGAGATTCCACCAAGAGAAAAGTTGATCGAGAATCGAGATGACACCCTGGCCAAGTGTTAGTACATGTAAACTCAAATGCTTAGGCAGTGGCTGAGAACTCGACCGTGTTATTCAGTCTCCATGAAACCCAACAGCTTTCACTTTAGCATCGACAAGAAGATGTCACGGAGGTTTAGTCAGGCACCTCCCATGTCTCAGAAGAGTCCTGCAAGCAGAGAAGGAGAGCAACAACTACGGAAACTCAATAAGGTCACGATAGTGCACTCTGCTAACCTGCTCCGCACGACTGCTGAGGACCGTGCAGTGATGCTGCGTGTGTTGAGAGATTCTTTCAAGCTGGCAACACTCGAAGGTCTGTCATTTTACAGAGCGTTGGTACTGAGTGGTGACCCGATGTCTAGTCTAGAACTGAGACCAGCTTCTGACGAGCGCATCGTTACACTCATCAATAGCTACCAAGATCTGGAGAAGCGCCAGCGCCTGGTGGCGGTGTTCAAGCAGTACGAGAACGGCCAGTCACCCATTATGCCACTACCATCGAAATCACAGAGTGATTCCATTGATGCCTTAGGTTTGTCTCCCGCTGAACCATCTCCAGCGTTGTACCGCCCAGGAATTGGAAACCTGAATGAGATCATTCCAGGGATAGAGAACAACACACTGGACAAATCTTTGTTGGACAAACTGACGCAATCCAAGCTAAACACTCTGCAATCATACATTACAGAACTCATGACCGTGGCAAAGCACCACCCGAGACTCCAGGATAAGAATAGAATCGTGCATCTGATGCAGCAAATGGCTTTAGTGAACACACAGACGAATGCGCTGATAAGTGTCGACATTGAAGCTTATGAGTTCAACCAGAATGTCATCACAGAAATCGGGATATCGATCTATGACCCTGCCAAGGAGGCCGGGACGCTGTTCCCAAGCTTCAAGAACATCCATATACTTCCATCGGAGTACATCAGACTGCGTAATGGTGGGTTTGTTGCTGATAACAAGGATAAATTCTTGGGTGGTTCTTCATTGGTGATACCACAAAGAGTTGCCGTGGACCTCGTGCAGTGTCTCTTTGATTACTACTTTGTGCACAGAACATCCCGGGGCCTAAATGGTGTGCTTGTGGGTCACAACGTTCAGGGAGACGTCAAGTGGTTGCAAAGGCTCGGTGTGCAGTTCCCTCAGCATATGAAGATTGTGGATACCCAGGACATCTATGAGCTGACGCACGGAAGAGATAACTCTTCGTTAGGTAGTATTCTGAGACGATATGATATCCCACATGCCTACTTACATAACGCTGGGAATGATGCTTATTATACATTGGAGTTAGCGATGAAGCTGTGTGATCCACAATTCCGTCGTTGGCAAGGTGTTGACTCGTTCAAACAAGACGAACAGTACAAGGAGACTTTAGAAAAACGTAAGACTGTCACAGATGATTCATTCAAGGGCACAAGACCTACACAGCCAAGAAACCCCAAAGCAAGGAAGAATACCGAGACTCTGGCTCCGACAAAGTACCACACTTATGGCCAGGCTTTAAACGATGTATTTGGAGTGGGTGGATTGCAATAGTTTAGACGTGTAAAAGTTCTAGCAGTCTGATGTGGTGAACTAATAGAAGATTTCATGACATTTTCTCATAGCCACACTATCTATAGCGCTCCCTCCCCCCGCCACCAGAGCGACGTTTGGACTATCAACTTGGAACACCATATGTCAAACTGTACTAATCAAGGAATATAGCACTTGATGAGGGTTAACGACAAAAATGTGCTTATATAATCACTGGATCACTCCAGGATATAGCTAAGGAATTGGTTTGTCACAGAACATCGACATTGACTATATTGCAAAAAAGTCATGGAGTCTCCTCGTTGGGATACTAGGAACTGATATTCTACGCGAGTTTTGTACCTTATTTCTCCCTTCTGGGCGTGCCATCCCCTGATTTCTGACCCCTCTTTAGACAATGGGCACGTGTATACCCCCATCTCCACAACGGCACTAGCTATACAGGTAGACGCTCCTACTTATTATGATACGTCATTTGTACAATCATAGCAAAGAAACTGTGATCGGGTAGCTCGCTTATATACCCAGTCTACAGACATTATATGGTACTGCAACTCATGCACGAGGTGTTAAAGTGAAGAGATCAAGGCTTGCCAGTTGTGCGGTAGGACAAAAAGTATACACTCTCTATATTTTTGTCAAAAGCCGATTCGCCGGGGTATCTACCTCCTCGTATTCCATGACACAAAGTCTCATTGATCGGCCAATGAGAACAATCAGCGCCATAAGATCTCCCCGGATTTTACCACCGGATCTGAGCGGTTCTACTCCATGTGTATGCAGTGCTGTGTGCAACAGTCAACGGTCAACCTGCTGGCCTAATTGGTGTCCACGAATGTGAATGGAATGGGGATAGTAGAGCGGTTCCCACCCGAATTGGGCGACCGCGCGCTGGCGGGCGGCGGCGCGGTCTACACAAAAAAAAAGTGAGATCTGTTCGCCATATGTAATGGCGAGAGAGGGAAAACTATAGATCAAACAATCTCTTGGCTTTGCTGATACGGATGACTGGGGGAAAGAGCATGATACAATTCTGCGTGTATCTTTGTTGGATTTCCTGTGGATTCTGGGAGGCCACTGGCCAATCAGAGGTCCAGGCCCTGGTCGTGCGACTTGGAGACAAAATACGTCTGGCACTAGGCGAAGCCCAGAAGATGTCAGGGTCCAATTTTTGTTCTAGAAGCCCACGGTGTTCTGCGAACCTGTCTCTTCGTTAATCTATACAAGTCGCTACGATTAGATGATTCCAGGAACAAGGAATCTGATAAGCAGAAAAGTTGACTCCATGTTTAGCCCTGATAAGTATTTTATCTTCTGGTTCGAGTCCACAGCCCCTCAACTTATGGTCCAATTGACTTTAAATTCTATGCAGACCAGGCCGCCAGAGGCTCAGAGACCCAGCCTGGCGCGCGTGCGGCTGTAGCACAGTAAACGGCGCCATCTGGCGCCGCCCATCACCAAGACTCCAACGCTTTGAGACACCCAAACACCACGAGACAAATGGTGTCAAATCAGCTACGAGATTGCCCCAGGCAGCCCCCCGGGGGCCGTTGCCACAGTTTATAGATGCCCTATGGCCCATGGCACTAGAGCTTAGCCTCCAGATTCGCCGTTTATAGGAACAACCTTACCCCACACTGATTATGCCCTCGCTTGGTGTTGTATGAAGCCTTTCTATTGAGTGTTTGTTCAGAATCATTCGACTCTATATAATCCACTGTATGCTATGCTAGCTAGCCCCTGAGAGCCCATCGCTCATATCCGGGATTGGTTCCCGGTCGTACTATCAAACCCTGAACCTGTGGCCGCTCGTACCATAGATTAGGCGCGATCAGTAATCTTAAAAAAAAAAGCACTGTGATGCGCTCGCTATACTGGGGGGTTTTTTTTTTCTTTATCAGTGCCCTGCTCAGCGCAAAAGAAATGAAAGCCTACATACATGATAGATTGATCGGCTCATGCATGACTCTCCAGGCGTGGGCCCTCATTATATAGGTATATAAAGACCCCGCGAGATCCTCTTTCCATATTGTATTTCTAAGTGTTCCAGAAGAGCATCTATTCAGCATCCAATATGTCCGACAGTCTAAAGGACGAGAAGAGGGCATACACCTCTGGTGACAACACCGGTGACTCCTCCACTGGCTTTGTGGATGACCTCGAAGTGCAAATCTCCGACAGAGAGCTTTTGGAGAGCCATGATGGTCTCCACAGAGGTTTGAAGTCACGTCACATTCAGCTCATTGCCCTTGGTGGTTGTATCGGTACAGGTCTCTTTGTCGGTACTGGTGCCTCCTTGGCTAGTTGTGGTCCAGCTGGTCTGCTTACGGGCTACATGATCCTCGCTACTGTCATTTACTTTGTGATGAACATGCTTGGTGAGATGGTGTGTTACCTGCCTCAGAAAGGTGGTGCCGTGTCTGACCTGGCCAAACGTTACGTTGGTCCAGACTTGGGTTTCGCCACAGGTTGGATTTACTACTACACTTTTGTCATCTTGATTTGTTCTGAAGTGACTGCTGCTGCCATTGTTATTGAGTACTGGACAAAAAAAGTCCACATTGCAGTATGGATTGTCATTTTCCTCGGTGTCATTGTTGCTCTGAACTTCTTGGCCGTGCGTTACTACGGTGAGTCTGAGTTCTGGTTTGCATCTATTAAGATCTTGTGTATTCTCGGATTGATTATCGTGGGTATTGTGATCTTCTTCGGTGGTGGTCCTGACCAGACTCACGTCCTCGGTTTCCACTACTGGAAGGACCCAGGTGCCTTTGCCTATCATTTGAACACCGGTAACACTGGTCGTTTCACTGACTGTTGGACTGCTGTTATCAAGTCCGGTTTTGCATTCATTGTCGGTCCTGAGTTGGTCGCTATCGCCACTTCTGAGACCCAGAGACCAAGAAGAAACATCTCCAAGGCCTCGAGAAGATTCGTCTACAGAATCATGTTCTTCTACGTTGTTGGTTCCTTGGTCATCGGTATCGTTGTCCCATACAACAACCCTAACTTGCTCTCTGGTACCGGAAACGCCACTGCTTCGCCTTTCGTCATTGGTATCAAGAACGTTGGTATCAAGGGCCTCGACCATGTGATCAACGCATGTATCTTGTCCTCTGCTTGGTCCGCTGGTAACTCCTTCTTCTACGCTGGTTCTCGTTTCCTCAAGACCATGGCCGAGGACGGTGACGCTCCAAAGATTTTCGTCAAGACCAACAAACACGGTGTGCCATACGTTGCCTGTGCCTTGACTGCTATCATCTCCCTCTTGTCCTTCCTTAACGTATCCTCTTCCGGTGCCCAGGTGTTCAACTGGTTCTCCAACTTGTGTACCATTTCCGGCTTCATCGGTTGGATCATCATCGGCATCTGTTACCTCAGATGGAGAAAGGCAGTCATGTACAACGGCTTGTGGGACCGTGTTCCATTCAAGACCCCATTGCAGCCATACGGTGCCATCTACGCTATCTTTGTCATCACCTTGATTTGTGTCACCAACGGTTACGCTGTCTTCTACGACTTTGTCGCTGCCGACTTCATCGCTGCCTACCTTACCCTCCCAGTGTTCTTCCTGCTCTACTTTGGCTGGAAGCTCGTCAAGGGTCACTGGTCCTGGGGTCTGCCAATTGAGGAGATTGACGTTGTCTCCGGTTTGGAAAGTGCTGAGAAGATTGAGGCTCTTTACGAGGCCAGATCCAAGCCACCAACCGGCTTCTTCCAGAAATTTATGGACTGGTTGTTGTGATCTCCTTGTTGCTCTTCTTTTCATCACGGTTTTATTGGTTTGAGTTTTTTGGTTTCACTTCAGTGTTCTTTTATAGCGCACGTACCCCTATTGTATAGAGAGCTGGCTGTGCCAGCAAAACACACACACGCTTTGAGTTAAACGGTGTAGACACGTATATTAATATAGGCACTACCAAACTGAATCTTTCACTTCATTTAACTCTCATTAGCCTCGGGAAAAAAATTGACCCAGAAGCAAACCACTTCCCAGCCTTAGGAAAAATGACTTCATTTCATGATCACTATACTCAACTGTGACATCTATTGTTTACGCCACTGCCGAAAGCAGTAAGTTGCCACTTTGAGCGCAAATTGTAGGTTGCTGCGAAAGCAATTGCCCAGTTTGTACAATCTGGCACAGAATGGCACACCATCACTGGGGATTGGCGTATAAAAATAGCGCCAAAAGGCAGCATCTGCAAATCGCTCAACAGCCAGCGCGAATTCCAATTCCCTATATGGAAGGGACTTTTGTATGTAACACCCACACACCACCACACTACTCAGTCCCGTTTTGTCAGGGCTTTGTTTATGTTTGGGTCAGCACGCATACAGCAGCAGCGATTACCGCATTGAGAACACGGGGAGCAGCGCCGAATTTCACAAGAGAAAAAGCAGGTTTGACATTACCTTTGTTTGTTTCTTGTTTCTTTCCCTACCTTTCTTCTTCTTCTCTTCATACCATTAGTCCCATCTGCAAACACAAAGATGAAGGTCCCTGTCTTCGCTTTCATTATCCAGATTCTGCTGCTGGCAGGTGCCACGCTGCTGTTGGTTTTCATCCTGCTCTCGGGTGCTGTTTCCCACTTCCCATTCGACAAGTTCTACTGGCTACAAGCTGACACTTCAAACATCACCAATGCCCCAGATATGTCCCGCTGGACCTTCTGGGGATTAGCCGATGTCGATAACAACAAGAACGTCGGGGCAGACTTGTCCCCAGGTTATGCGTTCTCTCCAGTGGACAACTTCCACACCACTCAGGGTGTGCCACAGAGCTTTATTGACAACAGAGACACTTACTACTACTTGACGAGATTCTCCTTTGCCTTCTTCTGGATTGCCACCGCCTTCACCGGTGTCACTTTGGTTATCTCGCTCTTCACCTTGTGCTCGTACTCCATTGTCAAGCTCAATGGGTATTTGGTCACCATTGCTATGGTCTTCGCAATGGGTGCCGCCGCAATGCAGACCGCAGCCATTGTGATGGGTAAGAACGCCTTCCAGGACGATGGCCTGTCTGCACACATGGGTGCTGCCCTCTGGGGTGTCACCTGGGCTGCTGTTGCTTGTTTGATCATTTTGTTCTTCCTGTCATGGGGTGAGTTCATTGGTGCTTCTTATAGAAAGCACAAGGCTAGAGTCGCTGCTGCCAAGGCCGCAGAGGCACAGCAGGGCGAGCCATACCCACCGACCCAAGCTCCACCTGCGCAGACAGAGTTTGAAGACCCATATGCTCAAGCTCAGCAGCCGGCTCCACAGGCTTTGGGTAACGAAAGTGGTATCAAGTTCTTCAAGATTAGACGTCATAATAAGGAGGACCAGGAGTCTGTCTGAGCTGAGCACCAGGCCTGCAGTCTAGCCTTTGTCTATGTCATATGGATCATACAGGCCATAGTCTACGACCGGTCTATGGGCCATGCTCTCTTCTACATCTCCAGAATACCCACTTTTCTTCCCACATCCTTCTCTCAAATTCTTTTTCCACCTTCTTCCCCGAAGCTAATATTCTAACCTCACTCTGTGGGTCTCCTTTGTGTAATATACCCGAGAATTGTACTATTCATCTTTTATACACGTTGTAGTACTCAAAGGTAAACAATCCCCTTACAATTGAGGGAGCGGATGGTATGTGTCTGGTGTCCGTACCATAATTCGCGACTCTTGATAAAAAACTGTCGTAGGTCTTATTTATTGAAAAAAAAAAAGAAGGATAAATTCCGACCGTCTAAACAACATCCGGGTTAATGTAAACAAGCTAACAATTGTTATCGGTAAAAAGCATCTGCTATAAACGACTTGTGTTGATTGATTCTTCTGTTATTAGTTGTCTGGTTGGTATCAAAACGCAACTGACGGCTCATTTCTTGTCGCTTCTTATCCTACCCTCCGCACCAGAGCTACAAACCAAAAAGGTAAACAAAGGCACGGCCGAATCTCCCACTTCCGGTGCTTACAAAACAAAACAACATGTCTAATCTCAACATTGTCAACTTTGAGAGGGCCAACGGCGCCAACGAGAACGACAACATCGACAGTGCGCTCCAGCAGGCGTTCTCTGCGTCGTTTGACCATCATTTGGAGGACGTCAATGGGAGCAATGGCAACAACTCTGGTACTAACAAGGCCAATGTGCCAATAGACCCGTCGATTGGTACATCTAGTGAGAAAGAAGAAGCTGCTGCTGTGGCTGCTGCTGCTGCGAGTGCTGCCACTGCGTTTGCCCGCAACACTGCCCAAGCTGCTGTGAACTCTTCGAAGCAGCAGAGAGTCCCACGTTCTACGCAAGCTACTGGGTCCGTGGGGCCTAAGGTGTCCAAGCCAAGGGTTAACAAACCAGGACAAAAGTTTGGTGCAAAGAAGAAGTCGTGGGTGTGGAACTGGTTTGTACAGGACCCACACGACTGCAACTTGGCCTCGTGTGATTACTGTGGGAAAGTGATCAAGAGATTGGGTTCTGACAAGGGATCACCAAAGAAGTTGGGTGAGCACTTGAAGACGCACAAGGTGGACAAGACGTCAATCAACGATAGAAGGGCCCATATGCTTACTGGGAACACCGATGGGCGTCAGTATTTCAATACTCTGCACACCCCGGCCTCTGCGTTCAAGCCACATCCTCTGTCTTCGGAGCAGTCCCAACCATCTTCCCAACAACAGAGCCAGGGCCAACAACAGTCACAGACACAGCAACAGTCGGGTCCAGAGACCACGACTGATAATGAAGTTGACACCGCTGAGGGAACAGGCCTATCGCTATTGGACCAACCTCCATACTCCAAACTACAGAAGGATATTCTCAAGTTCCTTGTTGATAACAAGCTCCCACTAAGTGTTGCGAAGAGTGTGTCCTTTAAGCAGATCTTGCATACTCTGAAACCAGAGTGTTTGAGTGTTGTGAATGACCTTGATGTGTTGTATGCGTCGTTGATGGATGGTGGGAAGGAAAATGATGTGGAGAAGCAGTTGGAGACAGTGGAATGGAATGTCTAATGGTAAACCTGTCCATCTTTATATTTCTGTTGTGTATTATTAGCTTTATATATGTTGCCTGTCGACTCTTCTAATTGTATCTTGTATATGGACTCTTGAACTAGCATATGTTTAGTATATATATATATATACATATGTACATGTCTATAAGGTCTTATCCGAGTAGTTGATGCTGTATAGTAGCAAAGACGAAGATTAGAAGTATGAAGATAAGACAGAATATGTAAAGAGGGCAGATACGTCCATAGAATATAGGCGTTTGCTGCAGCGTAGCATATGGCGGCGTGGGAAAGGGGGGGGTATGCACCGTGCGTCTCAATTTGTTGACAAATGGCCGAATAGGCGCCTAAATGTAATGTCAGAATAAACCCGTACATCACTTGGTTATACTGATACTTCTAATTCGATTATTCCAAAATTGGAATACCACAAAGGCATATTTTTACCCTATTTACATGCTTAATACGTATCAAATAACTCAAATATTGTGATAAGAGATTAAATAATATAGGTTTCAATTGGGCAAAAATTAACTGCATTTGGTAATTAATATTGGATAATTTCTACACAAAAGATGAGTCGTTAATTTCTAACTAATTCGATCTAGATTAAATTATTATACATAGATATATATAAATGATCGAGCTCCAGATCTTCTCTGAAACTTTGATATGTATATAGTAGATGAGGAACTTTTGCATCCAAATAGCTAGTAAAATCATAGGATTTATACCAATAAATAATAGATTTCATTTTGATCAGATTAGCGCTCTCATAGTTAAGCGAGATCGGTTTAATCGCAATTCCCCGCACTTCCCCCCTTAGAAAAGAATCATATCTACAAACCCACTGGCCACTTTGAAGATATCACACACCCGGCCTAAAACTGCACCATTGAGGACCGAAAATGGGCTCCAAAACACTAAGGACATACAAGCTAGTGCTTTACACCGCACAGTTTGCCGTCTCGCCACAGTCAATCTCCCAGCTGTGTGACTGTCTCCCAAGACTGCTAACACAGATGCGGATCCAAGACGAAGCGACACGTATAAACGTCATTGAAGCAGTGAAGACTTTGGCAGATGACTACCAGAGAGTTGAAGATGAGCGCACTCCAGGGGAACTTCTTACTGTTAGGTCTTCCAGGGCCTTTGTGAAGAGATTCCTTGCCGTTTTCGGTGCCTTGGTAACTACGTACTCTCTTAAGAAGATCGCTACAAAAAGTGTGTTCAACTCGAATTTGACGCTACAGGAGTTTGAAGATCCCATGAGATTTGCACTGGCTGCGTCACTGCTGGTCACTTGCATGCCATTGGTGCGCACAAAGCTGCCAGAAACCACTTGGTCCTCCTTGTTACTAAGCATGGCTTCCCTCAGTGTGATGCCCGAGGGATTCCCGAAAGACTACGCCTCAATCTATGCTGTTTCCCAGGGGGTAGAGGCTCTGGTGAAGGGTAAGGTGAAGTACTACCATTGGCTCATGCCGCTTTGTACGGCACAGCTGCTCCACCAGGTATCCACACGCCCAGAGTATCTCCCGGCCTCTATCAAACATCTGACCTCTGCACTCTTCTCTGGTTTGATAGAGCAGAAGCCTGTGTATTACCTGAAAGAGTGGCCGCAGACCATCGATGTTTTCATGAAGGTCAATAGAGTCAAGAAAGGACGGGTCAACAGAGGTGTTCTGCACTCTGAAGTGGTGGTTTCTAGGGTTAATCCATTGCACAAGAACCTCCGGGTTTCCATCCTCAATCCATCGGTGCCCTCTTTGTTCAAGGTGCTAAGGAGGGAGTTGCCGAAAAAGTTCCTATGGGTTTCCATGGTGTCCCTATCGGGGTTCTATGTGGCTTACAGATTGAGATCCAGGGGTAAGACATCCATGGAAAGATCCACTGTTGGATTCTCGCCTTCTTTACTATCAACGTCTGCGATTATCTCCACCAGCGCAGAGACGCAGGAGTACGAGGAGGTTGGTGAGGGCAATGAGATCAGCACCATGGTGTCCTCGATCGAGTCTAAAGCAGAACCAAATACAAAGTCCATACTGAAACAATCTGCCTACTCAGCTGGAAAGCTCACCACTGTGCTCCTCGGGTCTACCATTACGTCATATATCCTGCTCAGAACCAAGTTGAGTCTGCGAACGAATGGGTTGATATCTGGCCTGTGGTGGGTGGCAGCTTATAAGGATTGTCCAAATGCTAATCCTTTGTTTGCGTATGTTGTGCGTATTACTCTGCTAAGTTGGTACAGACAAAAGAGAGATTCCCTGAGAAACAAGACTTTGAAAAAATGGATGTCCACGATCATCGGCTCTTTGGCGATCTCTCTACTGATGAAACTCCATGATGATGGTAAGACATCGGGGAGATTTAACAAGTACATCCAATACATCAAGACAGGCGGTGATGTCGTGGAGCTGGAGTGACACACACACACACACACATACGCAAGCATAACAATTCGTATTTGTATTCGTATTCGTATAGTATACATATAAAACAGAAGCAATCAACCGAAAACCAAAAACACACGCACAACATCCCTTCCTCCCAGTAATTCATTCAACCCAGTCGGACATGTTCTCCGCAAAGCTCTTTCTTAGCTCGATTCTCTTTGCACCATGGAGTCTTCTCAAGAATTCCATACCTTCTGGGTCATTGGACTTCAGCAGAGCATCGTCTCTAGGTGACCAAACACCGTGAACGTCCTCTGGTGGGTTCTGACCAGTCTTGAGGAACTGCTCAAAGTACTTTGGAATCAGCACGACGTCACCACACACAGAAGTGATGATGAAAGTACCAAACTTCTTCTGGATACCTGTCTCCTCATACAACGCGTCAATCAGCTGTTCAGCATCACCAGACTCGTAGTTTCTGTTAACAATCTCTGTGATCTTCGCAACCACAGTGTTCAGAGGCTGGAAGGAGAAGAATGTCGACGTGACCAAATCGTCAGTGAGGAAATCCTCTGGATCGATCTCGGACTGGGCATTGTTTGCCACGGCGACGGCCTGTGCAGCCTGTGATTCAAACAGGTTATTAGAACCAATGTCAGCCAGTGCATTCTGATCACCAGAAAGGAACACATTGGCAGCATCATTACTTGTAGTACCAGAAGACTGTGCAGTCTTGCGCTTCTTATAACTTCTGGCCTCCTGGAACTCATCATTGTGCTGTGCGAGTCTCTCAGAGATCACTGCATCGATGTTACCGTTGTTATCAGGAGTTGCAGTCTCTTCAGCAGATTTCTTCTTTGGAGTCTTGTACATGTGTCTTCCCGTGAAGTTCTTCATCTCCGTAGGTTGACGCCCAGCAGCAATTTCGGATTGGTAGAAAGCAATATACTTGTCAATACCAAATGGAATGGCAAATTTACGATAGCGATCTCTCCAAGCGGCTTTTGAATGAGATGGCATCACTTCAGCGAGCTTCTCAAAGAATTTACCAGGTAGCACAATATCCTTGGGGTCCACCACAGTGTTGTTCTTGTCCTTCTCGTTCAGAAAGTTTCTCACCTCCTGACACAGCTTGAAGTCGTCCGAGGCGATAAACTTGTTCTTCAGAGTCTTTGGCATCTCGATAACCTTGATGGGGTTGTTGTTCTCGTCCAGTACCAACGTGCCGTCATCGTTCAACTTATAGACGTACTGCAAATGAGAGGCCAAGTGTGTTCTGTATCTGTAACGGATCGAGTTACCAGTATGTCTCCCAATCTTGTCGGCAATCTCGTTATAGAGCTTATGCGTGGAACGACGGTGTGCGTGTCTTCTCACCTCTTCTAAGATGATCTCATCTTCTTGTTGAGTGAACCCGTTCTTGTTATGCAGGTTGATTCTGTCCTCCCTGGTGACAAAGATGCCATCAGGGACAGAAGATGCAGCAGCTAGCCGAGCCTCACGAGTCGGAGGCTCCCTACCGTCGCCCTCCTCCTCATCAGCAGCGATGCCCCCCTGGGCCTCAGCTTGCGCAGCGGCAGCAGCGGCAACAGACGAAGCATCAGCAGCAGCAGTGTTGGCGCCCTCAGTCGTTTCACCAGCCTTGTCCAGGTAGTTCATAATGTGCTGGACACCGAAGGATCTGTAGTCGTTTGGGTCCTGGCACTGCTTCTTCTCCACCGATTCATACACAAATTTCGGGTCCACGGGGTTCTTGGACTCGTCAGAGGAGGCAGACAACAAAATGGCATCACCTTCCTTCTCCACAAGCTTGCCGCCGTGCTCAGTCACCGTCTTGACGATGTCGTCTCTGTTTGATTCTTCTTCGGGAACGAAGAACTCCAATGGCTGCCCGTTGGCAACAAACAACTCTGCTCTGTTACGTGTTAGTAAGCGTGGCTTTTTTTTTATAGCTCGAGGAGCGTCTTTATAGAGGTAAACAGAAGGAATGGATTCCAATGAGACGACGATCATTCATCCTCGTGTCCCACCAAGCACACGCCAATTCGACGCGCCGTTTTCCCTTTGTTATTGTTTACATCGTGATATCAAAACAAAACAAGGCACGGCGCCTCGCAAAGCAACGCCCCGAATTCCTATGCAAGCAACAACCAGTACTCACTCCATGATCACCTGTCTGTCAAACACACAATTCCACAAATTTTAAAGCACTCTCTGCTTAATAGCTAAACAGAAGCTTGGTGTGTGGGTGTTTGTTGGCTCTTGATGAGAAGGTGTGTGGGTTTCCCGGTGTGTGGATGTTTTTTTTTGAGGAAAAAATGCCAGAGCTGGTGATGTTACGAGGAATTCGCGGGTGATAGGGGCAGATTATAAAGAGAGCGGTGGTTACCCTGCCTCGAGAGTGAATTTGTTTAAAGGACATATATATATATATATATATAAAGACGAAACTAAAGAGTATTTAGAGTGGCTCAAATGTGTGTATGAATATATGTATGTTACATCACTAAGCGAGCGATTTCACCAGAGACCAAAAACGGTCAATAGGTAGTCGAATAACAAGCCGTAGGTCAAGTACAGGCCGTAGCCAATGTTGGCAGTAAAGTACTTCCAACAACTAGCTGGGCTATCCAAGTCGACCTTCTTGATCATCTGAACAATCTTGTAGCCAAATGCTGTAGAGCCAATGATGAAACCAGGCATGAAAATAGACCCCGAGGCAACACCAGCGGTGGCCAACATACCAAACTGCACTGCAGTTAACCCGGTAAAGATCTTCTTTGAGTGATTACCCCATGCCAGTGCGGTGGACTTAACACCTGCCTGAACGTCAAATACTTTGTCTTGATGTGCATAGATCGTGTCGTAAGTCATTGTCCACATAAAGGAGGACATGAACAGTGGAAGCATAGTGGACGGGTCCCATAGTCCCATAGCTGGGAACCCAAGGAGTGCGCCCCAATTGAAAGCCAATGACAACACAGCTTGTGGATAATAGGTAAATCTCTTGAACAATGGGTAAGTGCATACAGGCAACAAGGAAATAGCACCGAGTAGAAAGCAGTCCAATGGCAAACACATGATGACACCCAGTCCAACAAGCAATTGAGCACCGAGGAATTGAACTGCTTGTTTAGGGCTAACTCTTCCGGAAGCGATAGGTCTCTCAATGGTTCTTATCACCTTGTTGTCGAAATCTCTGTCCAGCAGATCGTTAATGGTACACCCAAATCCTCTCATGATCAACGAGCCAACACCGAACACAGAGAGCATAAAGACGGTTGATGTGATAGGCGCAGCCGTCTGAGTGGCAGCCAACAGGATGGACCAAGTGCAAGGGATGTACAACAACCATGTGCCCACTGGCTTCTCTAGACGCATCAACTCAGCATAAGGGATCCATTTCTCTGGTAGTTGTGATACATAAGGCTGAAGCCCTTTAAGACGTTTCTCGGCAGCCTGAGCTCGTTGTTCTGGAGTAAAGATCTCATTGGTCTTTATCTGTGTTGAGTTATGCCGGGTCAGGCGCGAGATCTGAGAGGAGATCAGTGACTTGGAAGTGGCATTGAAAAGGGATGCTGGCCGTATGTGTCTGAGCGTTAACAATGATGGTGTCCGTAGAAACATCTGGTATGCTGTGTGTTGAGTGGTTGGAATATAGGAAGGGGAAGAAGAAAGAGAAAGGGAGAAAGAAAGAGAGAAAGAAAGAGAGAAAGAAAGAGAAAAGGCGGTAGACAGGAAACCAATCGCCGATCCTTCAAAGGTTTACGCGTAATTTGAGTAAAGCCACAGATAAGTTCCCGGGCTTTGGAATTTTTCAGCCTCAATTCGAACGCAGTTTGTGGTTAGGCCTCCGGCTTTGCTTTAGAGAATTGGATTCATTTGAAAGAATACGTTCTTCCTATGGTGATACTGACTATCAAACCCAAGCATAGGCTCTGCCAAATATCCAGCCAATTGCAGCGCAGTCTTCCAGATCGGTAACTTCTTTGTCTCACCCCCATGCTACAGGGCTCGTAACCACATATTACGTAATTCCCATGGGAAGACAGAAAGAATTTTTATTTCTATGGCACATAATATAGTCCTTATTTGTAGTGTGCTGCGGGAATAAAAGACCAAGATGAGACAGAAAAGAGCCAAATCATATAGAAAGCAGATGCTGGTCTACCAGCACACGTTCAAGTTCAGAGAGCCGTACCAGGTGCTAGTGGACGATGCGCTGGTGCTTGAATGTGACAAGTCTTCGTTTGATTTGACCAAGGGATTACAAAGAACGTTACAGGCGGAGATCAAGCCGATGATCACACAGTGCTGTATGCAGGCTTTGTACGAGACGAAGAACCAGAGTGCGATTGAGATGGCCAAGGGGTTCGAGAGGCGTCGTTGTGGCCATTTAGCACCTGATTCTAAACCTCCACATGAATGTATCAAGTCTGTGGTAAACGTCAATGGAGAGAACAAACACAGATATGTCGTGGCCTCGGAGAATGAGAGACTGAGATTCTCCTTAAGAAAAGTGCCCGGCGTACCGATGGTGCATATGAAGCGTTCTGTGATGATCATGGAGCCATTGAGTGTGTCTTCGTCCAGAGCATCCCAGACATTGGAGAAGTCCAAGCTGACTGGAGGATTGAACAGCGCTAACAGCGGAATCATCGGAGCTAACACCGAGGCAGAGCTGCAGAAGAAGAAGAAAAAAGGCCCAAAGGAGCCAAACCCATTGAGTGTTAAGAAGAAGAAGGCAACCAAGCCAGTGGAGAAGCAAGAGGAGGAGAACACAGACGGCACAGAGAAGAAGAAGAGAAGGAAAAGAAGTCATAAGAAGAAGAACGAGGAAGAGGAGAAGGAGATCGAAAAGGACTCTGAGTAACTGCATGCTTCATATAGAATAAAAAGCCATTGATATATTGTATACGCCTAAGTAGGAGGAGAGGAGGGGCATCGCGTCTGCCACTTTGAACCGTGCCAATAGGCTGGAGAAGTTATTAGTACAACCTGCCATACAAATCTTACTGGGTACTATATATATGTTTTTTTCTGACAAAGCCAGAGATGCTGAGAAATACAGCGAGAAGCACACACAGACTCTATAGCACTGTGTCGAAACAGGCAAAGCACGCGGTGAAACCGCCTGCCAAAGAAAAGGCGCCCAAGATCTCTGCGCGTGAGAAGGCCGAGCTGGTATCATCTTCATTCAAGTCTATCTTTGAAGGTATCTTGGGAAATGAAGAGACCTTTGAGCATATTGACACGAAGCCAATCTTTGCACAGCCCCGCAAGTTCCTTGAGCTGAGTCAGTTCCATAGGGATCAAGTCATTGAAGAGGTTGAAAAGCGCATGAAACAGTCGTGGACCCGAATGAATGATGACCATAAGAGATTGGCATATTTCATATCGTATGGAAATTGGGAGGCTCGTGATGGGTTTAAGGACAACCTTTATTCCAATGTGAAGCCTGAAGACCTTCCATTCACCTCTTCTTCCGCTTTAAAGCCTACGGACAACAAGGCCAAGAGACTACCCGAGGTGGATCTGTGGCAGGCTTCTGAGGCGAGAAGAGCAGATTATAAGAAGATGACACGTCGGTTGGACCCTGTGAGTAAAGTTGTTGTGTATATGGCTGCTCTGATTGCAATGATTGCGCTCTACAGAGACAAGAGTGTCTCTGAGGAGGACATGAAAGTAATGGAGATCCCAGAGTCACCACTGATGCAAGCTGAGATTAAAAGACAGGAGGAGTACGAGCTGGGGCTCAAGAGAAAGGAGGAGCAGGAGAAGCCTAAGAGCAACAGGAGATGGTACTACTTATGGCTCAAATAGACTACATGTACATAACGCAAACCATTAGATAAAGCATTGGAAGAAGAAGTGAAGTATTTAGCTGTGTTGTAGTCTCTTAATATGCAATATCCATTCATTCTTCGAGTTCCTCGTCATCGTCACCATCAAGCAGGTCATCGGCCCAGCTCTTTTCCACTGTTTCTCTGACTCTTTTGGCGTACTGTGACGAGTGGTCTTTGTACAAGTTAGCAGCCTCCACGTTTGCCGGGGATGATATATTTGGATCGTTCAAAAGAGACTGGATCGAAGTCAAAATGGACGCCACATCGAATGTAGGAGACCATCTGTTTTGCAAGATGTCAAGACACAGCTCACCACTGGCATACACATTCGGATGGAACATCTGTGAGATGAATTTGACGTTTGGAGGTTTGTTAGGGTATTGCTCATCAAAGTTGATTGTTAGACGGAAAGTGCCGTCCTCAAACGGCGTGTCTGCTGGGCCAATGATCACGGCATTCCTATTGTTTGTTAGTCCATGGTGCTCCCATACATCTTTTTTGCACAATCGAATGGACTTACCATACCATCACGTTCTCTGCCAAAGGGGTGGCGGAGACACCATCAGGGGGATCACCTTGGAGACGCTATTGTTGGGTGTTAGTCTCTGCTAAGAAGCTCCTAGGAAATGGCAACAAAAAACGAAACGTACTTTCAGGTCTCTCATTAGTCTTCTTCTTGCCGGGGTAGACATCTCTGCTTGTCTTAGTAATGAATCTCTTCTAACTAACAAATAATGAAGTGATTGATAAATAAGAATTTGTTCTTCGCGTGCCGATTGTTCAGTCACAGTGCCACCTGCTGCGCAATTTGCCCCAATAGTCGACAGATGAGGAAAGGTTGCGCAGCCCTGGGTAGTTTTGCGCCAATTTTGCGTGGGCAATACTGAAATCTACCTACCATATGCAGTACTGTGCAATCGCCGAGGTCCCACAAATGTCAATTAGTCACTCTTCGTTTTGGATTGGTTTTCAACTTTATTTCTATTTAGGATTCCATTTTCTATACTTGTGTTTCTGATTTTCTGACTCAATTATACTCCAAGCTTTACTTTGAGTGCTCTTTTTTATCTCCATTTCCGTCTTTAAACAGCGACAGATTATACCTATACCATAATTTTATATATTGTCCATCCCGCTGGTCCATTTCATCAGTCATCCGTGCACATACGAAATATTCACTGATTTCCCCCCCCTCAACTTACTATTACTCTCTTTATTACACTCAATCTTCAAAAACACAAGGAGAATGTTACACAGAGCAAGGACACCTTCACTACGGTGTCTCCACACCGTTGCAAGACCGGATTTCTCACAGTACCATCCACACATCGAGGACATATCTTCACATTTGTCCGATTTAGGGCCGTATCCTTCGCATTCCCCTTATTTGAACCCACAACACTTTTACCAAAATACAGTGGTTAAAGACTGGAGTCGTCGTACACCTCACCCGGTGACACTTCAGCATTTGGCACTGTACGGTAAGACACTGACAGAAGGGAAGATCATCGCATCGGCCAATTTCGTACGACAGGAACTACCAGTGCGTATTGCATTGAAACTGAGAGAACTTCAAGACTTGCCGTTCAGTGTGGTGAACAACTTCCACTTGGCCAAGGTATACGAATCATACTACGACATCTTTGAGCGCTTTAGAAAGATCCCCAAAATCAAGACCATCGAGGACAATGACAAGTTCTGTGAGATGCTAGAAGACGTGTTAACAGATGTGAATCTTCTCAACTTGCCGAATCTGATGATGGGCGCATTGGAGTGCTGCATCCTCCAGTCGCTGCCTAGTAAAGAACTGGACGAACTCATTTCTTCCCTGTTGAGAGCTAGAATCTCGAGACGTTTGATCATTGAGGAACACCTGTCATCAACAAAGAACTTCAAAACGGATCCAAAGAGCGGCAGATCGAGACAGTTGATTGGTGATATCTTCTTCAAGTGCTCTGCCGAGGAGCATTTACACATCTCTGCGTCGAATGCATCCAAATTTATCGAGAACTTATATCCTGGGATCCAAATGCCCAAGTTGGTCATCGAAGGTGCCAAAGACCTCAGCTTCTCCTTTCTGACAGCTCATTTGCACTATATGCTTGGCGAGATCCTGAGAAACTGTTATGAGGCCACGGTGCGCCATTTTGTGGAGTCTGGTGCCTCTTCTTCTACTCCACCACCGGTAAAAGTGTGCTTGATCGACTCCAGGGACCATGTCGCGTTCCGTTTCTCAGACCGTGGTGGCGGTGTCGTTGAGATGGAGCCTATCAACAAGGCCTGGTCGTTTGCTAAGGACCCAGTACTTGCTCGTCAATCATTGGCCAATTTCCATAAGCTACCACATTTGGACCTGGAGGCCATGGCTGCCTCGAAGATTTCAAATATGAAGGCAAGAAAGACACTGATGCAGACATCGGTCGGTGGAATCGACGACAACAGGATGAAAGAAGCCACACTGATCAACTTGGCACAGAGACCTGCACAGTATAAATTGGGTCTCGGCCTCGCTGTGTGTAAAGTGTATGCTGACTATTGGAACGGCGACCTTGTCGTGCACTCGCTCCAGGGCTACGGCACCGACACTTATCTGAAGCTCGGGAAGCTGGGATACCACAAGGACAAGCTGCAATTGGACAGAGCTTAGAAATATTACGAGGTTATGAATTTTGGTGCACGTGCTTATGTAATCATCAGACTCGGAGTAACGTGCTGGGCTAATAAAACCCGCGTTTTGAAGCCTAGCGCACAATTTGAGAAGTTTGATGGTGCAATTGCGTAGTCGCGACTCTTGGGAATGAAGCAATGGGAGGAAGAGTTGCTTAATTTAGTTTGATGTTTAGTAGATGGAATTCGGCCATAGATTGAATTTATTCACAAAATAACGGCGGTATGAATCCGTATTACCACAAGCTGCTGGTGGTCGACAAGGACCAGGGGATCTCCATATCCTCATTATTGGGCGACGACGATGAGCACGTGCCTGTAGAAGAGCAGGTGAAAGAAGGAGCAGGAGCAGGAGCAGGAGTAGGAACAGGAGCAGGAGCAGGAACAGACACAGCGGCTGTGGAAATAATAGAGCTGGGCTCATCGTCAGATGAACAGGGCAAGAAGGACGAGAAAGAGGCGGCAGACGACACAAAGAAGAGAGCTGTGAGGCGGTCGGCGCGCGTGGCGGTGGACTCCATTGTCCCTGGTGCGTCGTCATCAACTACGACATCAGTTCGTGCTAGAAAGCCACGGGTGAAGAAGAAAGAGGAGGAGCCCGTCGTGGAACAAACAGAGATATCGAAGCCTGTACCTGTGCCTACGCCAACAGGGTCTCTGCAACCACAGAGATCACCCGCTGGGATGAAACCTAACATCATGAACTTGATGAACGACGAGGATACGGCGACTACACCGACACCGACGCCACCACCACAAGCAAAGTTTGCACCATTGCAGACGGTGGGAGCAGATGGGATGACGGTGATTAAACCCCTAGAGTCGCTGTTCCACCATTACTCGCCGCAGCCGCCGGTGGACCCTCAATCAGTGGTACCAGTGGCAGTGCAGCCGCCAGCATCAGCACCAGCACCAGCACCAGCACCAGCATCAGTACCAGCGCAACCACAGCCATGGGTGATAACAGGGCCGCCTACGATGAAGTTCATCTCTGAGGAGATTCCAGCCCAGCAGAAGAAAGGTGGCCGCAAACGTAAAGCTGAGACGCCGGCGAGTGCCAATGGCGACAAACCGAAGAAGGGCAGAAAGAAAGTGACTCAGTTGACGCCTGTACCCATGGAGCCAGTGGCTCCTCCGCCTCCAGATGTGCCGGTGGAGGTCCCATTCACAGAGATGATGAACAAGTCACTCAAACAGCCGAACCCGGATGCTGTGATACCACCGCCGACGATGCTTGATGTTGCGCCAAGCAAAGACAAGGACAAAGAGGACAAACCGGAAGAGCCGGTGATCGCACTCCACGTTCCATTGAGAACACCAAAGGACGGGCCAGGGTCTGCCCAAGTTGTGTTCAATGTGTTGAAGATGAGCGAAGACAAGTATGGTTGGAAAGCAGTGCACCCACACGCTACAAAGTTTATGTTCAACGATGACGATTTGGAAGACGACGATGACGATATGGAGGATGACGACGAGGACGAGGATGAGGTGAAGGATCAGTCTAAGGAGCCAAAGGACAGTAAAGAATCCAAGGAGCCAAAGGAGCCAAAGGAGCCTGTGAAAGTGGACTGGCGAAGACTGCAAAAGGGTAAGCCGAAGATCGGGCAGTATGACATCAACGATCCTTTCATTGACGACTCGGAGATGCTCTGGGAAGAACAAAGAGCCTCTACTAAAGACGGATTCTTTGTGTATTGGGGTCCATTGGTCGAGGAGGGTACGGATGCTCGTATTGAGCGTGCCGATGGAACGGTAAAGAGAAGCAGGAAGAAAGCAGTTGGCACAACCGTTAAGAAGAAACCAGTGGCACGCCAACAGACTCCAAAGAGCACAACGCCAAAGATAAATGTGACGAATGCGCCGATTCAGAAGAAACCGGTGTCGATAGCACCGATGGCACCTATAGCACCGGTGGTGCCCAAGCCATAGGGAAACCTGCCTCTGATCATTACTATATTACATCTGCATATATTATTAATTTGTCTTCATCTGGCGGATGTAATCCGAAAGAGAATCAATGGCTATATTGGCAAACTCGACGTTCGTAGACTCATCGTCACACTTCTTTCCTAGGGCCAACTGCTTCTTAGTGATAGAAACAATCTCAGCTAACAAGTCCTGAGGGAATCTCGTCTTAATGCCAATGAGTAAGTTGAGGTATCCCAATAGTGTCTTGAATCTGAGACCGTCAATAGTTTCTTCTTTGAATGTGTCATCGAGGCACTCTCTGATTAGAGCGTAGAGATCTTGAACTCTTGATGGTGTCAACTCGATCAAATGACGCTTAGGCAACGGTGGTGCCTTGTTATCAATAGAAGTCGTAGCCAACTGGTTAGTGATTTCACTAACACTCTGTGCTGATGGTCTCTCTCGGATCAAGAAGTCTTTCAGCACGTTAACAAGACCGGCTTTGGCAGTCTCCAATGGTGCAGTGGTGAGAGTATCCACGATGAAACCATACGACTCCTCCTCCTCCAACTGAGCCAAAACACGCACCATCAGAGTGAAAAGCATGAAACGATACTCTGGATCCATGTCAGTACAGGCAAAGTGCACTGTAGTCTGCAAAAATAACACACGTAAGTACTTGGGCAACTGCGTGAATTCCTCAGGCTTTGCCTTGGAAACGGCGATCCAATCCCAATACAAAACAGAGTCCAAAATAGCCCTAGTGTGCAGCTTCTCAGAGAGAAGAGAAGGCGAGAGGAAGCGCACATGAAGCGCCACTGCTTCCAACAGGGAAACATTTGCTGGCTTTGGAGTATGGCCGTGATATCTCTCCTCATGGACGTATTGGACGCACAGGTTTAGTAACCCGGCAGAGGACATAGGAATTGCTTTCTGTTGTGGGTAGAACATGTGAGAGATTCGGTCATTGACACACAGGGAGACCACTGCTTGAATGTATTTGTCCTCCTGATCCTCATCAGAGGTGTCCTTTTCGACGACTTCCACTGCCTGTTCCATCAACTTCACGGAATCCGTTTTCAGCTTCTCCAGTTCATCATCCAGGTCCAGATCAAAGCTTATGGAGAGCCCCACAAGACGGGAAAAGGCGCCTCTCGTGGAAGTAACCAACTCGTAATCCTTTTCCTTGAGCACTGGCACTTTACCGACTTCTCTCATCTTCAGCTCAGTGTACTTCTCCGCTGCGAAACCAAGATTGTAAGGGCTAAAGGAGATACCGCAGATCTGCGTGACAAAACTCTGCAGAAGCTTCCTCTGCAAATAGTTCTCGTCATCTACCAATTTGTTGGCCTCTTCCTGCGTCAGCCCGTGTTGCTCCACCCAGTTCAATGGCTTAAGTGGTGGTAAATAGTCCCTCGCAAAGGTGTACAACCGACGAGCCAAGAACCTCTGGTGTAGGATGTGCTGAAGATATTTGGCATAGCAGCCCAGCAACGCACTGAGCGCCATGCCGAGGAATTTAGAAGGATAAATGGTGTTGATTCTCTTGAGGGATGACGAGAGCAGTTCTAACAGAGAGTAGAACTTCACGTCGATAATCTTCTCCGTTTTAGCCGTGCTGCTGTTCTCGTAATCCAGCAAGCTTAAAAGCTCAATGCTCTTAACGAACAACTCCTTGGCGTTCCCGTGCTTCGCCAGCAGCTCAAAGATCTTCATATTGGTGGCCAATGCCTCAACTTCTCTTAGCCCGCCGTCGTAGTCCCAGTCGAATTCAAAGAAAGGGAGGATCATCTGTGGGATATCCCATCCAATCTCCTTCACAATGTCCAGGTTCTCAGATAGGACTTCGTATAGTTCTTTCAAAATGTGATTCTTCTCATCATCACTGAACCTCTGCGGACCTTCCAAGTTCACTTCCAACACCGTGGCGTAGGAGATGTAGTCCTGGGTGACCCTCAGGTCGTCCACTGCACTGCGGATGTAGTCCACAACATTTTCCACTGTAGGCTCCTCTGTCTCTGTGTCAGACATCTTTGCCTTGTTCAATTGGTGGAATTATTGATGTAAAAGTGCCCACGTAGTGCCACTAAAATTGGTGATGGGCAACTGACATGTTGTGAAACTTCCGGGGGTTTGATAAATTCGTGGAATGGCCTACTCCGGGGGTGTGCATTTGCATACACCTGCATACATAAAACAACTACGAAAAAGACATATAACAAAAAAAACACAAATTATCAACTAAACCGCTTCTTCGGTGCCTGAGCTGTGGTCAGGCAGTACAGCTTCAGTGTAGGGCTTCTCTTCCCTGGATCTGCTGTCATGGAGCGTGGCATTCTCTGGGGTGTTCCCATTCAGAGCAGCGGCATTACTGCCCTTTCTCGAGCAGCCAACCATCGATGGTTTGAGCTTGTCTGGTCTGTAGAAACGTAGGTCCACACGCCAGAGCAAGTACACAACGTTGACAATGGTCTCGAGGACACCAAACATCACGTACATAACCACGGGCTTGAAGATCCACGACTCGTTAGCGTAGGTCTCATCGATAAAAGTAGAGACACATCTAAACACCGAGGAGATCAGCAAGAGCACAGTGGTGAAGCAGATAACAAAGATGGAGTGGTTGTGGGTCAACGTACCGGACTTGGAGGTGACAGAAGTGGTACGCTCCAGAGTACTGGTATGGTGCGTCGTGGAAGGGATGATTCTTACAGCGTGCACAGAGTCAGGCTCTCTTGCTTCAAACGAGCGTTCAGCTTCCTGAGCAGCACCTGGCTTCACGTAGTAAAACAAACCAAAGCTCTCAATCCACCATGGTTGGTACGTCCACACGCTCTTCGAGCTCTTGGTTGGTGGGATGGCAAAGGCACCAAACAAGAGCGTGACAGCGGCCACGACATACAAGACACAGAACACAGCCGACGCCTGGACAACCTGCTTACACATGTGGTAGTGTTTTTCAGACAAAAAGTAGAGGTATGGGATAGAGGCGCCCAAGATGGCCATCACCACGACTCCTGTGACCACAATGTACACCAAAATCATACCGTTCCAGAACCACTGGGCAGAGCCAATGCTTGGGTGTCTCCATGTAAAGATTCTTTGTGCGAGCACCAGGTTGAAGGAAGCAATGAACACAATAGGCACAATCAAAAACACCTCGGAAGCGATGCCCAGTTTCAAGCGCTGGATGTCTTTGGCCCACGAGATACGCATTGCAAAGCCAATGAATCTCAAAGCACAGTTGAAGGCAAACAAGAGAGAGAGCCAAAACTTGTGGCCTCTCGAGTAGTTCTTGCCAAAGACAAACAGGTGTGCGAGCATGAGGATGAAGAAGACAGCGGTGAAGATGGCCGATGGAGCGACATCCTTCGAGCTAGGATACGACCCAAACAGCGAGTGCTGCTGATCCAATGCAAACTGGACCAAGTAAGATGGCACTTCGGTGACGCCTAACAGCTGCTTCACTTTAGGAACGAGTGGGATGATACCTGTCCCTGATGCGGCGCCGTTGGTGAGTGTGGAGATGAGCCCAGTGATCCCACTGAGCCCTGCAGAAGAGGTTGACATGTTGATTCTAGTGCTTTTAGCTGCGTGTGAGAGAAGCAATGGGAGTGTCAAAAAGGGACCATATTGAGGATGCTATAATAAAAATTGACAGCATCTTTTTATATATATATATATAAATAGCTGCAACAACAACAAGTAAATCCCCTTCCGTAGATCCTCAACTTGAGTTGTTTTAATACGTACATCACAACGTCATCCCCTCTTGCAAAAAGTGGAGAGTTCGGACGCACAGCGACATACACCAAGTTGCGCTTTTCATCGTAAAAATCTATTCTATAATTCACTTGCCCTATGCAGATGATGGAGAAGTGCCAATATTCGCTTACTTTTGTTGTATAAAATGAGTTCGCCATAACAACAGGGCATATGCATCTATGCATCCACCCCGCACTTTGAAGTTTCGCTCGGCTTCCTTACCAAGTGCCGTATATGGCACTAATCAGGAATGCAGTACTACCCCTCACTATATATATATATATATATAGATATAGTAATACCGTGTGGGGAGAAATGTAGGACTGCACTGGATCCGTTATATTGGTACTCACTATAGAATAATGTATAGCAATGCCTCGGCAAATGCCTTGACTGCGGATGTATGGAACAAACTCATCTGCAGCTTACCTGCGTGACTTAACTTTACATCAAATCAATGTTATATATATATGCAATCCCTTCAACTATATATGTACATGGAGTATCACTTCGGTAGTGACTTGTATCTATCAAACACATCGCCATATCCATGGGCCATACATAGATCTTTTAACTGGGTTTCGCTGCGGATATCCAAGGTACCTTCGACTCTATCCAGTACCTTGAACAGTTTGAACCAGTAATCAGATTGTAAAAAGACACTCACAAGACACTTTATAGCCCATGGCGACTTGATGATGACTCTTTCTGATTGTTCCAATACATCCACAAACAGGTTCAAGTCCTGCTGGTTCTTTGTGAGTGATAGTCCTCTGATGAGTTGTTTGATAGCGTCTTCACTCAATAGCCTTGTGAGGGTTGGATTTTCCTTCAGTAATTGAAGGGCAAATGTAAGCCTTCCTTGAGATACCAACTTACCACACATTAGTGCGAGTTCAAATCTTTTGAGGTCTCTGTTGTGCTTGAACTCGAGCCTCGAAAGCCTTGTAACCACTGCTCTTTGTAGAGTCTTTGAGATGACAAATTTGGACATCAACATCGGGTAATCATCCACTCTTAGCACTCCACTTTTTTTATAGACATACTCCAGAAACTTAAACCCCCATTTATACCCTCTAGAATGTGCAAAGTTCTCAGTAACTGCGATACTCATACGGCCTCTCAAGTCTGCGGTCATTGAACTTTTGAATGATGACAATTTGAAAAGTTCACTCATTTCTTCGCTGCGAATTTTATAACAAATCAACTCTGCTAATGATACAAGCATCTCATTGGAGATGTATGAATGAGCGAGGACCGTTTTGTAGTGGTGTAAGCAAACCTTGGCATCACCAAGGGAGATCGCACGTGAAAGGAACTCTGTATATGTTCTTGGATATAATTCGCAGTTCCATTCTTTGGAGATCTTTAACAGAGAGGAAACTTTGGAAATGTCACTCTGGTACTGACATAGGTGGATGATCAATAACTCAATGACAGATGAGTCCACTTTCACCTCTGCTCTGTGGGCCGACTGGATCAATTGGAATGCCCTGTCTAGCTGTTTGGTTTTGATAAGACACAGACATAGCATCGTACGTGCAAGTTGTGTGACTTGTCGGGACTCTAATAACTCGATAAAACCAGGAACAGTTGCCTGCTTGAGCACTAAATCAGTGATCAACTTTCGTACTTCGTCCCCGTAGTATTGAGATGATGGTGTTTGGTTTAGTAGTGTTATGACACTCTGCATTGTTTGTTCGGAAGTGCTGTTCCGTAATACTTCTTTAATCAATTCACTGTTCTTATAGGATGGATTGGTCAAAGAGTTCACATTTTCCAACAAATCTTGATACAAGATAGATCTCTCATCTTGGGAGCATCGGCTTAATACCGTTTTGAACTCTTCAACGGATGGAAGCCGCACTTTTGTAGCACTCAGTGTGCTGCTGTGTCGTACGAGGCTTAGCACACGGGTACACCAAAGTCTTTGCATGATTATCCCTTTTGCTTGAAATACAACAATCTTAGTAGAGAGAAGGGATGGAAAAAATCATGGCTTCATGCATGCAGTTCTGGTACTGGGAGTAGCGTTGGGAGCCCTGACATATATGTGGCGCATACCGTAGAACGGGGCTTGATACTTTATCCAGTATCGAACGCCGGCCTGCCGCGAACTCGTTTCTTGCGGACCTCATAAAATTTATACGGCGCGCGCGGCCGACAGGTACCATAAAGATACTTACTCACCCTCGAAATTCATCAAACAGGTTTACAATAACAAAACAGAAAGTGTATCGCTTTTGACACATTTAATTCAATATCTTGCGCCCTCTGTCATTTGAACAAAATTGAATAAAGGGGAGCAGAACACGATGGACCACGAGGAGGGCCCCGACAAGAAGCGAGTGCGTGCGCTTAAGTCGTGTCTCATCTGCCGACAGAAGAAGACCAAGGTGCGTTTTCCATTTACCTATCTATTGTATCGCGCCACCCAAGCTTACTAACTCGATGCCTTAGTGTGACCAAATAAAGCCCATCTGTGGCTCATGCAAGAAGAGAAAGAACCCACACCTCTGCGTGTATGAGGAGGCCCAATGGAGCGTGCATTTTGGGCAGCAGTCGTCGCTTGTGTCGTCCTCAAGCCCCAACATGTCGGTGGGGAGTACCAAATCATCAGAGGGCAATTACAATGGCGATTTACAAGTGTTGAACGAGAGAATCAAGACGCTGGAGTGCGCATTGCAGCAAAAGTCCACGTCACGGAGCGCTCCGATGTCTCCGATGTCCGCCGATTCGAGCCCTGTGGGTGAGGACTCGGAGTTGATCTCGTTCCAGAACCACCACTACGAAGTGATGGGGATGCCCACACAAGGAGCACTATCGTGGGTCTCGATGCTGCGGAAGGATGTGTATCTCAACTGTATCCATGTGTCTGTGAAGAACCGTAACAGGATCATGAGCCAGGTGCCCAAAAAGGACAAGCAGGATGGAATCTTCAAGGACAAGTTCACCAACGAGACAGATCTCAATGTTAAGCTTGTGGATCAGAAGCGAACGGACAAACCGCACTCGCTCCTGGAGCAGATCAAGTTTGTAATACAGGACCACAAGCTTATATGGATGCTTGTGGACCGGTTTTTCGACTCGGAGTTGTACTTCTTCATCCCGGTGCTCGACAAGACAGAGCTCTCCAAACAACTTAAGGGAGTCATTGGGCCGAGAGAGGGCAATGAGATCAAGTGGAACTTGACAAAGAAACTACAGTACACCACTGTGGGCATCCTGCTGATCTTGATGCGACTCACCTCTTTGTCGTTATACAACGCTGGTAAGACAAACACGGCTCGCCCATTGACACAGGATGAGCAGTATATCCTCAACAACCCAGTGCCCGAGAGCGTGGTGAGAATCGCACAGAAATGTTACAGAGAACTGGAGACATTCCGTCATATGAAGCTCGAGCTGTTTCAATTCTGTCTGATGATGAGACACTATGAGTTTTATGCCCCAGAGGAGTGTGATTGTTCCACTGCGACAACGACGGATCGTCTTGGGCAGATGCTTCAGATGGCTATGCAGAACGGTGCGATGAGAGAGCCGAGCAAGTTAGGGGTGCCCTTGAAATCTCGCAATTTGTTGCGTCGTTTGTGGTACTCTGTCGTACACTTGGACTTTTACCAGTTGATGCTATGTGGATGTCCCTCGCTCATTGATCCAACGAGTTATGACACAGATTTCCCACACATGGATGAGAGTGAGACGCCGGTGGACTACCAGATTGATAAGATGTTTAACGAGAGAGCCAAGCTGTACGAGATTTGCCGTCCTCTGCTCAGAACTATACTGAATGTCAGGGAGACACCGACATTGGCCACGGTGAAGAAACTCATGGCGCCAGTGGAGCAGTTTATGAAGTCGCTTCCAACACTCGACGAAATCATGGGGATGCCAAGCGATACTGTCATCCAGAGAGCTCAGAAACTGAAAGACTTGACCTTATTGATCGATCTTGTATCGTTCATCAACATCATCTATTATCATTTGTTTTTGCACTATAACGAGAAGAAAAGAGTTGATCTGTCAATGCATTACTGTGTGCAGATGCTCAAAAACTGCACTTTGGTATACCCCTGTGTGATGTTCTTTGACAAAGAGAACAAAGGGTATGACCTCAACAAACACTTTGGATGTGCGATTGCCGTTATCCAAAAGATCGAATTGGCATTACATAGAGTCATTCAGCTGTTGTTCTCAGTGACGAGCCGTTTGAAAGCGTACAAGACAATGGTGCGCCATGGTGACCAACGGATCTTTGAGTTGATTGACGACATTGCAGAGAATGCCATTGGGTCAATGAATCATGTGATCAAAGGATTCGATGGGATTTCGGACATCTATTACCACGCGTGGGTCGTGAGTAAGTGCCATGCCTTTATCTGTAACAAAGTGTTGAAGATGGAGCGTGGACCAGTGGGGATCTCGACAACAACGGATGTGCAGTTTATTGCTACGCTGAAGAAGGAAATGCACAAGGATGATGGAATCTTTCGGTTGACATACAACGATTTCCTGAGCATCCATGACGCCATTCTGGAGATGAAGAAGATCGACACGATGACGTTCGGAGAGGATGTGAGTGCGATCCAACCGGAGAACCCAGATATGCTCACTGACAAAGATAGACGTTGGCTCGAGCAGATCATCCAGGACCTGAGTGTTCAATCCACAAACATCTCTGCCGATGCACCGCTGATCGACTCAACATCAAAGGGATTTGGGGATCCGAGCACGGCGTTCTTTGGTAACATAAGCATGATTCCGTCCAATGGTGGATCCTCGAGAGACTCGGACAACGGGAGCGTGTCGAGTGCACCGACCTCAGATTCTATCACGCAGCAGAAGTACTACGACCAGCAACCACCACCACCACAGCAGATACAGTACAACCAACAGAACATGATCATCCCGCCAACACCTACGAATATGAACTTTGAAGACTTTTTGCTGCAGTACACGTCCCAGCAGCAGCTCGGGCTGTACTGAAGTTACAACGATTTTACGATACGATATGTATATAATAATGCAAGTTTAGGATATGCCCTTGAAGTAGATTTGTAATCTCGGGATCTGCCAGGGAAACGGGAGATTTCGGAGAAGAAATGGGACCCTTTTACCAGCAGCACGCCCTCGGAAGTGAATTGCTATCTAATTTGTAGGATGGAAGTGTGATACCGATTCCTTTGGTTGAGATACCTGCGATGTATATATATATAACTTGGTATGAAGTTTCAATTCCGTTCATTCAGATAGCCAAATCAATAGCAGATAAAAAACCAAAAACACACAAGCCGATTACGTACCCCATAAGACATAAAAAACACCCAATGCGCACTAAAAAAGGTGTCAAAACTTTTTCTTCCCTACCCTCGGAAGTCTGCTTTTGTTTTGCCGTTGTTTGGTAAACAGCTGTGGAGATTTCCATCTTATCTTCTTTGATTATTCTACTGGACTCTGTTTGTTATTGTTCCAAAAGGTTCTGAAAGGGTTGAAGTTTGGAATCTCCTGATCAAAAGGATTCGAAAGGTGTAATTGCCGCCAGTGTATAAGACTACCATATTTACATATATAACACGTCAGAAGTTCAGGCAGATCAACTCATCAACTTAACGAGAATGACGGTGAAGAAGGAGCCAAAGTCCCGCAAGGACAAAGACAAGGAGCTCGACAAGAACAAGAAGAGAAACAGAGTGCCCATCTCGTGCACGATTTGCCGGAGAAGGAAAGTCAAGTGTGACAAGAGACGGCCGGTGTGCGCGGCGTGCGAGAGGACAGGAGTGGCACATCTCTGCCACTACATCGACCCTTTGTGGGCACAGCCACTGTCGAATCAAGAGCTGAATAACGGCGAGACCACACACGAGGACGAGATCGGAAGGCTGAGGGAGAAGATTCAGCACTTAGAAGAGCAGCTACACGCACAGAGCCAGGGTCTGCTAGAGAAGGAGACACAGGATCACGAGTCCTCAGAATCGAGCAGTGAGGAGCACGAGAATGATAGCTTGAATTTGGGGAAAAAGTTTGATATGCTCCATATAAAGTCGACAACGACGGTGCATTTGGGTGCGACTTCGTGGCTCGCAATTATGAAAGGTGACCCATATCTAAGGGTCCTGTGGGCCCACATCTTTAAGATGAGGAAACAAGTGGAGCAGTTCAAGTTCAGCAGTACGAGTGGGGTGGGCCTGAGACCCATGGGGAAGTGCCCAGTGGCGCACACAGAAGCGTTCAAACCAGTTGCGAAGGAGAAGGTGAAACAAGAGGAAGAAACACAGTCATGTCCTGTATCTGGCAAGTCTGGTGGCATGGGCAGGTGCCCTGTTGCTCACCACATGGAAGAGGACGAAGTGGGTTCGAAGAAAAGGCCAAGAGAGGAGGAGGAGGAGGAATCTACAGAAGAACAGAACGAAGAGGAGGAAGACGAAAGGGTGTGCCCTCTAATGATTGGCGACAATTCCTTCATGCGACAGTACAACCACGCCCCAACGTCAGAGCACAAGAGAAAGAAAACACGCAGTGACTCGAATGAGAGTGGGAGATCCAAGAGAATATCACCCGAGGATTTTAAGGCCAATCCAGTGGAGATGATGCAGAAGTACCTACCGACTAAAAGGATCCTCTGGCTGTTCATTGAACGGTTCTTTGAGGTGTTGTATGTTTACCTACCATATGTGGACGAGAAGGCATTCAGAGAGGAAATAAAGCTCATACTGGGCTCACCAGATGATAAAGATCAGGAGATTGTGATAAACATTCGTTCAGGAATTGACTTTGCACTAGTCGGTACAGTATGCATCATACTGAGACTGGTTTGGAACACGCTACCGGTGAACAATTCAAATAAGCTATTGGGAAAGTCTACAAATACAAAGTCATACCATGAGAACATGGAGACATTGAACGTGCTGCAAAAGCCAGAAAATGAGATCCCATTGGAATTGGTGGATTGTGTAAAGCACTGTTTCTCCAATCTAAAGCTGTTGCGTAAGTCCAGTTTGAAAATTGTGCAATGTGGGCTCTACATGAGATACTACTTCATGTACTCACCGGAAGACGGCGATGGTGCTGATGGTGGAGACTCACAGATCTTCTTGGGTATGATCATCCAAATGGCTATCAGCATTGGTCTACACAGAGACCCAAAGAACTTTGAGAATTTTGGGAATGAAAGACAAAGACACCTATGGAGAAAGATCTGGTTTGCCCTGCTGTCCCTTGATGTCAACCAGAGTGTCAACTTGGGCTGTCCTAGAGGATTACAGGGCCATCACGAGTTCTCTGATACGATGCTTCCAATGGTGTGTGGAGATTTCAAAGACGATTTGAAAGAGCAGAGCATTATTCGTATGATTCATACGCAGGCCAAGCTGGATACTTTAGTGTCAAAGACTATGAAAGTTTTACTTAACGTCAACGCACCGGCAAAGAGATACCAAGTGGACTCACTCATCAAGGAATTAACACACAGTATAAGTGGGTTTGGAGTGGCACAAGACGAGTATGCATTACCACAACTTGGAAAGATCTTGGTCAACAGATCAAAGACAGAACTATTGTTTTCCTCTGGTGCGCGTGCTGTGCAATTCAGAGCCCATGTGGTGGTGAACATGTTGATCTATCTACTCAACTATATTCTTTATGTGCACTTTGAACCACGCGGTGCACAGGATCCACAATTGGGTAACATTGCAAAGGCATATGCCCAGAGAGCACTGAACTGTGCATTGGAAGGATACAGGAACTGTTCTCTGTTCTTTGACTGTGGCCTTGAGTACTTTGGCCCAGGTGCTGATTTGGTATTGTCTCCATTATTGTTACTTGTCGGTCACAGATCGATGCAGTTCATGGTCTCTTTGATCTTGAGATCTCGCTGTGGTCCGTTCGTAAAGCCTGGTGATATCAAGAGAAGTGTCTCGATCGAGCCAGAGAAGATTCAAAAGAAACCAGAAGATGCAGAGACAACCAATGGAACGGAGGAAATTGAACACAAGGATGAATATTCCACTTTTGATGTTGATGTGAATTCTGGAGAGATCCTGGCTACTATCTTGTTAGAGCATATGGAGAAATTCCATCAGCTGGCAGAGAAATTGGGCAAGAAGTATCCATATGGTTGGAGAATGAGCAAGGCAGTGTCATTTTTTATCACTCTGTTGAAGAAGCCAATGAACGAGGTCAAGACGCTGGTGAAGGCAGAGAATGACATTAATCCTGACGAAGGCATTTACAATGTTCTGAGCTCAGTGCCTATGGTGTTATCCGGCGATGAAGAGGAAATGAACAAATGCCCAGTCCTGATGAAATCCGAAGAGAGTACCCCTCGCTCTATCACCAAGTCCAAGCCAAGGGACAAACAATCCCCTGTTCCACGTTCTCATTTCAAAAGACCCGTGCCTATTGCACCAAGTCCTCAACCTGTGCAACAGACGGTACAGAACAACAGTATTAGCAACATTTTCCCTGAGCTGGATGCACTCCCAGATTTGGCACCACCGGAGGCGTTTGTGAACTTCACAGATCTCTTTGGAGTCTCTAGTGGTAATGAATTTATGACCGATATGGCCAACATCAACTTGGAGAACGCAGCAGATATGGCCGGTATGGCCGGTATGGACCTAAATATGATTGTGAACGGTAACTGGCTTGCCTGATATGTCTTTGATCTACGTGCTTTGCCATTGAACTCGTAGATGAAGTGCGCTGATACCTTGAATTTTTCCTTTTCTTAATAATATTAACTACCTCAGATCCCCATTAACATCAAATCTCAGGACAGAGTCCAAAAGACTTTGCTCGTTGCCCAAGGAGTCCAGCAGATCACCCAGTTCCTGATCAATGGATTTATTAAAGATTTCATTGAAATCCGCAGAATCAGCCATATTTGACGTGCTGCTCTCCGGGGTCAGCGGATCATCTTGTGGAGTCTGCACAACATTCGATCCGTTGTCGAGTGGCCTAAGAACACTGGTGTAATCCGCAGTGGTTCTCTTTGAGATGTAAGCTATCTCGTGGTCCAACAAGCTCTCGAGAGTGTTTGAAGTCGGGATATCATCCTGCTTGAGAAAGTGAAATCCTTGGGAATCGGTCCCGTTGTTTTGCAACATCTCCTTCACTGCGCTGTCAAAGTCAAACTGAGGACTGTTTACCAAATGAAGGAAGTACGCGAGCCCCAACACGTGTCTGGAACAGTTATAGTACTGAGAGTTGGTCACTTTGAGCAGTTTCACTGCTCGTTCAATCTGCGTCTGTACACTCGTTCTTAGCTCTTGCACCAAAGCTCGTCTCTTTTCAAGGAGAGGTCTCTTGAGATATTGCACGCATTTGGCTAGCAGGGAGCACAACAGCATCGCCGAGTGGAACATCGTGCCAACCATCACGGGTCTGAGGAAGAATCCATAGTAGTTGCCCAGGTATCGGCGAGAATGACATACAACGTTCATGGCTGTGTTCATGCCCTGGGATATCAAAGTGAGACTTTGATCCAACAACTTGAATGACATTCTCTCATTTCCAGAAGAGGAGAAATGTGCCAAGAATCTGACCTTGAGACCGAGGAGCAAGTTGAGGATATCAAACATGTAATACAGATGCTTGGTCTTTGCCACTGGAATGAGATCGGGCCGCTGGAGCACCTCTGCAAGACCTCCGATATCTGTCTTGAGGAACTCCTCGAGCCGGGAAGTGATATCGAGAGCCTGCTGGATCGTGGGGTGCTCTCTTCTCAAGAAAAGTGTCATTGCAGTGTCCCTAAACAGTGCGGTCTTCTTCTCCATCACAAGGTAGTCCTCATAGATGAACCTCTCTATAGGGTCCATTCCAGACCGCCACTGTGGAGTCCTGAGGTCGTACATGTCTTCCATCTGGCAAAATGGGACTACTCCGAGTCTCACAGCAGTGGTGGAATCCATATCTAGGATTGTGTGCCATATCCGTCTTCTGAGGTAAAAGAATCTATCTCTGTCATCACAGGGCCCAATGAGTTCTTCCATTGAATCAGCTTCAGCATGAAGACCCATTGCTTGGGCAATGGAGTAGATTGTTCCCAAAATGGCTCTTCCCTCTGACTGATCAGAGACGTCATCGTCATCCGGGGAGTGCTGGTAGTACAACTTCATCAATAGTAGACTTTGGAGCACAGTGAGACAGTAAGTCTTTCTCGTGCCATTGTAATGGTCAAGACATCGCTTTGCCAAGATGAAAAACACAGAAAGGTTTTTACCCTTGAGAGATGACAGTTCTGGGATCCTATAGTCATGTTCTTGGACCGTCAGGGACGCTAAGGAAAGCATCATGAACAAGATGGATAAGATGGCGTATGAGTACTTGGACTCGGTGGAGAGTGAGATCTCTGAGAGCAACGACCAATCACCGATAATCGCTGGGAGTTGGTCTGCCATAAACATGTCTCTATCAATGATTGGTATCAAAGGGTGCACAAGGTCAAAGAACCGATCGCATAGTGCCTTGATGGTAACTCTCTGTGGGATGTACTTCATCACTTGTTGCTCTATGGAAGTAGAGGGCGACATGATCTCATGGTACTGTATCTTCAGATCAGATTTGCTCTTCTTCAAAAATCCCAGCTGTGTGATCAGAGCCTTGATCTCCGGTGTCAGATCGGTTCTGCCAAGCTTTGCAGAAGTCATTGTTCTCTCAAGCCGTTGCCATAGACACATCCATGCCACCTTGAGGTGTTTATCCCTCTTGATGATATAGAGCGGCCCCATCACGCCAGCATATTCCACCCTGGACTTCCTGAGGATTGAAGGGATCACAAAGGGCACATAGTCATGCAAGTTGACTCGTTCCCTTGGGTTGTACTCCATGTCCTGGCCCTTCTGCTGCTTTAAGGTATCCTCTATGCTCTTGAGGGAGCTGAGTGCCCTTGTCAGTTTATTCCTGTGGTCGCTC
This sequence comes from Petasospora taoyuanica, assembly GCA_030567055.1. Classification (NCBI taxonomy): domain Eukaryota; kingdom Fungi; phylum Ascomycota; class Saccharomycetes; order Phaffomycetales; family Wickerhamomycetaceae; genus Petasospora; species Petasospora taoyuanica. Next base: position 143,469 of record JAKUBZ010000005.1, read on the forward strand.
TTTGCTGGCTTCTCATCGACTTCAGACACTTTTACCCACTCTGTCTCCTCATAAACACACTCTGCAGATTGATTTCTCCTTTGGCATTGTGAACATGCGGGCTTGGCCTTATCACACTTGACTTTCCTTCTACGACACACGCCGCACGAGTTGGAGAAACGGGGTCTTTTGATCTCCCTTGGTGGATCCTCTGGCTTAGTGATCATGACGCTCTTTGAAACACCTTTGTTACTTCAAGAGACTTGTGGGTTGGATTACAAAGCAGAGATTCCTAAGAGATGCGGGTTCGGCTCTCGGAGGTTTACCGAGCAAAAGCCGCGATGATTGTGGAGGGAAGGGTCGCGGGGTCACCTGGCCGTGGGGAAGATTTACCTTACTTAATGAAGGGGGTCACATATATCGTGTTGATTAAGATAACATACAGAGGATGCACAATTGGTACGCCGATTTCATGGGGCGATTCTAACCAATTGCCATGGCTCGCTCTCAGAGGCACGTCTGAACACGACACGGTCATGGAGACGAGAATGGCGTCCCTGCCAGAATTCAATCTCTAATGGGATGATTCTAAGGCCACCCCAGAACTCAGGGCATGGAACTTTTTCAACATCTGCAAATTCTTTCTCTTTCTGCGCATAGATGTCCTCCAATTCTTTTCTGTCAGCGATGACGCTTGACTGAGGACTGGACCATGCGCCGATCTGTGAGCCTCTTGGTCTCGTGTCAAAGTATCTCTGCGATGTTTCACGGTCTACAAACTCAGTGATACCTTCAACTCTCACTTGGCGCTGCAAATTGGTCCAAAACCACGTGAGTGCGGCGTGTGGGTTTGATTTGATGGCACGGGCCTTCTTAGACTCGCCCCAGTTGGAGTAAACGACAAAACCCTTATGATCCAACTCTTTGAAGAGGACAACACGCGAGGAAACACGGCCCGATGGCAGCTCAGCAGTGGCAAAGTTGGCACACTCGGGGATCTTCTCCTGGCTCTGGGCTTCTTCGAACCATTTGGTGAACTGGATCAGTGGGTCCGATTCGACTTGTGTAACGTCCAGTGAATGCTTGTCGTACTGGTACGTCGGTGGCGCAACTGGGCTTTCCGTTAGTTATCTGCCATGTGATACGGACCAGCGGGGACACTTACAAACTAGCGGTTTCTCGTCTGGCATCTTTACGCTTTGGACTATAAGATAGAAAGAAGAAAGAAGAAAGAAGAAAGAAGAAAGAAGAAAGAAGAAAGAGAGAGCGCAGAAAAAAGATACCCGGGACTTAAAGAATCATGAGATACCAGCCGGGACCTCTCCTACAAAGCGCGGAGAAATCCGCATCGGGCAACATCACCGCCAAGCTACCGATCTTGAAAAGTGAAAACCACACACTTTGTATTTACAATCCCTTCAAATCCCTTTGGTCCACGTTGATCAGGTTGTAGTCCTCAAACAGCCCAAACAGACTGGCGTACTCGTCGCTCGTCAGGGCATTCACATCATATGAGTTGTGGGGTTTTGTGGAGCTGAAAATACTGTTCATATCTAGCATAGGAGGTGTAGCAGTGGTAGCATCAGGCGTCTTCCCAGTAACAGTGTCCACCGTAGGGTCATAGAACTGACCATTACCTGTACCGCTTGGGTTCTGGGTAGACACCGGTAACAGTGGTTGGAGCACCTCACTAAGATTAAACTCTGTCTTTGCCTTCAGATAGGCCAATTCTGTATCCAATAGATTCATAACAAAGTTCGTCTGTGGAATCTCCTCTGGCTTGATAGCATGGATGTCATGTGAGATGTTATTGGCACTCATAGTGCCATCATGATGTGGCTTAGCGGCGTCAATGGCCACTGCGTTGAAATCAAACGCCGTATCTCTCAACTCTTGGAAGAACAGTCTCAACACCAAGATGATTCTCTGTGCGTTGTAGTAACCCTTACATATGGCATTCATCAACTGGACAGCCATGTCCATGTTGGACAACAGAGATGTGAAGAACTCCTGAATCAATTTCACTCTGGTGTAATCCGATGGTGAAACAATACGGTAACACTGCGACAGCTTGGCCAATAACGATGAGACCATAAACATGGCTTTTGTAATAGAATTATAGGACACTGGTCTCAACAGCATACGATGGCCTGGTTCAAAATAGACATCAAAGTTGTAGTACAAGTTCAGTGATGAGTTGAGAATCTTCATCGTCAGGGTTAACGACTCATCAAACAGTTCGAACACCTTACGAGTGTTACCAACCTCATAAAAGTGTGTCAATAGACGACTCTTTAGTGAGAGCAGCACAGAGTTAATTTCGTAGAGATATGACACTTTCTTCACCTTGGCATATGATTTCAGCTGTGGATCACTAAAGACATCCCTGAGATTTCCAAAGTGTACGCTAACAAAAGTTTCCACTTCTTTGATAAGATGAACGATTTGCAATGTTGTTGGCTTCTTGCGTCTGTTAAAGCACAAGTTAGAGATCTTTCTGTATAGTACTGTTTTCTTGTCAATGAAGCGGAAGTCCTTGACAATGAAGGCGTGGACATCATCCATCCCTGGTTCATCAGATGGTAATTTAGTATCATACGACAAGTCATTAGGACAATTTGGAACAACCCCGAGAGAAATAGATTCCGTGGCATCCATCTCCAAGATCTTATACCATATCTTTCTCCACAGCTGTCCATACGACTGAGTCTTTGGAGATTTGATTAAGTTGACCAATTCCTCTGGGTCTGTTTGTAACCCGAGTGATAGAGCGACAGAGTAGATGGTGCCGAGCATGATGGTACCCTCTGATCCATCAGAGATATCATCATCCTCAGGACAATACCGATAGTACAGCTTTGTGTACAGCATTACCTGCAACACACGCAGAGAGTACGACTTGCGGAGGTAGTTGTACTTCTCCAAGCACTTCTTGGAGATGATGATATGCCCAGCGTGGATATTCACGGATTTCAAGCATGCAAACTCTGGTTTGGTGTCGTATTCTTGTTGACTAATGGATAAGTGTGCAAATCTCATAACAAGGAACAGCAGGGCAACAGTGGCATAGTCATACTTTGAGGTGATATTCACTTTCAAAGGACGCTCATCCAATGGAGGCCATGGTCCCAAGATGGACTCCAATTCCTGGAAGAAAGAGTTCTCGTTGATGAATGGGAGTACTGGGTAAACAACTTTGAAGAAACGGAAACACAACGTCATAATGGCCTTCTTGGAAGGTAAGAATCTCAGGATCAAGCCATCGAGAGTGGGCTCCGTAGAGACTATATCCAGAGCATCCTTCTTCACTGCACGCTTCAGCTTTCTGAGCTCCAAGAACTCAGAGAGGTCCTGCGATGATCTCTTGTTGACGCCTCTGTCGCTGTTATCAATGTCGCTCTGCAGGGACTTATCAAAGCTCTTCCACAGGTGAACCCACACGATCTTCAGATGGGGATCCTTCTTAATGATAGACTTTGGGTCAAACCCACCGTGGTATTCCATGCGCGACTTCTTGATGATGAACGGGACAAAGTTGAAGAACTCAACGTGTTTGTCTGGGTTGAAGTCATACACTGGCCCGGATGAGCGCTCTTCACTCCCTATGAAGGTGGAGCCGGGTACTGCCTGTTGCTGAGTAGAAGAGAATCCTCCAAACGGTTGGCCCATCCCTGGGTCATAAGAGGTGCTTCCACCAGATCTTGCGAGGTCTGAGACAGCAATAGAGGCCTCAATGTGCTTCACACGCGCCGCCAGCTCGTCCAGCGCCGTAGCAGCCGTATTGGGGACTGATGTGCTTGTTGATGGAATGGAAACAAGCGGACTGTTTCCCTGAGAGCTCCTGTCCGAGCTCACTGACGCGGCATTCACCGGGCTCGTGTCCTTGTGGCGCCAGAGGTCCTTGGAGTGAACCCACACAGGCTCTTCATAATGGCATAGGTGTGATACGTGGCTCTTCGAACAGCCGCCACACGTTGGTCTGATCTTATCACACTTGATCTTCCGCTTGCGGCACACCGAGCACGACGTCGGCACACGCATTCTCTTGCGAGCTTGGGCCTGCTGCTCTGTCTCAGCTGCCGGTGAGAGCTCGCTGTGCTGTATCCCTGTGGAACTCGGAGTAGCCGCCGTAGGTGGACTCATTGTTGTTGTTGTTGTTGTTGTTGTTGTTGCCTTCCCGTCGTTCATTTTGATGATTGGTAGAAATCCTCTTGTGTAAAACGACAACCAGACGGGGCGGGGAGAAATAGTACTGTTATTGTTTAGACTAACCAGATATGGCCAAAAACACACACACGCAGCTTATATAGCAAACGTTCCTTGTTAATGTCACCGCTATGGCTTCCTTAGTCGTTGGCTTTAACATGCTGTTTTGAAGGAACTACCGGAGCTCGGAAAACGTTGTCCGATTCGACCGAGAGGTGCACACCCGGACATCTTGGAAAATCTCCGCAAACGCCGAATTACCCGTGGCGAACAGTTCATTAGGAGCTTAGGGATACGTTCGAAAAAGATTTAGAACAATTGAGGGGAAAGAGTACTATGACAGAAGAAGAGAGCTTGCGCAAGCGTGCCAGACTTCCCAACTCGTGCGTGATCTGCCGCAAGCGCAAGATCAAGTGTGATAAGTCCCGGCCTGCGTGCGACCAATGTCAAAAGAGGAACATAGGCCATCTGTGCCATTACGAAGAACCAAGATGGATGGTAAGCCTCGGTAAGCCGAGTGGTACTCTTGGTAAAGCCCAGCAGAGATCGGATGAATTGGAAGAGCTGACTTCACGTATTAAGTATGTCGAGGCAGCAGTGCAGCTCACAGATACATCACATCATATAGACACCAAAGAGAACGGAGAGCAATTGTATGATCCCTTGGAGATCGTTCAATTGACAGATAATTTACCATTTTTGATCCCATTCATTATGAGAAAGTCACGGATTGAGTCGCATGGAGTGCTTAGTCCCATTTATGATATCAAAAATGACGTATTTATCAAAGTAATCTGGCTTCATATGTGGAAGTACCTTGACGAGGCGATGGGTAAGCGAGTGAGCGGTCATAGTACTTGGAGACAGACAAATGTGCCTGATTTGAATGCCGGAATCCTTAACGGTGCACTCGTCGGGTTTTTGGACATCAGAAGACACAAAGCGGTGCTAAAGAAGTTGATCGCAGAGATGAGGGACTCCAAAGATGATTTGGAAGACCTCATCGCAGCCAAATTACCACCGAAACGTGTGATTATGGCACTGTGCACGCGGTTTTTCCAGAAGTTGTACCCTCTGTTCCCTCTAGTGGACGAGCAGTCTTTTTTGATGGAAGAGTTGGAGAAGATTATAGGTGGATGGACACAAATGAACCAGAGGCCCAAATTGACCATCACAGACCCGAAGGACTTTGGTACAATAGGGATGCTCTTTGCCATGATGGGCATCGCCTACCTGTCAATCAGCCCGGAGGAGTATGAGACCAACAAGGACTTCAAGATGATCCATAACGAGTGCACCGCTTTGTACGCACAGGTGGCAGAACTCTGCTTGGAGAAGGACAACTTCTTGAGACGCTCAGCTGGTGCGAAGACCACGCTCACTGTTATCCTGTTGAAGATATACTATGAGTTCTGCCCAGAGGATGACACTGTGAGCGATCAGACTTTCGGGAGGATCCAGTTGGGCGTTGTGCACTCGCTGATGAGATCCTGGGGGTTCCACGTCGACCCGGAGGTGTTTACCAGCAAGCACACACAGAAGAGGGGCAAATTCGGGTTATGGCCCAAGGCATGGCACAAAGTGATGGAAATGGATGCTACTGCAGCTATGAGAAGTGGAATAACCCCACATTATCAGGACGACTCGTCGTATGACACGCCCATCCCACAGTACGAGCTGGGGATGGACCCAAGAGAGGAGTGGATCGTCAGGGATTTCAAGATAATTGAGAAGAAGACCGAGTTGTATCGTCTTATTACCACTGGGTTATTCCAGCGTAAGAGGTCGCCAAATGTTGGACAGATGATGGATTCCATTTCAGAGGTACACCAGTTTTGTACCCATGAGATTGGATCTTTGAAGCAGGTGCTTCTCTCAAGCGACCCAACGCCTTTCAAAGTACAGAAATTATCGTACCTCATTGAACTTACAACGGTAGAGTGTGACCTCAGACATAGACTTGTCAGCCATTTCCATCAGACGAAGAACATCAAGATGGTACACAAGTACATGCTGGAGAACACCAGTGTGTTTTCAAGGTTGTTGAACACCTGCTTGAACGTCACCTACAATCTCAAGAGCTACTTAGGGGATTGCTATGCATTCTATCTTCGTCCAGTGGTGCTCGGTGCAGTAGGCCGAGTGGTTTTCTCACTCTCTGCACTTCTAGCCCGGGTGTTACACGCACTAAAGAGGATTCCATTGGGCAATCAAACCCGTATGAGAGCGTTCAGAGAACTACAAACAGCATTATTGACAAATATGGACAGGGCAGTACAGCTACTCACGCATATGAACGACGGGTATTACAAGGCGCAGAGAATCAACCTGGGGATATGTTTCCTCTTCCGGATGCTCCAAGACCCTGCATTTGACTTTGATAAGGCGATGGAGGAGGTGATGGGTAGATCGGTGGGTGGATTCCATCAACCAGAGGAACAGTTGCGCGCTAGTACGTTGACTGAGGTGAGTTTCTTATCCAATCTGTTGGATATGGAGGTGGACCATATCAGAAGCAAATTGGAGAGTGATCTGACAGAGGTGTTGAGACCAATTATAAATGGCCAAATGTTCCAGGCACCACAGGGCCATAACTTGTTCAACTCTTCTTCCAACAGTAGGAAGTTCCATCAGCATTTTGGCGCGTCGGGTCCATTCTCTGAGGAACAGAAACAAGAAGCAGAGTTGACGATGCAGAAGAGTATTGGGTTGAAGTATTTGACGAATAAGGTATCCACTATATTTGGTGGCACAGACACGTTGAAGACGTCTGCCAATATGGATTCCATTACGTCATCCGAGATCAATTGCACAGAACAGACAATTTCCAGTGAGGAGTTCTCACAGTTGTTTGGAATGTTTGACGACTTTAATTGGTTGAATACAGAAGCCGGTGGGTTTGATGAGCTGGGATCCCTCTAGGATCACTTACTTAAGGTTTCCTAATGTACATTGTCTCCTGTTATCTCCCCAATTGTGTCACTTCAAGATATCAGAAGCTTGTAATTGTAACGGCCCCGTGGAATCGGCTATTCTCTGTACTGCCAGTGTAATTTGTTCCAATTCATCCTTGACAAACAGTCTTTGTACCTTTATCTGGGAGTGAGCCTCCATGGCTTTGATCAAGAGGTTTAAGAAAGGCGAGTCCATAGATTGATAGAGCTTGTGGAATATTCCGGCGTTGTCACATATCATTTGGATACACTCTTTAATCTCATACGTGGAGAGTAGTAAACCCAGGCAGAGGATCCGCATGTCTTCATCCATGGACTCGGAAAGAATGGCCATTGTAGATTGGATGATCTGTAGCGATACTTCAACTCCTCTTTGTGATAACATGATGTGGGTTCGAAGCATGGATTTTGTAGTTGGAGGGTGTTCATTGGACATTGGGATGGGCGGGAATATACCAATATCTGTTTCAGTAGAGGATACAACTCTCTCAAAGTACACCACAAAGTTGTAAAGTACGCTCTGATCAGTGATTGTCCTCATAGCATCTTTTACTAGTGGAATAAGATCAAGACAGTGTTCCATCCCCTTTTCCAATAAGAGATATGAAGCTGCAATCTGTGGAGTCTGTGGAACCCCTGGCTTTGCCATAAACTCTTTCAGTAATTGCTTGGTGATCTTAGGCAATCCCTTGTTGGGTTTTATATCTTTGTGGGACAGCAAGACTTTGATCATCTCAATCAAGGGTTCGTCTGATGTCAAGGAATCAGAGGTGTTGGTAATGATATGTGACACCACAGTGCTCAAGACAACGTCCTTGGTATCGATAAGATGATGAAGTGGAGGCAATCCTCGACTCTTGACAAACCTCAGAAAGCTATGGTCTGCCAGGGCCATAGCGAGGTCTATGATATTGGGAAGCGTAGGCTTATTCTTGATCCCATCAATCAAGAAGTTGTAGTCGTCCAAGAATTGGATGTTTTCTCCCAGAGCTCTGAGGTTGGTGATACTTTTGAGATAGTCGTCACAATCTTCTTCTGGATCTTCCTCTTCTTCATCTGAGCGGTCACCCGATTGATATGATACCTCCCTCTCTGCTCTATAACTCCTGTGTGATCCATACGTTCGCATCGTTGGCTCCGATCTTTGAGTTTCCACCATCGCCACCTCTGCCTTTTCCTTGGGCTTCTCTTGCAGTTGGGTTTCGAAGAACTTCAACAACGCTCTTGTCTCTGACGAATGTTTCTTTCTCGGTGAATGCAATAGCACTTTCGGTTTCATCGTCCGTGATTTACCCCTTATCGGCTCATTTTCGAAGTCGTCCAAGAGATCCCAGCCATTGGACACCGGAGACTTGGAGGCCAAACTTTGCAGCTTACCTCTCACAGATTTCACAGGCGATTCCTTCACAATGGGGGAACTGCTTGTACTTCTCGGCGTCATCATCGGTGACCAACTCGGCTTGTTCTGTGATTCGACAAACTGCGGATTGCTCAATTGGTTGGATCTCTGCAATTTCCGTGACTTGTAAATCCTCTGAGATTCGCCCACCGGATTCTGTGAAGTCTCTGTTCGGCTCATCAGGGGACTCCCTTCTGGAGACCCCACCGGTGTTGATGCCTCTTTTGTATTATAGGTGGTTGGGGACAGCTCTATGGCTGATTGCAAGGCGGCTCCCCTGGTGGGGCGCCTTCCGTACACCCCGCGTGCCATAGCGTAGTGATTTGAACCCACAAAACACAATGGCGTGATTTATATTGCAATTGGGCAAACAGCGAGATGAAGCGCCCTCCACTTCACTTGTTCTGTTATCCGTCCTTCAAGAGGTGGTGATGTTGAGAATCCGCGCCAAATTTCTACTACGCGTAAGGACGCGCGCTTGACTATACGTAAACAAAAGCCAATAAGTAAAAAGCATAGCAATAAGAGGACTAACCGAAGGGGATAACAATGTATGGAGACACGGCCAACAAGCTGGTGCTCGAGGCCAAGAGAGCCCAGAATATTGAGAATCTCACGCCTTTCCAAGATGGGCTCGTACGGAACATTGTCAGAGAGACTAAAGAACTGACAAGATCCACACTCCAAGCAGAAGATGAAGAAGAAGACCACTTAGAACAGTGCCACACATTCGTCGCCCACTTGGCGATGCGCCGTAACAAGAGATGTCTGCTGGCTTATGAGAAGCTGAGGGCAGAAAAGCTGGACCAGCTGGCGTGGGATAACGCTGAGATAGAAGTACCGAACCACAATGAGATGGAATACTTTCGTAATTACTCGGAGGTGTTGATCCAGTACAAGAGTTCGTTCCCTGAGATTGACCTTTCAGGGTCCCTGGAACCTCCTAAGGACGTGTTCATTGATGTCAGAGTGCTGAAAGATGCAGGTGAGATTCAAACAGAGTACGGTGTCTTCAACTTAACAAAGGACTCGCAGTTCTTTGTACGTAAGGCCGATGTGGAACGTCTGATCCAGCAGGGTTATTTACAAAAGATATAGAGAGCAGTACCATTAAAATGAACGATATTCTACATAAAGTTGAACTCCGAGGACTGCTGCTTGGCGGCCATTCTCGCCACTCTGAACATCTTATCCTTTGGATTCTCTTTCTTCTTTCTCATGCCATCACCAGACTTCCCACCAAGACTCTTTGGGGTTTCTCTTAGGCCGAAACTCTTTGCCAAATGGCCCAAATGGAGTGACTTCATGTTAAAGACGTCCTTCTCAGCGGAGATATGCGTAGCGTAGGCCCTGACATGACTGGTGAATCCCTTTGCTGCTCTGTCATGTGCACCTTGGTCTTCCAACAACCAACGCTCCACGTCCAAGTGCCATGTCGTAGCGTCAAAGTCCCACTTTGTACCAAACCCATCTTTCAAAAGGTGTTCGTAAGACTTGTGCTGCACACCGTGTGGATGGTAGTGTGCAATTCTTTCTAAATACTTCTCCTCCAATGGCAGTAAGAAAAGAATAGAACGACCAGACTTACCAGCTCTTGCAGTACGCCCAATTCTATGCAGATGGTCCTCTGTGGCAAAAGGTGGATCGTATTCCACCACAGTGGTGATATGTGGCAAATCAAGACCTCTAGCAGCAACATCCGTACAGAACATAACGGTATGTTTGGACTCAGGTGCCTTGGCAAATGCGGAAAGCGTAGAGGTACGCAATTGTTGGGAAAGAGAACCATGTAGTTTGTAGACTGTGGTGTTCGCAGACAACAATGGTGCTGTCAAAACCGTGGATAAGTCATCGGACTGCTCTTCACCTTCCTTAGTGATTTTCTTCCCATCTTTTGCAAACACACTAAAGTGGAAGTCTACAGAATCAGAGCACGACAAAAACACCATTGTACGCGATCCTCCTGACCGTGAAGTGATTTGTTTCAAGATAGCAGCCAATGTGACCAGTCTGAGTTTGGGTGGGACGACACACGATTGTTGAAGCAGTTGTTCAGGTGCGGCAATGACTTCCATCAACTGGACGTCTTCCATATCAGGCACAGAGTTTGCACTCACAGTCTCGGCATCCTGAAGAGAAATCTCACCGAGTTTCTTCACGTTGGTCTTGATTGTGGCAGAACAGAGGACATTGACTCTTCTTTTAGGCAGCGTAGGATAAAGTCTCGTCGTTGCGCTGATTCTCGAAGTCTTGGTGATATCGTCCAAGATCTTAGTAATGGTCTCCTCAAAACCCAACTCCATCAGCTTATCACCTTCATCCAAGATCACATAGCGCACGTTGGACAAGTCCAATCTTTCTGTGTTCTCAATGTGATCAGCCAAACGACCTGGTGTTGCAACCAGGATGTTGACACCTTTTCTCAATCTCGCCTTCTCGGACTTCTTCTTCTCACCACCAATGACGATACCGGGCACAATACGGTGGCAACAACGAGTCAGAGTCTCAATCACAGAGTAAATCTGAGTCGCCAGTTCTCTCGTAGGTACCAAGATAAGTGCAAAGATCCCGCTCGTTCTGTTGAGGTCTTTCACACTCATCAACTGCTGGAATACCGGAAGCACAAACGCTAGAGTCTTACCGGAGCCTGTTTGTGCCTGGACAAACAAATCTCTATCTCTTTCCAACAGACGAGGAAGCACAGACCTCTGGATCTTGGTAGGATTCTCCAACTTCATATGCTCTGTTAACTGCTTTGATAGAATGCCATTGAGCCCGAGTCCTTCGAAGGTAGTGGAGTCCTTCAGCGGAGCATTCGATGCATCTAGTTGCTCCATCTCCTTGTCATATTCCTGTTCTGTGATCTCACCCTTGGAGGTAAACAGAGACGAAACATAAGTGCTGCTGTTGTTGTTGTTCTTCCCAGAGGGTATCTTACCCTCGGCAAATCTCGCCTGTTTGGAGGGCCCCCTGGCCTCTTCCTCTGCAGGTCTCTTGCGTTCCCACGGCTTGTGATCTTTGTCCTTGTCTGTGTCCTCTTTCCTCTCAGTCACTGGTTTAGCATTCACACCACTGGCTTTTTTCTCTGGATAGCCCTTTGCTTGTAGTTGGGCCTTTCGACGGTCTTTCCACTTGCCTCCAACGGTCTTTGCTGCTTTTTTGGCACGCACTGGTGCTGCATCTGTGGAGATGTTGAGGAACAGATCGTCGTCCATTTCCAAGTCTTCTATGTCTTATGCTTGTCTTCTGACTATCTAAGTGCGATAGTTAGTTAGTACCTCATCGCCTCATCGCACATAGAAAATTTCCTACAAACAACTCAGATCCGGGGGAGAAGTGGAAAAGAGGAAAGCATATAAATCCGAGGGCGCAGTGACGTACTTCAAAAAGATGCCATAAAAATGCTTGGCTCTCTGAACCTCGTTTAACTTCTCTGAAATGAATTTAAATTTGGAGATGAAAGAGATGCCAGAGACGTCACAAGAGACGCACAGGGAGGAGCTCGACAGGGTGGAGACGCAGAGGGAGGAGACACAGAGAGAAGAGGCAGAAGAGACGTTGGAGCTCCGGTCTTCGATCCCCGAGGAATCTCCAAGGGAGCCATCGTCATTGGTTAAAGAAGTACGTCTGTTGTGTGTCCTTACGTTCTTTGCCATATTGGGAGTGCTGGCTCGTAAGGGGCTAATGGCACTGACCACCTATAGCGGTTCTTACGTTGGAGGTGTGATATGGGCGAATTTTGCAGCTTGTATCATCATGGGTGTGGCTATACAATCCAAGAACGTTTGGAGACGTTATGGATCTACAAAGACACAAATTGTGTTGTATGTGGGGATTACTACGGGGTTCTGTGGTACTTGTTCTTCATTCAGCACTCTTGTGCTGGAAGCTTTTACAAAAGCTGCAGACGTACAAATCGGTATCACATATAACTATCCGAATGCAGCATATGGTATAATGGAATTTGCATCCGTTATCATTACTCAAATGTGTGTCTCTATTGCTGGGCTACACTGTGGTAAGCACTTTATGAAGCGGTACGACCGCACTGTTCTATACTTGGACCAAGTGGAGACTATTGTTGCAGTATTGGGAGTTGTCTTGTGGATCACCGTGATCTGTCTTATCTCTATAAGATCATGGAGAAGTTGGGTCTTTGCATGTATTGTATCACCTGTTGCGTGTTGGACTCGGTTTTATGTCTCGAAATGGCTCAATCCGAAACTAAAGGGGTTCCCGTTGGGTACTTTCACTGTGAATGTTGCTGCTACTTTGATCCTAGCCATCCTGAATCTTATTCAAAGAGGAAAGACCTCGAATGGTGTCATTCTCAATTCTTTGCTATCATGCCATATGATCCAGGGCCTAGATGATGGGTTTTGTGCTACGCTATCGACGGTGAGTACTTTCGTGTCGGAACTATACACACTCAAGGCACCAAGAAGTTATAGATATGGCTCAATCACTTTTGCCGTATCGTTTTCCCTTATGGTCTTGATATTGGGGTCATACAACTGGACAATGGGTCTCACGGACCCTCTGTGCTCATGATAATCAATTTTTTGGTTAGTAATGCAACGGTGATGAATAGATGCTGACTTACAGAAAGAAGAAGAAAAAGGGAAAAAAAAGAGCTCTCCACTGGGATGCGAGCATCATATTCCCACCCAAGGGCAAACCCAAAGTACTTTGAATGTATTCGCCACAGTCCGACGCATGATTAAGAATGCAATGCTGATCCGAGCACTGTACAAGGGCATGCTTAAGCATGCCCTTTGGCTCGGCCCTTTCCATGGGGTACTTCAAAGTACAAAAATGGGTAATGCGACAGACACTGGAACACAAAGAGCGTTCGAGAGAGAGAGACACATTCCTGTTCGTTTGTAGACATCTCCGTATAGGATGGATGTCGCATTTTTGATTCTTTCAGGAGGAGAACAAAAAGGAGGGACAACAGGTTAGGAGGGTGCAAAAACAAGTACCATAATAGAGAAGCACATGTAGAAGTAGTGCGTGGCAGAACAGTCAAGACGTTGGGCAGGTATGAGAGACTTTGTCCGGTAACAAAAACAGCCATGCCGGGATGCGATACCGTTGGCCAATGGGAAGCAATCAGGGACTCGAGAAGTAGAGGGGCCATGCAATTGCCCCGAATAGGAGAGAACCAGCTCATGAGTAGGCCTTGGTCCCTATGACAGAGCGTTATAGGAACACGGGTATATCCTGGGCTGTGCGGTGATGTCCCTGGATAGGAACACTGCTCCATACAAGCCCAACATGTGTCATCATCTGTTCTGCCTGAGAATATGTGGGGTGTTGGGGTGAGTTCAGAGAATCCTGGAGGATGTATATAGTACTGGAATGTGTATGTGGGTTCTCATGCTTTTCTTGTGGCCGGTTGTGTGTTCTGACGCAGATCCCCCCTTGGGAGGACTATGCTGTGGTTCCCTTAGCAGTGGACAGCTGATTTACTATGTGGTAGTAAAGATTATAGTGTAGGATAAAATCGAGAGAATGGGTTTTTTGTCCTGTAGTGCTGAATTAGTGGCACGCACAGATGACAGACACGCGTGAAGCAGTACTGAGTTGTGCGCACTACGCGTAGCGCGTAGCGAGCTTTAAGGGCTATGAGTAAAAGCATAGAGTCAGTGGAGCAACAAAAAAAAAAAAGGCAACAAGTGCAGAGGGTCCGAAGCATTACAGAGGGGATGGTATGTCCACACAATCCAGGAATGATGATTCATCAGACGTGGAGTTGGTAGAAGTGGAGATCATGGATTCTGAGGAAGAGATGGATGACCCGTTCAGAGGGTTTATAATGGAGAGACCGAACAAGAGTACCAAAGAGAAAGATACTAAAAGGCGACAAGATAGAAGCCTATTGGATACTTTACTTCCAGAAGGATATACACCGAAGGATGGTGAGTTTGTGCTGAGTTCTACGCCCATGGAAGAGGAAGATAAAGACAAAGACATAAAGAGATCCACAGTTATAGAGAGGATAATAGGAGAAGACGTTGAGATAGATACAGAGACGACGGAGGAGGACACAGATGCAGAAGATAATAAGGACAACAAATTCAAAGAAGACGAGGCCGAGCCAATACCTCAAAAAAGAAGAAAGACAACATCAGCCACAAAAACCCGATACAGAGTAGGACTATCACGCAGAGCCAACATTAACCATTTGCATCCAAATATAAAGAAACCTTTATGAATGCGATGCGGAGCTGTAGGGAAAGACAGAAACACAGATGTCATCATCATTACCACAGAAGCACCAGTACTCATCTCATATCAGATCACCGACGAGCAAACGAGATAAGGTGGTAATCTCCATTCATGAATCATCATCGACGATGAGTACTTACCTTGTCGAAAATACAAAAAACGTATCACAAGAGTATTCGAATGTGGTACTCTTAGGGGACTCAAAGTGTGGTAAGTCGACGATCTTACACTCATATTTAAACCAAAGACACACCAAGCCACCGGAGAGTATATTGTTCGAGACGTATACCAAGGAGATCCACAGCGCCAAGATCCGGATCTGGGACTTCCCTGGGAATCATGAATTTGATAGACTCAGGCCGTTGCTGTACGCCAATGCCCTGTGCGTGGTGTTATGCTTTGACTTATCTGATAGAGAGTCATTCATTAGTGTTATTGAGAGATGGCTCCCGGAAGTGGAGAGCCATTGTCCACTGCTGTTTCGTGTGTGTGTGGGGATTGATGGTGGTGAGAACCGAGTAAACGGTTGGATGCGGCCTACTGAGCATTTCATGCAAAGAGTTCAAGACCAATTACAATGTCAGTACATCGAGTGCAGTTTCATAAGCGCACAGAGTTGTTGCAAAGTGTTTGAGACTGTGGCGTTGCTTTTGAGGGAGGAAAATATGGCGGTGGACAAAATCAAGCATTTGGAAAGGCGAGATGAGAGTGGAATGAGAAAGAGTTCATACCACAAGAGAGGTGAGGATCACCATTGTGTTTTAATGTAAAAAGTGTAAAGCTGTTGCCTTCTACTGTTGTAGTTCATCCTGCTCTTGGCTCTCCTCCTGAGGAGCTTCTTGTTCCTCCTGCTGAGCTGCCTGTTTCAACTGCTGCTGCTGTGCCAGTCCATCGTAGAAATTGGACCACAGACTGGAGACACTATCGAACTCCTTGCCCACTGCAATGGCACCTTCAAGAGATCTGTTCAATGCGTTGATGTTGTTGAGTACCGATTCCATCGAGAGCGCAATCTCAGAGATCAGCAGGTCCCTCTGCTTCTCGAAGTACGTCAGTTTGTCCATTGTGTCCTTTTTTTCCTTCTTTCTTTCTTATTTCTTTTAGTATATATTTCTTGCTTACATTGTTTACCAGAATGAAAAAAAAGGCCTTTCCCAAAACAATTAAACTCTAGTGATACGCGTATCTGCCATTTCTTGCCGTGTCATTAGCAAATTTTCATATATAAAATCCTCAAAAGTTCAATCTTTCCATCCATCAGAAACTCGACTTCTTTTTATAATTCTCCAAAGTAAACAAAAATCCCTGGCTACATTGACCGGGCACGTCCACTTCTTTGTCCTAACTTGTTTAGCTGACATTGAAGTGATACCGTGCACGGGCTCACTCTTACAGGTAAGAGCAATTCCTTATTGGCTTTAGGCCATTAGAGGGAGAATCTTGTAAAAAGTTCAGTTGGCACTCTGTTTTTTTTCTCTATAATTTGTCAACTCTATATCATTATTCATATCTAAATCTTTTTCATAGACTTTTGTACATACAAATACATCCAATATCTTGAAAAAAAGACTCGTATACAAGAAAACTCTATAGATCATCATATGGGAAAGAACAAAAAAAAGAATTTTTCTTACTAGGGCAACCACCAGGGACATAACTTTTAAATATATATAGGATGTACATGAGGGGTATAATAATTCGACATCTTCACTGTTCCAGAATCATCCATAGAGGACACAGACAGAGAGCAATCGACCCAACAAGCACCAGAGGGATCCTTCAACATGAAATCATACAGCTAAGAGAACAACTCGGTATTGAGTCGAAGAAGATACCCAGAGATGAGATCGCTTACTACAATACAAGGGGAAATTCTACGGTACGACACGTGGAGGTGATTCAACTAAGCAGCACAGGACAGGGTATAGGCTTGGAAAGAGACACCAATAAGCCTGTGGTGGTGCCATTCACCCTTAGGGGAGACGTTGTCAAGGTAGAACTTGGAAATCATAATGAAGATTACGCAGAGGGACATTTGATAGATGTTATAAAGCCTTCGAGACAAAGAAATGACTCCTTGGTACAATGCAAATACTTTACACAGTGTTCTGGATGTCAAATACAGATGCTTTCCTATGACGAACAATTGGAATGGAAAAGAGAGATTATAAAGAATGCATATAGACAAGTTGGTATGGATGAAACGATACAACAGACTATTGGATCGCCATTGAAGTATAACTACAGATCCAAATTAACACCACATTTCAATGGAGATCGATCCAATATAAGACTTGGGTTTGAAAAATCAGGGATTAAAAAGGGATTATTGGATGTTGATAGTTGTGCAATTTCCACCAAAGTTTTGTCCAATGCCTTACAGAAGGATAGATTGATATTGGAATCGATTGTAAGAAAGTACAAGTCAGGTGGGACGATTCTATTAAGAGACAAATCCATGGGTGGATCTTCAAACTACACCACAAATCACAGAGAAGTAATAACACAACAGATTGGAGAGTATAAGTTCCAATTCCCTGCTGGAGAGTTCTTTCAGAACAACAACTCGATATTACCCTTGTTATTGGATGAGATTAGGGAAGAATGGATCATACCAGGGAATTATAAGCATATTGTGGATACATATTGTGGTTCTGGATTTTTAGGGATTTCTTTATCCGATTCCATTGATCAGTTGATTGGGATTGAGATATCAAAAGGTTCATTGGAATATGCACAATGTAATGCTAAGTTGAACGGTATAAAGAATGCCAAGTTCCTATTGGGATCCTCAGAGATGATTTTTAAGGACTTACAAGACTTGGATCCTCAAGAGACTGTTGTTATATTGGATCCCTCGAGAAAGGGGTCCAATGAAGACTACCTCAGACAACTATCACATTTCAAACCACATTTGATCATATACGTCTCGTGTAATGTCTTTAGTCAAGCCAGAGACATTGAATACTTTTTAAACCATACAGAAAACGGTCAGCAGTACGAGATAAAGACGATAAGGGGATATGACTTCTTCCCACAGACCAAGCATGTGGAATCATTGGCTGTGCTGAAGCTTGAAACTCGGGAGACTCTCCAATAATATGTTAATTTTCTTTCTCTCTTTATGCCAGGTGAAATTTGATGCCATGTACCACATACAGTAATTTCCTGATTAGGCCGCTCTAATCCATGCAGCCCCCTTTTTTTTTTTTTGCTTTTGCTTTTCCTTCAGCCGTTGGTGTGTGTGGACCAGCCCATATACACACAAACACACACACCACAGCCCAGACGCGATGGCCCGATCTAAAGATCTTACCATAAATCTTTCCCACTCTTTTTTCATTTTCTCTATATAATACTCACAAAGCTCTGCTACAGAACGTTAGGAATGACCACCATAACACACCGGAAGAACCCGGAGCAGCCCATTTATATCGATACCCCGGCCTCAGATGCGCCTATCGAGGAGCTGAATGATTTTTATTGGACAGACCACGTTGAGCCACATACTGTTAGACGCAAACAGATCTTGAAGAAGTACCCGGGTGTCACGAAGCTATGTGGACCAGAACCGCTAACGAAGTACATCGTCTTGGGTGTTGTGTCGCTCCAGTTGTGCGTTGCATATTACCTCAGAGACAAATCGTTCTTCTCGTGGCAGTTCTTTCTTCTGAGTTATGTCATCGGTGCTACTGCTAACCAGAACGTGTTCCTGGCAATCCACGAGCTCTCCCATAACTTGGCGTTCAAGAAGCCTATCCACAACAAGATGTTTGCAATCCTGACGAATATCCCAATTGGGATTCCTTACTCTGCTTCGTTCACTCCATATCATCAGTTACACCACAAGTATCTCGGAGATGAGGTTCTGGACACCGATCTTCCAACGAGATTCGAAGCGATCATCCTCTCCAATGTTGCAGGCAAGGCTTTCTTCGCAACGTTCCAGATCTTCTTCTACGCCCTGAGACCGATGTTCATCACACAGATCAAGTTTACGTACATCCATCTTCTCAACATTATGGTTCAGCTCTGTGTTGATGTGTTGATTGTGAAAACTTGGGGTTGGAAATCACTCTTGTACTTTGTCTTCTCCTCTTTCCTTGCTGGTTCTTTGCATCCGTGCTCGGGCCACTTCATCGCCGAGCATTACATCCTGAACCCTCCAAAGACTTACAACAAAACCACAGACGCCCCACCATTGGAGACCTACTCGTACTACGGGATCCTTAACCTGTTCACATGGAACGTCGGCCTGCACAACGAGCACCACGACTTCCCATACGTTGCTTGGAGTAGACTCCACGCTCTCAACGAGATGGCCAATGAGTTCTACTGCGATCTGCCCGTCCACGAGTCCTGGGTGATGGTGATTGTCGACTTCATCACCGATGGGCGTATCAAACTGTTCAACAGAGTTAAGAGAGAGACCGCTGGCAAGTCTGCAAAGTCTGAATAGAGAGCCAAGATTGTCCTCATGCATTCCAACAAGGCCCCGATATCCCCCGCCATATGTGCTTGTCTTTGTCTCTCTATATACTTCTACGACGAGTCGCTGATCGAGAACTGACATTGTGGAACTGTGAAAAGCTGGGGAAAACAATTGAGGCCTTCCAGCTGTGATTGCATTATATCTACAGACTCATACATTCCGCACCTATTTATAGAATGAAAAAGATACATTCTGCCCATAGCCAACGGCCCAACTTTTGTATAGGAATCACCAGATGGGCCCACATCAAAAATTAAAAAAAAAAAAAAAATAGACATATGTATGGCCCATATATAATAATACCCGGGGATGTGCCATCATCCATCAACACGAAACCCATAACCTGCAAGCAAATAATAAAAAAAGAAGGCCAACAAAAAAGATGCCACCGGAAGACCCAGCACATCTGCCCATCCGCGAGAGAATGGAGGCTCTCGTGCGCCGCAAGCAACAAGAGATCATCGCTGGTTTGGAGACCTTGGAACCAACTGCCCGTTTCTATGCGGATGAGTGGTCTCGTGGTGAAGGATTAGGAGGAGGCCGTTCATGTGTGATTGAAAACGGAGAGACACTGGAGAAAGGCGGGGTCAACATCTCCGTGGTGTATGGCAAGCTGCCACCACAAGCGGTCACCAGAATGAAGGCGGATCATAAGAACTTGAAGGCATTGGACGATGGGTTTGTTCCCTTCTATGCCTGTGGACTCAGCATGGTGATCCATCCACACAACCCACATGCGCCAACAACACACTTGAACTACAGATACTTCGAGACATGGAATGCCGATGGGACACCACAGACTTGGTGGTTTGGTGGTGGTGCCGACCTCACACCTTCTTATCTCTATGAAGAAGATGCCAAGTTGTTCCATCAAAAGCACAAAGATGCGCTGGACGCTACAGACGAGTCTCTTTACCCTCGTTTCAAGAAATGGTGTGACGAGTACTTCTATATCAAGCACCGTGGCGAAACGCGTGGTGTCGGTGGTATTTTCTTTGATGATTTCGATGAGAAGGACCCAGAAGTCATCCTCCAGATGGTAGAGCGTTGCTTTGATGCCTTTATCCCTTCGTACGTCCCAACAGTGGCCAAGCGTAAAGACCAGCCATTCACCGAGGAGGAGAAGAACTGGCAGCAGCTCAGAAGAGGGAGATACGTCGAGTTCAACTTGGTCTTGGACAGAGGCACCCAGTTTGGGCTACAAACTCCTGGTTCCAGAGTAGAGTCCATCCTCATGTCCTTGCCAATGACAGCTGGCTGGAAATATAACCACACCCCAGATGAGGGATCCAGAGAAGCTGAGCTCCTGGAAGTCTTGAAGAACCCTCGGGAGTGGCTTTAGACCCTGTAAATAGCGTACATCAACGACATTGTATCATCTTCTCCGTGGATCTCTATTAAATTGTCTTCTCGGGTCAACGGCTCTTCGTGGGTCTCTGTTGAGTGGTAGTGGTGGTAGATACACATCATGCCTGCTTTGTGAAGACATAAGTCTCTGTTGAATCCTATCGGGGTGCCTTTGGACATAGTCTATGTAGGAGATGCGTGGCTCTGTAGAGCTTGAAGTCTCAGAGACAGTTGGACCAACACTCTTAGACACATCCGTGCCACCACTGCTTATTGTGATCTCACTGTCTTCCTCATCGTCTTCATCCAATAGTGCATCCAGGTCCTCATCATCACTCACCTTTGACTCCCCATTGTTTCTCCGTGCTTGTCTCGCTAAGTTCCTTAAGCGGACCTCTGCAGTAAGCTTGCGTTTACCCTCTTCATCCATCGTTTTGAATCTCTTGACCAACTCACTACCTTGGTCATACTCCTCTCGTTTGATCTTTTGTGGTGATACGCCATTTTGTGTAAGGATAAGCTCATCTACAACTTCCAGGGGAACATCCTTCGAATACCCCGTGCTGTTCAATGTCTCGGTTAACAGCCTCTCCTTGAGCCCATTAGCCTTCTGTTGAGCCTGTGCCGCTATCTTTTTACTAACTTCCTCCTCAGCGATCCTTAACAATTCCTTCTCTGCCTCTGCGGCTCTCTCTTCCTCTTCAATACGTTTTTTGTTCTCCTCAATCTCCTGTTTCATCTCTTGGTACACATCATTGGAGATCTTATTCACCAGCGCATCCATCCTCTCTGTTTTGGATTCAATGACTTGTTGTGTTTGTAATTCACGCTGCCTCAACGTGCCAATCTCCTTCGTAGGATCATTACATAGCTTCTCCTTAAGCTCATAGAACGAACTGCTCTTGCCATCATAACACTCAACTGCACTCTGATACACTAACATTCGCACCAATCTCGTGCCAAAATGGAAGCTCTCAATCAAATGAAGTCTCTTGGCTAATGACTCTCTCGTCTCTGGTTTTTCTCCCACTGAGGTAAGCATCTCTTCAAAGAACCTCTTACCTTCCTCATGTGCTCCAGACACCCTTGATTCATTCAATTGCCCTCTTCGAAGAAAATCCTTGAGCTTGTTCTGCTTCAATTGCTCAATCTCGGCTTTCAACTGTTGGATCTCATCATTCTCACCGATACGATCGTCCAATATCTGCTGGTATGGATGAATGTCTTCATCATCCACTGAGATCGGACTCTTTCCAGACTCCTCAGCAACTGGCAAGGCTCGCACGTCCTCATCGTCAATCTCTGTCTTGATCACAAACTCCTCCAGCCTCCTGCGCTTTCTGGCGTCATTGGCGCTCATATCGTCCAGCAATACTTAGCCGCCACGTAGTGGCTTCATATGAATTGATAAGGGGGAAAGATTGATGGGGTTCTTCGCGGTATATATAAAGGCGGCTAACCAAAAAAATAAAGGTAAACAAACATTCTAGTAGAAAATTATATAAAGGCATCTCATCAAGCCAGAAGCCCAGCATAGTACTCAATGAGCTCGTATTCTGTTTCCAGCGTCTCCTGTCTGTAGGCGACACGGATGTCCGGCACATTCGTCTTCTCCACGTCGTTACCCTCGACACCGTTCTTGGAGAAGTTCTTACCAATCCAGTGCTTCTTGATCTTGTGCTCCCATCCACTCTGGACGACTGAGTTCTTGGCCAGCTCGCACATGTCGACGTTCGATAGCTTGTAGATCTGTGCAGCGACGGAGTATTCCTCAATCAATGGTTCTCTGGTGTATGAGAACTGCAACGGATCATCTGTTGACAAAGAGACATTTAATCCTCTCTTGAAATAGTAGGGGAATGGGTTCTTGTCATACGTCAAAAACAACGCATTGTTGGACAGTGGAGACATGGCGACACCGACTTGGTCCAAATAGTACAGATATTGCACAAATGGAATCTTTCTGAGCAGAATACCATGTGAGATTCCCTCAGATGTCAAGTAAGCACTGATCAAGTGTTCTGGGTCACCGGCCTCACCCGAATGTGGTCTCAACACAAAAGTGTTGAAGCCTCTGCTTGCTCTGTAGTTGTTCAGTTGTGCCAAATTGGCATAGATGTAGTACAAGTAGTACGAGTACGGTGGGTTCTGTGCAGCATCCCATAGTGATGGCACAGGGAACTTACGATGGAATCTTCTGTCAACCTTGGACTCGTCATCCACAGAGTCAAACCCAATGACTCTCTGAAGGAAGATATAAAGCTTGGGATCCTTCGATGGATCCATACTGACTTCAAACAACGGCTGGAAGAGGTTTCTAATGATTTCCTGGAAGTTCTGCACTTGCCCTGTCTTCTTGTAGATATCGTACAATCTAGGCACTTGGATCAGCCATCTGACATTGTGACTGAAGTTCTTATTATCAATGACCCATTCGGCCAACTTACTCCACTCTTTCAAGTCACGGCCATATACCGAGATTCTGTACTCGCACATCTGATACTTGGAGTTCTCCAAGTCACTGAACACTTCTTTGGTGATGTCAGCAAGGTACTTACCCTGAATATAGTTATCAGTCTTGAGGAAGATCTCTCTGAGACGTGACTCTCCAATTGGGTTATACTTCAAGTTGAACTTGTCGAATCTGTGGAAAGTATCCTTGTGGGCATGCATGTCCAATGTGTCAATAGACAAGTCATACGCTGTCAGGTTCAACGATTGGAATACCTCCTCCAAAGTCAATACTTTCCCATCTCTGAAAATAACTTTCTCATCCGGGTTATTCTTCATCTTGTGCTTGATAAATCTAAGCAAGTGCTTCTGGTTCATACATGCAGAGTGGTGGACGTGAGTATCAACTTTTCTCACGTTATAGAAGTCCCTATGTGGGTTCTTCTTACTGACCGAGGTTTCTTCGTACTCGTTCAGCAGATAGTACAAGTTCCATCTTGCCTCAAGATACTGAAGTCTTCTAAAGGCAAATGACTTGGCTGGACCATCCGATGAAATAGTGACAATCTTCTCCAAGTCCATGTAGTAGTCTCTTAGACTTGGAACACCTTGAATAATCACCTCGCCTTTAGCATCCACATACTCAAACACGTCATCAGCATTGCGACGAAATGAGACTGATGGATCGGACTCTGGGATCTTGACACGATTGATATCAAACGTCTTTGAATCCGGCTGCACAGAATCAGGAAGGATCTGCTTGTTGCTGTATGTCGGCTTTGGTGGTTCTGGGTAGATCTGCCATGAGTCCTGATTCTTAGGGTTCTGTTCGGGATACTGCATCGACACCGTCTGGTACTTCTTTCTCAGTTCACGACATTTTTTAATCTCTGAGTACAATTGGATGAGTTCTGGCGATGGTGTTTCGTTGGCCTCGTGGTCATGCTCGTTGATTGCGCCCAGTTTGTATGAGCTGGACAACTTAGGCCTTGGTGGTGGTGGTGGGTTGTGCGATAGAGCAGACAGTGCTGGGGACACCGGTGATGGCTTCAACACAGGGGGAGGTGGAGGATGTGTGAACTGAGCAGAAGAAGATCTCCTCATCTTCTTCTGTGGCTCCGTGAGGTCCTCGAATGCCCTCATCTTCGCGTCCTGCTCATGGATCGTCTTCTCCTCTGCATACGTGAAGTTCGTGGACAAGGAGTGATTAACGGCATCGAATTCATCACCTTCGCCATCATCTGGTGGTGTCTCGGTGCCCTCTCTAGAGGCCCCGTTCGAGTCGATCACCGCGCTGTGCAGCGACCGCTGTTTCTCGTTGATAGACAGCTCCGAAAAGTCCTTTCCGAGATCCATCCTGTGATTATGTTTCTCTAATTTGTGATGTATCTGGTTTTAGGAGTTGTCTATGTATGGGTGTGTGTGTATAGTAGTATAATTTTTGAATCTCCTCGGATGTCTCGGTGGTGGTAAATAGCACGACCGAAGAATGGATGCGCGAATTGATCCATTGGTCCAACTTTACTGGTCCCATCCCGCGGAACAACCTCCATAATAAACTCAAAAATTCTTCCCCACCGGTTCCCCACCCACCCACACTCATCGCGTTGTACTTAAGGCTTTGTTAATCCATTGTTTTTCCTATCAAGTTCTCAACTTATCATAAAAAGACGATGCTCAACGCAGCTAAAAGACAAAGCTCAGTGCTGCTTCGTCTCAGAACCGCAAGAAAGCCTGTGCTGCAAATGGCAATGTCCACTTCTGCCATTGAGGAGGCAGACGACGTCCTCTTTGAGAACATCAACAACGCTAAAGTGATCACACTCAACAGACCGAAAAAACTCAACTCACTCAATGCATCGATGATCGAGAAGCTCTACCCACGCCTGCAGGAGTACGCCAAATCCGACGTGACCAAGGTCATCATCCAGAAATCCAATGGCCGTGCATTCTGTGCCGGTGGAGACGTGAGATCGTGCGTTGATGCCAACCTTGCTGGCAAGTCAGAGGACTCTGTGTCTTTTTTCCAGAGCGAGTACTCGCTGAACTACTTGTATGCAACGTACCCAAAGCCCGTGGTCTCCCTGATGGATGGTATCACAATGGGCGGTGGTGTCGGGCTGTCTGTCCACACACCTTTTAGAATCGCCACGGAGAACACGAGATGGGCCATGCCTGAGATGGATATTGGATTCTTCCCTGACGTTGGTACGACTTTTGCTCTTAATAGAGTGGTTTCTCCGTCATTTGGTGCTTATTTGGCACTGACGGGAGAAAGTTTGTACGCATGGGACAACTATTTCACAGGTACTGCAACGCACTATGTCCCATCGCATAGATTGCCTGAGCTACAAAAAGCTCTTACAAATGTGTCACTGATTGACGGTAATCCATTCACAGTGATTAACAACGTGATTGAGGACTTTACGGAGCCACTACCAGCGGGCTATGAGTTCAAGTACACGCCACAGGTGCTTCAGCTCATTGAAAGAGTGTTTTCACATAGAACCACTGTGGAGAAGATCTTTACCCAGTTGGAAGAGGATGCATCGCCATTTGCGCAGGCGACGCTTGCCACACTCAAGACCAAGTCGCCATTGGCCCTAAAAGTTGCATTGGAGTTGCTTGAGCGTGGTGAGAAGGCTGATGTCCATGCTGCCATTACCAACGAGTTGGTTGCTGCTGGGCACAACATGACTTCGAAGGATACCGATTTCATTGAAGGTGTATCTGCTAAGCTGATTAGAAAGTCCAAGGATGTGCCTAACTGGAGACACAAGAGCCCTGCCGAGGTCAGCATGAACGATCTCAAGCCGTTCTTCCCATCAAACTCGCCTCTCCGACTGGATGCTAACTTCAACGTCACGTTCAAGGACTATCCACATAACTTTGGCTTGCCGAAGGAGGCTGAGATCAAGAGATTCATCAATGGAGAAGATGGTGCAATTTCCACAGGAACTGCAACGAAGCCAGCGGTGATTGAGCACTTTAAGCAGATGCCACAGTACACACACAAAGTCGGTCTGGCCAAGTACATCTCACATGTACTCAACTCAAAGGCTACGACGGAGAACGACGTGTTGCAGTGGAAGCTCTAGTGATTTAAGGTCTTTCTGTTAATTAGATACTACCTACACCATTTGCCGTATATATGACAGCCATATAGCTTAATTTGTACATACACATATATCCTGTATCGGTAGCTCGGATATCTACATCTAATCTAGGCTCTGTATGAGACTTATCTCTGTCTTTACCTACATCTATATATATGACTCCATCTCGGGCTTAAGAACACAATTAGAGATCGGTTCTAGAAACAGCTATATATTACTTCAAAAAACAAAGCTGTGGCTGTAAATCTCGTATTCAGAACTGTGGAATCACATTCAACCTGCAGTTAAGTTCAGAGTTTGTATTAACTTAACTCCTGAACCGGGCGGCTCGGGGCCTGAACGGGGACTCTTTCGGAACATCCAACCGTAAACAGTAAACTGGCGCCGTGACTAGATGGGGGGTGCAAGGGTGCAACGGTGCGCGCATCCCAAAGTGTGGCGTTCCCGGTGGGAAATTGTTACTTAATTTTTTTATTTTTTTTTTCATTTTTTTTTTTTTTAATCTCAAGATCTGTCTGTCATATCGCATCGCATCGTGCGCACAAGACATTTATAAGGTGTAAATTAATATAAAGGGCTGGGCCCCGCCGGTGATCCTTAGTTAAAAAGTATAGTCTGGTTTTTGGAGGATGTGGTCATAGCACACTCAATATGTCAGAGGATAAAGCCAGCTCAGTCGTTGGTATCGAGAGCAATAGCTCCAAAGAGGCCAACCTCGAACTACACGAGCATGCATCCACAGGGTACAAGATCGTGAATTCAAGAGATGCCGATATCACGCTGGAGTTCCAGCAGAAGTACGATGCGCAGACGCCAGAGATCACACCGGAGCAGGAGAAGACGCTCTCGACAAAAGTAAGATGGTTCATTGTGTCGTTTGCCTTCCTTATCAACTTGTTGTTGTATATGGACAAGGCTACGCTGTCATATGCAGCCATCTTGGGCCTGTATGAGGATACAGGCTTGGACAATGACAAGTACAACAATGCAAACACGCTGTTCTATGTCGGCTATATCGTCGGCCAAGTCCCAGGCACATATCTGATGCAGAGACTGCCAATTGGGAGATTCCTCTTCATTTTGACTTCCCTATGGACCGTTATCATCTTCCTCTCTTGTACGATGTCTTCTTACGCTGGTGTGGTACTTGTGAGATTCTTCCTCGGTATGGTGGAGTCCGTTGTCATTCCAATCCTAAACACCACACAAACGCAGTTCCTCACCAATGATGAGAAAGCTGCAGCTGCACCACTGTTTTATTCCTCTTGCTTGGGTGTAACTATCCCAGTTGGTTTCATTGCCTATGGTGTCTTGTACATCGAGAACTCCATCGCACCATGGAAGATCTTCATGATCATCTTGGGTGGCTTGACGTTTATCTTGAACATCCTTGTGTTCTTTTTCTACCCAAACAATCCAACGGACTCCAAGTTCTTCTCCCAGGAGGAAAAGATCTGGATCATCCGTCGTGTGCTGCGCTCTACCAACTCGTCCATCGAACAGAAGTACTTCAAGAAGTACCAGTTCTACGAGTGTGTCAGAGACCCAATCACCTGGTTGTTTGCGCTTTACATATTCTTGCTCATGCTCGCTAATAACTTGCCATATCAGCAGAACCTGCTCTTTGGAGAGATGGGTGACATCTCCAACTTGGACTCCACTTTGGTATCTGTTGCCTCTGGTGGTTTTGCCGCCATCTGCTCTGTCATTGCCACGATTCAACTGGCGTATTTCCCAGACACTCAGGCCTTCACCACGGTTTTGTGGACACTCCCATCTTTTGTTGGTGCCATCTGCGCTGTGGCGCTCCCATGGGGTAACAAAACAGGCATTCTCGCTGTGTTGTGTATGGCATCACCTGTCTTTGGTATCCCATTCATTGTGGTGTACTCTTGGGCCACCACTTCGTGCTCTGGTTACACCAAGAAGCTCACCAGAGGTGCCATCCTTATGGTTGCTTACGGTATCTCCAATATGATCTCGCCACAGCTTTGGAGAGAGTCTGACGCACCAAGATACTACCCTGCCTGGGTCGTCCAGATTGTTCTTTCCTTCGGCTTGTCCGCTGTTGTCACCATTGTCATCTGGTTCTTACTCAAGAGAAGAAACGAGCAAAGAAGAGCCCATATGTCTGAGCAGGAGAGACTCGGTAAGGTTAAACAGGGCGATGAGGAAATTGAGGTCCAGCTCGCTTCCCTCGATCTCACAGACTACGAGAACAAGACATTCATCTATCCATTGTGATTTTGGCTTTGACTTTGGCTTTCATATATACATTCCCGTTAGATTTATATGTTGTAGGCAATAGTCATTCAGTTCTCTTCATAATATCCTTCACCACATCATCCAACTCCGGGAATTCAGCAGAGATCTTCTTCCCCAGAACATCCCTCAGATCTTTCATAGCAATCATCTTTCCTCTCAAATACTGGTTGGCCTTCCTCGTGGTCTCAACAAACTCTCTGGTGTACACATCCGGGTTTCGTCCATCTTCAACGTATTGTAATACATCAAGCGGTACTGGGACGTTGTCTAAGAAGTTCGTAGTTGGCTGCTGGAGCCTCTTTAACTCGTCCACTGTTTCGTTAAGCCTTAGCGAAAGAGCATCCCTAGAGCTCTCTGTTCCTTGAAAGTCATGGACAATGATACCAAGCTCTATGAAGGACTCTACCAGATGGCTGAGTGTCTGTTTCGTTCGCTCGATCTCATCTTCAATTTCTAATGGGTGTGGCTGTTGCTTTGACATTGTTATCTTTCTTGTGCTTCTTCTCTTAGCATCACTTCTTCCCTGAATAACTAACTATAGCTTTTATAATTATAATGCTTTCATGTCTGCCTGTTGGTTCGCGCCTCGTATTGTATTCTATACACACCAATTAGCCCGGACTTCCTGATGCAGTAAACCAAAAAGAAAAAAATTATTTTATTCATCAGCCACCAGCCACAGCGCCACAGCTACACCCACACGCACTCGCCACATGGTATTATCACCCACATTTCACGTGATTAAGTATACCAGTGCATTTCTAAAACACAAATTTCTCTGATTCGAGTGAGTTTGTCATCTTCTATTCTCCTTCTTGGTACCTTGATAAGCTGGTGTAAAGTACGCGCTGGCCGCTATAGAAGTCCATAATTCGACAACTTTAACACATACCGGAATAGGCAAAAAGTATGACTACACCACAAGATCCGGCACAGGTCAGGACATACAACATCAAGAACAAAGTTATTCTCACACAGGAGCATCTTGACCATTTGAATGCTAAGCTTGCTCATTTATCACCGC
The DNA here is from genome assembly GCA_030567055.1 of Petasospora taoyuanica. Lineage (NCBI taxonomy): Eukaryota > Fungi > Ascomycota > Saccharomycetes > Phaffomycetales > Wickerhamomycetaceae > Petasospora > Petasospora taoyuanica. The sequence goes on from JAKUBZ010000005.1 coordinate 172,933, forward strand.
AGGAGATCATCGAGTGGTCGCTGCTAAACTTCCCGAATGTGTACCAGACAACGGCATTTGGTCTTACGGGCTTGGTGACTCTTGATATCCTATCAAAGATGCCAAGGGGCAACACAGTGCACTTGATCTTCCTTGACACATTGCACCACTTTCCACAGACTCTAGATTTGGTGGCGAAGGTGCAGAGCAAGTATCCTGAGAACAAGGTGAACATCTACAAGCCATGTGGTGTGGAGACTGAAACACAATTCGCAGAGAAGTACAGTGACATGCTCTGGGAAGCAGACGAGGACAAGTACGATTTCTTGGTCAAGGTGGAGCCTGCACAGAGAGCGTACCGTGAGATGGACGTTGTTGCTGTGTTCACAGGAAGAAGAAGATCCCAAGGTGCCGCTAGAAAAGCCTTGCAAATCCTCGAAATCGACGAGGCCTCGAACATCATCAAAATCAATCCAATGGCCAACTGGTCTTTCAATGAGGTGCTGCAGTACATCAAGAAGAACAACGTGCCTTACAACGAGCTGTTGGACTTGGGCTACAGATCCGTGGGGGACTACCACTCGACGGTACCAGTTGCCGAGGGCGAGGACGAGAGGGCAGGCCGGTGGAAAGGCCGTGCTAAGACAGAGTGCGGTATTCACCAGACCAACAAATTCACAAAGTTCATGGACCAGGGACAGCAGGCATTGAACTGATTGTTATATGCAATGCATTGGACCCTGGAGATCGGATGTTTCCTATATTCATGTGTGCTGTGAATGTGATGTAATACATATGAAGTATTGCTTTGAATAGCTGCGATCACGTAAGGCAGTTGGGCTCACAAAAAAACGTAGAAATTACTTGATATCAGCTATAAAAAGACTGCAAAATTTAGCAAGGTACCTGAATGTTTTTACCCCTTGGAACACCCAAACACCATCCAATTTCAGCTGGTTTCCAAATTCGCGAGCCGTTCAAAAAACGCTGAAAACTTCTTAAAATAAACAAAGCGATTCCATTTCCGCAGGCTAGGCGATTCCAGATCGATTCCATCCCAAAAGGTCCCCGACAGTAGACTCAGAATTCAGTAAGTGTTTTGCCATTGCGGCTGCTGCCGGTGAGAGGAAGATGCCGCCCTGCCTTTCCAAGTTACCCGCCCGATAGAATCGCTGTTAATCGTTGGTTTTGTACACGTGTGTTTTGTTTGCCGCCCCCTTCTGTTTTTTTTTAACAACGGGTGGAAGAAGGCGCCAGCGGGTGGTTTTTGAGCACGGCGGTTGGCAATCACTGTGGTACAATGCCCATATCGGAGTAGAATCTGCCAGTTTGGCGCTGGTTTTTTGGTCAGATCGTTCCCTCCGTCAGATCCCGGATCAAGTGGGCCCCCAACGGTTGCCTCTGTGCTGATAACGCATGGGTGTCGTGTGGGTCCAAAATATTGCCAGATCCCGTGGCACAGTTTGCTTGTATGGCTCATTGGCTTCCTCAAATGAGCACTCTGAAATCATGAGATTGTCAACTTTGGCGGGTTTTCTCCACGATAGCATGCTAGCCCACCACAACGTTGTTTGTTGTTTCATCTTCACCAGGCACAGAACCCAAAAAGTGCACCCAGATTACTAACATCTTTATCCAGCAGTCAGACCTCATCCGTTTTTTTCCCACACAACCAAACACACATTCCCTAGCGCTCTCTCTCTGGTTCTTATCATCCCATCGGATCGACCCAATTGAAGCTCTCATTCCCACACATTACAAACACACAACACAAAACTACACACACACACCTACACACACTCACACTCACATACACTCACAATGTCCACACAAACAGATATCAGAAGAAAGCTCGTCATCGTCGGTGACGGTGCCTGTGGTAAGACATGTTTGTTGATCGTCTTCTCTAAGGGTACCTTCCCAGACATTTACGTCCCAACGGTGTTTGACAACTACGTTGCCGATGTTGACTTGGACGGTCGCAGAGTCGAGTTGGCTCTTTGGGATACTGCTGGCCAGGAAGACTACGATAGACTCAGACCATTGTCCTACCCAGACACAAACGTTGTGTTGATCTGTTTCTCCGTTGACTTGCCAGAATCCCTCGCCAACGTTCAGGAGAAGTGGATCTCCGAAGTCCTGCACTTCTGCCACGGCGTCCCAATCATCTTGGTCGGATGTAAGGTTGACTTGAGAGAGGACCCTGGTACCATCCAGAGACTCAGAGAAGAGGGCACTACACCAGTCTCCTCTGCCGACGGCCAAGCCTGTGCTGACAAGATTGGTGCCATCAAGTACATTGAGTGTTCCGCTAAGAAGAACTACAACGTCGATGAAGTCTTCAAGGCCGCTACCAGAGCCTCTTTGATGGCTAAGGAGAAGTTGAAAAAGAGCTCCGGTGGTAGAAAGAAGAAGTGTACCATTTTGTAAAGTACTGTCATCTGCTCTTTATTGTCCCCTTATTTTACTTCTTGTCTTCTTCTGTCACACATGCTCACATCTCACTCCACAAGCATGTACACAGATATAGAGCGATGGGCTTTCTCCAATTTATGATTTTTGTCCTCTGATCCAGTGCACCATTTGCACAGTGGTCTCAGTTGCGCCCTTCGCTTATCTGTTGTCTCTGCCCCATGTGTGATCCTACTTTCTCTTTTTCTCCATGTCTTCTTACACTATCCATGATATATAAGGCTTACATCCTTGTGTAGATTCTGTTTTATATATACACATAGTTATGGTAACAAGTGCGCTGCCTTCGCTTCGGGTATCGCTCGCTCGTTCTCAGGGGAAATCTTGACTGCCTCTGGTATGAGGTTTAGGACCTAAGTTGTTTATACATCTAGAGAGACTTGTCTCTATTCTAATATATTCCAAGACTTTAAAACCTACTTCTCATCTGAATCATTTCAATAGCTGTGAGCCGTGAGGATCGGTCAAGTTATCATTAGATTCGTGCGACGCGTCCCACTAATTGTGGCAATCAATGTCTACGAAAAGGGCATCTGACTATGATGACGTCCCAAAATGGACAAAGAGCTCTTCTTATAATGCCAAATATCTCAAGAAAGCTACTAATTGACATTTATCTAGGATGCCGCAAGGTACACCGAACGTGAAGCCGAATCGAATGATACCAGTTTAAAGGATAAGGAAAGAGGTCGATTGAATCGACAGCGCTCACACTAATTTGCGGGGCAGATTGCCACATAAATATATGTTCTCTGGATCATACAGTCTGTATAAATTGTGCAGTCTGCAGCTATAGTGACTTACGATAAACTGCAAAACATATAAATGGAGAGTACATAGGAAGATAAGCTTGCATCGTCGTTGTATAAGGTTTAACGATATATCCGAGAGATTTTCCGTCCCTCGACATCTTAACATGCATCTTCAGGGGTATGAAGCATGAATGCACCTCGCTGAGGAAGACCATGACTCAACATATATACAGCACTCTGGTATCTACTAAACAGTCAACGCATGCTACGTATTGGTCGGCAAGCGCCCTCCAGTCCGGCCCAAGGCCAAGAGAGGCGAATGATGTATATTTGGAAATGCGTAAGTATGTGGTATGTAGTATGTAGTAGTACGTGGCCTTGAGCCTTGAGGCGGTGGAACCATTTGGAGTCCTTACCATATAGCCTTCGAGTTGAGGCTCTTGAGTCTCATCATTTGTCGCTTGAACTCTCAGCTGCATCGCCATGTCTTTTGGGGCGATAGAGTTTATAGTTTAGTGCAGGCAGCAGGGCCCCCTACCTAGTAGTGTGTAGCCCCCCCTTCAGGTCCCAACAGTCGACAGCTATAGGCCACACAGAGAACAGATATCCGTCTTGGAACGCTAATCAACCATGGAAGTATGGAGTGAGACCGTGGGCCCATGCCCACGCCATGGTTCTTTCTTCTGTGCTTATCATTTGGCTGAAGTATAAAGAGAAGATGTAAGTCCACCATACCAGTGGCCGGCCTGGGTTTTAAACCATTACCTAAAGCCTTGCGATCTGCACCTGGCTATATTTCAGCTCTTCTGTACAAACGTAAAACCGTTTCCGTGTATCCACGTGTATTCTACATCTACCCTTCATCAGCTCGTAATACGTTGCCCACCTTGCCCATGAACCCAGGGACCCACCAGAGTCCTTTTGGGCAGTTGCTGAGCAGATGCTGGACCAGTTCTAGCTTGACCACAGCTTGCAGTTTGAGGTACCGTTCTTTCATAACGTTGGTCGCCCCCGATGCCCACAAGTAATCCCCAGACAAGGTCAGGTCTCGGAAGTTGGACCTTTGGATGGCGAAGGGCCCTAAGACCCAGGACAGCAATTCTACCGGAGAATGGTCACTTCTGTGGTATGAACGCTTAAGTCTGCTGTCTGAGCACACAGCACAGCACGCTGCCTGAAGCTAGTAATGCACCCATAATAAATAATGGGGATACGATGGATAGTTTTGTGGGATTCATCTTTCTTCTACTGAGATACTCATTTGTGGTTCAGGAGAGAGAGATTATGGGCTACAAACTTATGATCCCTGGCCCATATTCCAAGCCTTGGGGCTGTAGGCCCATGTCCCATTGATGAGTATCGACACCCCTAGATAAGTGATGCTCTGTAGCCGAGAAAGAAGAAAGCAAAGATGGTGAACCGTAGAAGTGGTTCGGGACCATATTATCTGTTGAATTGAGATGTATAGATGTCTTACTAGCACTTATATTCGATCGTATGATCCACAAGTTCAGATGGAATTCATTGCCTTTGACTATGTAAGATCCACGTCAAGATCGATCTAGAATGTCCTCCGGCGCTGTGCCCAAATTCTGCGATCCCCAGTTGAACCCTTTTATGATCGAGTGCGTACAGATGTTTAAGCCACATACTTTGGATATCATTAGAAAGATATTCCAAGATATATTGCAGAGAATTGCAAATGGCCATATATTTGAGTCAACACGCCATCTTCGGATCCTGTGGTACGCATATGTGTATATGTCTAACTCTACAAATATCATACTTATACACAGCTCTCAGCACACTACTTGTCTATAGTGTATTTTATATATAGATTTTATAAGGAATTCCACAAAGGCAGAGGACTAACACAAATCATGCTATGAAGCATAGGACTACTGAGATTCCCATGGGAAGAGAGAATATGTACGAAAGACCTCCACGTGTCAAAAACCATGACTCAAGGGCCCTTGCAGTCGGGGAAGTCCTGCGAAGAAGCCGTGCACTTACTTTTGCTTCTCATCTTCCTTCAGGATCTCTAATCCCTTTGATAATGGCACATTCATTACTTATGCTTCCGGCTTGATATGCTATAATCCGATTTGCAAATCACCACCAAAAAGGCGTGCTGCGCCTTGCTGCATCAGTGCAAAGTATCAATCCTCGCCTGCCCACCTTCAAGTACATTGGACTGCACCATCATGCGTACATCTACATAACGTCTGTGCCAACTGCGCCTGCGCGGAGGCGCGCGCACATCCAACACATATCCTTACATCCAGGTACTCTGTGGCACGGTACAGCCGCCAACGCTTGCTTATGAGAGACGATCAGACATCGTTGGCAGTTGCTGTCTGTGATATGTGTGGTATAGGTGAAGCTTGCGCAACCATACAGGGAGCTTCTCTAGAAGCGTATTAATGAAACAGCATTGCATCTGCATATCAAGGCCTCTTAAAGAGTCCCGACTCCCCTCACTAAACAACAGATCTCATATAGGATCCCAAGGAGTATGGGATCAATTGACTGTTTTAGGTCAGTGCCTTAACCGGAAGGCACAGTTTTGATTTGCGTTGCTCGATATATATATATATATATCTAAATACTATCACCAAGCGAAGTATCTATACAGCTGGATGGTATACATCTTGTGAACTGTGCGTATTCTATTTCTATCAAGGGTAGTCACAGGAAGCTTATCATCAGAAGGGAACTTCTTCTTCTTTGCCCCATGCTTCACACGGCACACAGTTCTGCTAGTGCAAACGTTGTGCGTTCTTCTGCACCGGCCACCGGCCACTGAAAGCATCACGAAGGGTGGGGTGCTGTCTTTGGTTACAAATTCTACGTCAGCGAATAGGGCCTTTAGGCTTAGAAGGTAGGGTACGAATGCCAAATAGATCTGTGACGAACTTACGCACAACAGAAGCCATCTGTAGGCAAAGGGGCTGGTACAAAACCGTCTCGAATATAATTTGGGGAGGCCGGAGAGCTAGTTGACATGTTTGTGGATATTGTTATATGTCAGTGATGGACCTTTCTGAAAAGACTGGAAGAAAAAACATAAATGGTCTTCGTTGATCAGACTGCAGAGCCATATGGCTCCCACTAAAGCACACACATTCTTCCAACAGGCTCTAGAAGCTGAAGAATGTTCCAGCGATCGACACTTCAGTCGAACTATACCCATATGCGCATTCCTCCCAATGGAGTCAGTCCACGCACATAATAGATATACTGATCGAAGGTATAGAGATCGTCTGTGCCTGGTGAATAATAGATCTGCTATGAGCTTCCTAAGAGGGAGATATCCGCACATAGATTATCATGTAGCCTGGTCTAGAGACATAGCCGGGTGTAATAAGATCACCGAATATAGCTTTCGTTATACAAAGCCCATTCCCTGATGATTCTCCATATTGTTCTTTCCTGCCACTTGTTGCTGGAATCTACAGCAGGCGCTAATTACATATGTTGGAAGCAATCTCATCGACTTGTCGATGTATTTTAAGTGTCAAATATAGATATTTTCTATATCGTATACACTACAAATAGTACATAGGATAGATATGATATGATCCAGACTCGGAGATGAGAATCTGCGTGTATAGTTAGCTGCTCGTGTTGCGGCATTGCCCAAAAGACAGGCTGCGTGGGGACGCAGCTCTATGTAGAGATAACAGTCCTGTAGTTGAGTCTTGAGGCTCTGTAAACTATATCATATATGTGGCAGTGTATATATATATAAATTCATATATATATAAATATATGGCAACTAGTGCAATTGAGTGGTACACGTACAGTCTGAAGGATGGTACATATTACAAACCTTAAGGACTAGCAGCCATATGCCGGGACGTCCTTTAAGCGTCGGGATCTGTACCTAATCCCGCAGATCGATACGGCACCGCACTTGCATGGCAGTGAAAAAGTGAGCAAAAATGGGCAGCGGCCCATGCACTTCTCGAGAATTTCACGACCAAATTTGGCAGTGGGCAATGCTCTTTGACCAGAGAGTAAAGGCGGAGAGCATTCTCTCTCTTTCTCTTTTCTCCCTCAAGATTGTGGTCTGCGTAGTACATACTCCCCGGGAAGTTGGCTGGCGCTTGGACGGGGCATGGCCAAAGTATTTACATATATAGCTGCAATTCTGGAGGCGGTTTTTTTTTTTGTGGCCTAAATAAAGGGAGAGCACACAGCACGCAACACAGAGTTTCCCCATACCGAAGCGTCAAATAAGGCAATTCTGATTTCGGAAGCGGTCCAAAACGCTGTTACGAACTCGGCGCTCACTCACACTTGCGGTGTTTGCCCATCAGACACATATAACTTAAAAATTTATAAAGTATAAAGAGTTCGGTCTCATTATTTGACAATAATTTTAGGGGATTCATTTTTATAATAAGGTCGGGAGGAACACAAGGATCACAGTTGCCAGTGAACACAGGGACATATTACGAGTTTGAAACAGTACGCTATACACAGAGCTTTTAGTAGGGTCGGATCGCCTGCTCAGACATCAAGCAGTCAGTGATTGGAGGAAGAGATAGACGGGAAGGGAAGAAGAAAAAAAACAAAGAAAGACAAGAAGAGCACAGATGTCTGCCGATGAGCCCCGGGGTGTGCCCACAAGGCCCAGCGAGGCCCCAACGCCCACGTCCATGGCCTCGAGTCCGGTGGAGGTGGTGAGGAACAACAGTATATCATCGAATACAACACAGCAACCGGTGAAGAAGACAGCGTTTGTCCAGAAGCTCTACACGATGCTGAGCGACCCAAGCCTCTCTCACTTGATCTGGTGGTCTCGCGGGGATCAGGACGGTGTGTTTGCCCTTCATCCGTGCACCGATTTCTCCACAGCGTTGACAAAGTACTTTAAGCATGGCAATGTATCATCGTTTGTGAGGCAGCTGCACATGTATGGGTTCCACAAGGTATTTGACTCCTATAACGAAGACCACCCGCCCACGGCATCCGTGGGGCGCGGCAGTGAAGATTTAATATGGGAGTTCCGTCATTCGACTGGGGCATTTAAGAAGGGCGATGAGGAGTCGCTCGTACTAATTAAAAGACGGTCCTCAAATCGTGTTGTGCCCGAGGAACAGCTCAGATTGCCCGAATATGCACCGGCGATGGCCGCGCCGCACCCACAATTCCAACATCCCCAACTTCAGCCTCCGCCACAGTACTATCACCAACAGATGCATTACCCACCACAGCCCATAGCCATCTATGGGCCCCTGGCGGTAGCCCCAGGGCCACACCTCCAATCAGTAGTTTGGGCCGCGGACCAAAAGACTATTTGTGAGATTTCAGCACAGCAGAAGGAGATTGAACACAGAGCTGATTCCCTTGGTGAGCTCCAGCGAGCAACGACATCGGATGTGTTAAACATTGGTGATCGGATCCCAAAGATTGCCCCAGCGCTCAAGACTTCGGGACATGGCTATGCTGAGTCGTTGGGTCAGTTGCAGCAAACTTTCCATAAGAGAGCAGAATGTGTGGAAGAGCCGCGTTCAAACTCTCAGACGAGTGTAGTAATGGTAAACCCATTTACTCCACCGTCTTGGGAAGGAACATCTACGAGACAGCCATCGGTGTTTGTTGATCCGTTGTATTCACACCCTCCTGGGTATCATCCATCGGTACACCATGCCCCACACGGGGCGTCGCCACTGGGGTCCCCAAGCGCTTCATATGTACCTCACCCACAGGAAAATCCGTATACCCCACAGTACCAGGTGTTACCACCTTCTGGACCACCTGGGCACGGTATGGTCGCACAGGGCCCACCACCACCACCACCACCACACCCAGCGTCGTTTGTCTACATGCCACCACATGTTCAACAACAATTCGCCCCTCGAAACACTGCATCTGTGCCGTACATCTATCAGCCAACATCACCTAGCACACAAAGAAGAACAGACTCATTACCCGTTCACACACGGTTGAACCCACCAAGGTCTGTGCCAGAGGACCATCAATCACACCATGCATACCCACACTCTGCTCGAGGTTCGACGATACACCTTAATAGTCGTTTGCGTCCTTCGTTGTTGGAGTTTTATAACCACAACGCACATCCAGCTAGTCAGTCTGCATCGATGAGTTCGAATTCCACTTATTCGTCAAATTTATACTCTGCACAGTCCTCTATCTCGTCAACGTCGAGTCAGAACTCCCAAGGTTCGTTCTCCGGTTTGATGTCATCACCAAGGGAGATCATGAGGGTGCCTACTCCTCCAACACAGAATTCTAAGTTAGCAGTGAGCTCATTGCTTTCGTCGCCTGGTGCCTCGAAGGATAGGAAGAGAAAAGATACTGGAGAGGAGAAGCGGGTGGTGAAGAAGTCCAAGTCGTTGGCGTCGGTGAAACGGTGATTGTTATTATGTATGGATTAATGTGTTACGAACTGTGAAGCTGCTATATGCCATGTATGGATTCTACAGCACTGCTCGTTGGCAGTAGATATATATATCATGTGTATTACATCTACTGGATACATGATATATATCATTTAAACTCACTGCCTTTGGCATGAATATAAAATCTATTTTTTCTTCTTCCCATCCAAAAAAGAAACCATCACTTTCTGTCGACTCTTCACAACTTCCTCTTCACTATCGCTATCCTCAACGCTCGCCCTTTTGTTAACATTTACACTCATCTTCTTATTCTCCAGTGGCTTCTTTCCCTTCATCTTATTCCTCAATGCGTTTAATGCCTTTGAATCAGTCTTTGTAATACGATGATGCACTGAATTGACTTGTCTCTGTTTCTTATTCTTTAGCGAAGCCAGGGATTTCCCCGATGTGATATAATCGCCAATCGTATTAATCTCAGTGCTATCACTTGAGCCACCAAGTGATAACCCACTTCCTTCACTTATAATAGGCAACGCCATAAATTGATCTTTGGAAGGATCTATCGTCTTTTCTGTGTTTCCATTCCCATTGCTCTTCCCCAACCAACTGCTCACCAAAGTATTGCTCTTTCCTATAGCGACCTGGAACTTGGCCTGTAGTTCCTGCTTCTGCTTGATCTCTCGTACATGTGACATCTGTGGTCCATTATATCGTTATATATATATATATATATATATATATATGTCTATATATATACGTATGAGAAGAGATATATATTTTTACATCGCGCATGGTTACGAGCCTTGGTCTTCATTTGGGTTTATAACTACTCGCATGTAGGCCCATTAGATAGCACCATACGCCTTAGATATATATATATATATAAGCTCCGTATTACAGCTTCCCAGCACATTCTCCCATCATCAACACCAACTGTTCGATATTTTGCTTTTTCATTCCACACACGGGCACAATCTTCCATCCTCTCTGTTCAACGTATGCCTTTAAAACACCAAATTTCTCCTCTGAGTGCTCCAAATCAGCCTTAGTGGCAGCTACCAGAACTGTCTTATCGGTCATTCGATCGCCCATCTCACCTAGCAAAATCTCCAGATCACTCACTGGGTCCTCATTGCCTAGGGATATCACAAATACCAACCCACCGGATCTCTCGACATGTCTCAAGAAGTCTATGCCCATCCCTTTATTTTGAGATGCACCTTTGATCAATCCAGGAATGTCAGCCACTGTGAAAGATGGCTTGTCCATTCCCAGGGCGATGGTACCCACTGTTGGTTGTAGTGTGGTGAATTCCCAATGTCCGACTCGTGGTCTTGCATTGGATATGGCTCTTAGTAAAGTGGACTTACCGGCATTGGGTAACCCAACCAGTCCCAAATCAGCCAATAGCTTCAACTCAAAGACAAAATGGGACTCCAGTAGAGGTCTTCCACGCTTTGCAAACCGAGGATTACGCACCTCGTCTGTTAAGAAGTGCATGTTCCCCAACCCACCAACACCACCACGCAGTAGTAACACAGGCCTCTCAGTGGGCTTTGATAGATCAATTCCGTGCAGTGGGAACAAATCGCCATCTTTTTCCTCCCTCACCACATTGGCATCGAACCGTTGAACTTTCTTGTTCAACCGTTGAAAGTATTCCTTCTCTCTGTGCCATTGCTCGCCTTTCTCATTATCCTTGAACATCCATCCATCACCTTCGAATTCTCTCAGGAGTTGTACGTATTTCGGTTCTCTATCGCCGTAGAATGACCCTTTGGCCTCCACTTCCACCTCTGTCACCTCTTCGCCCTCCTTAATACCTTCTGACAAGGTTCTCGGATCCGGGGTCCACTTGATAACTGTGCCAACGGGCACGGTGATGATGACGTCACTGCCATTAGCACCATCAAGCTGTCTCGCCTGTCCGTGCTTCCCGTCCTGTGCCATGTAATTCTGTTTCAGCTTATTCAAAGACGACAGTCCCTCGATGGCCTGGACATATATATTCCCGCCATGTCCACCATCGCCGCCATCCGGTGGGCCCACTGCTCTCCCTGCGTCCCTGAAGAACGACACAGAGCCATTCCCGCCCTTCCCAGACCTCAGCTTAATCACCCTTAGATCGGCAAACGACTGTGCTTCCGCCTTTGGTCTCTGCTTGGAGTTCATCCCAGAGAACACCGATGACCTTATGGTGGAGTTACTGATCTGCAGTATGACGTCCATTCGACCATCCTTGTGGTCTCTTAGCACTCTGTGCGGCACCGTGTTGAACTGCGCAGTGGGTAATGGCGGCAAATCTACCATCTGCCTTTTATAAAACGAATCAGTAGAGAACTCATCGGGTGTATCAGGAATGGAATCGAGCCATGCCTGGTTCTCAGACTGCCCAGGGACGTGCTCGGGCACGCGGTGGAACCGCCTTATAGTCTGGTAGCACAGTGGTATTCTGGGTAGCTTCATTTTTCCCCAGTTCTTATTGTGTGTCACCAATGCGTGTGGTGCTTGATATTTTGATGTTGACTTCTCGAGATATACATTGACATAAACTTATATATAAAACTTTCCGGTGCGCGCCACAGGATACAAGTACCTAATAAAAATACATAGCGCTATATAGATAGATAAATCTATATCAAGCGGCAGCTATCAAATCACATGTATTTGTTTATCATAAAGCTAAAAGAAACAGAAAGACATTAAACGTAACCCGGTGGGGCGCCAAGCAATCAACTTCAGAACTCAAAGTTCACCTTGGCACCAATGTCTCTGGCGTTCTTCACAATGTTGGACATCTTGACAACCTTCTCTGCAGCAGAGTCCAACTCGTTGACGGCGTAGATCTTCAAGCCGGACTCGTCGATCATCTTGGCAGCCTGCTGGTAGTTGGTACCTTGCAATCTGACAACAATTGGCACCTCGACACCAAGGTTCTTGGTGGCGGCGATCAAACCCTCAGCAACGTAGTCACATCTGACAATACCACCAAAGATGTTGACAAAGATACCGGAGACGTTCTTCTCGGACAAAATCAGCTTGAAGGCGCTCTCAATGGTCTGTGGGGTGGCACCACCACCACAGTCCAAGAAGTTGGCTGGCTTACCGCCGTACAGCGTGATCACGTCCATGGTGGCCATGGCCAACCCGGCACCGTTGACCAGGCAGCCAATGTTACCGTCCAGCTTGATGAAGTTCAAGTTGGACTTGGAAGCCTCAACTTCGTCTGGGTCCTCCTGAGTCAAGTCTCTCCAGTTGAACACCTCCTCCTGACGGTAAGAGGCGTTGTCGTCGAAGCCGAACTTGGCATCCATGGCCAACACCTTGTGGTCGATGGTCTCGGACAATGGGTTGATCTCAATCTGGGTGGAGTCACGCTCAGTGAAGATCTTGTACAACTTCTGCACGGTCTCGGCAGCCTCGTCCTGGGCATGCGAGGTGAAGCCCAGCACGCTGGCGATCTTAAGGGCCAAGTCCTTGGTGACACCGGCCTCGAGGTCCACTGGGAAAGTGTGGATAGCAGATGGGTCCTTGGCGGCAACACCCTCAATGTCCATACCACCTTGGGCAGATGCAACAATCATTGGCTTCTGGGTGGCTCTGTCGAGCAAGATAGCCAAATAGGCCTCAGTTCTGGTGAAGGCTCTCTCAACAACGTAAACAGCGGTGACCTCCTTACCGGCGGCGCCCGTCTGCTTGGTGATGATCTTGTGATGAAGGAACTCCTTGGCCAAGTCTCTAACCTCCTCCGGGGTGTTCACGAGTTTGACACCACCCTGGAACCCGGTGTCGAAGTGGCCCTTACCACGGCCACCGGTCAAGGCCTGAGCCTTGATGACAAGGTCCTCGGTGTTGAGCTTCTTAGCAATCTCATAAGCGCCCTCTGGAGTGACGGCGGCATCACCATTTGGAACACCGACACCGTACTTGATTTCGTTAGTAAAAATATGGCAATGTTCAATCTTCGAAAGACACTCACGGATCTGAGCAGCTCTGCAGAGCGGTACTCGTGGATGGAGAGGAATCTCTTCTGGGCCTGGACGGCAGTCTGGTTGTGTTGTTAGTTATCTCATCTCAAACGGTGGGGGGCATGGCATAATAACACATAACACTCTTTGGGTTGGGGGCGACGGATCCAGCCATTGCAAGGGAATTTGTAACGTACCTTTGAAGCTCTGAGCAAAGAGCGGTTGGCGGTCTTGAACAACATCTATGGCAGATCTGTGTGTATGTGGGAACACCCTATGTGGAAAGAGAAAGAAAGAAAGGAAGAGGAATCGGGCCTTTTTTGTTTTTCTTCAACACACCCGTGGGATCCCACACTTGCATACATACTTAGGGGGGGAAGGGATGGATGGGCCCTCGGATCTGAGCCGACTCGCGGGGGCATGTTAGAGCAGTGCCACAGCCGCAACGGTTGGGTGAGATCCGAGGTGGGCTACAGGGCTGGGGCCACAGGGGCCGGGGGGCCCCCCCAAGCGCGCGGGGTGAACAAAAAAATGTGCACCACGTTATGGGCGCTTGTGGGCCTGGCTGGGGGGGACCTTGGGACAGGAGCGGCTGGGGCGATGAGTTTTCGTGGGGTGCGCTATGAAAAAAAAAAGGTGTTTGTACTTCTTTGATTTTAATGTGATTTGATTTGTTTTGTTGTTAGAGGAGAAGCGTGTATATCCCTTTTTGTAAGGTCTGATTCAATTCCTCAATTGAGTGGACGCATAGCCATTGGCATTATTTATCGTTCTTATATGTCTACGTGAACATCATATCTCACAGCTCTGGCCTCGATCTGTTCGATCCAGATCTGATCAGTCGGCTATAAGAACGTGTGCATATAAGATATAAGGCTATATAATATACTGCCCAATGCTCGCGCTTATCTCCATCGTAAATATCTGATGCCAAAGTGAGTCTACCATATAGCTTATAATGCAAATCCCATTCCCCACGCCATTGCAGCCGCGTAACAGACTTGGACACATATGCTGATGGTTATATAACAGTAGTTTTACATATCATACACTACGAGGGGGGGAAAATGCATCTCAGGAGATGAACTCATACAAATATTTCGTCATATGAGATGAACAGCTGATAGCTGCTTCAATATTCTGATCGGAATATTCTTTTTCAAATTCTTTTCTCCATGCTTTCATACGGTATATACCAAATCTCCATGCTGCCCCTTACCACTGAATGGTAACATATAAAACGCATTCGCTAAAATCGGCTTACCTAAGCGATGAGGTGGTACGCGCACTCCCCCAGGATTTATCAAAATTTTCTTCCCTCCTCTCAGTAGAATCTTTATCTGTTATGAGTGCCTGTTTTGTTTTTTTCGATTTGATCCACATATTCAAAGAGAACAAAGATGGTGAAGAAAAGAGGAGCTGCTATTCTACCGAACAACATCATTCTGCTGCAAAACCTGGTCAAGCGCGATCCGCAGTCGTATAGAGAGGAATTCCTTCAACAATATGCTCACTACGAATCACTTCGAGACTTGTTTATGGCCAATCCTACTGGTCAGGACGGTGGTGAGTTCGCAGAGCTGATTGGGTTTGTCACTGCGGTGTGCAGTTGCTTCCCTAAGGAGACCAGCGGGTTCCCTCAAGAGTTGAAGGCTTTGATCGCCAATAACCATAGAGAGCTGACTCCAGAGTTAAGAGAGAAGATCATCCAATGTCTTGTGATGCTAAGAAACAAGGACGTCATCACCGCGGAGGCGTTGATCCAGACGATTTTCCCACTGTTAAGTGCGTACTCTGGTGCATCCAACATGAATTCTCAGCATTCAAAAGCTCTACGTCATCAGGTGTACAGTACACTTATCGCCCTGCTTAAGACGATGAACACCGGTGCTAAGAATCAGAAGCTGAACCGTTCGACACAGGCACTTCTCTTCAACTTGCTCGAGCAGAAGGACTCGCAAGGTCTGTGGGCCACCAAGCTCACCAGAGAGTTCTGGAGACGAGGCATTTGGGATGATTCTCGTACTGTGGAGATTATGACACAAGCCACATTACATCCAGACACAAAAGTCGCTTACTCCGGTGTGAAGTTCTTCCTCGGTGCCGACAAGGAGCGAGAGGAGGCGTTCGAAGATGATGAATCCGATGAAGAAGGTTTCGATTTGGGTTCGCTTAAGCATAAGATGACTGTGGGTAAGAAGACAGGAAAGTCGAAGAAGAAGTTGGAGAATGCCATGAAGCAGATGAAGAAGAAGGACAAGCCGAAACACTCTGCGACATATTTAAACTTCTCCGCCATCCACCTGTTACGTGATCCTCAAGGCTTTGCAGAGCAGATCTTTGACTTCCATCTGAATGGCAAGAACAGCAACAAGTTCGACCTGGAGCAGAAGATTGCACTTATGAACTTGGTTTCCCGTTTGATTGGTACACACAAGCTGACGGTTCTGGGTGTCTATACGTTCTTCCTCAAGTACCTCACGCCAAAGCAGAGAGACGTGACGCAGATCATGGCCGCCACTGCACAGGCATCACACGATTTGGTCCCACCAGAATCCATCTCTGTGGTGGTACGCAAGATTGCAGATGAGTTCGTATCTGACGGTGTTGCCCCAGAAGTTGCCGCCGCAGGTATCAATACCATTCGTGAGATCCTTGCCAGAAACCCACTGGCCATCGATGAGACCTTGCTTCACGACTTGACGGAATACAAGGGTTCCAAGTCCAAACCGGTGAACATCGCCGCAAAGTCGCTGATCTCCTTGTACAGAGAAGTTGCACCGGAGATGCTTAAGCGGAAGGACCGTGGTAAAACCGCTTCGATGGAGATTAGCTCCGGTGAGAAGCGTGGTCTACCGCAATTTGGTGTGGAGCATAACGTGTCGGGTATCCCAGGTATTGAGCTGCTGATGGCATGGAGGAAAGAGCAGGGTATTGAGGATGACGAGGACGATGCTGCTGCTTGGGAAGTGGATGACGAGGAGGTTGACGAGGAGGATATCGAAGGTGACTGGGTGACTGTGGAGTCTGACAAGGAGTATGACATTTCTGATGATGAGGATGAAGACGAGAAGATGAAGGAGAAGGATGCTGAAGACGAGGATTCTGACTTGGATCTGTCCGACGATGAGGATGCAGAGCCAAGGGAGGACAAGCAAGAAGTCATCACGAAGCTGACAACGCTGGACCCAGACGCTGCCTTCAGAGAGCTCGCATCCACACGTATTCTCACGCCAGCGGATTTCCAGAAGATCCAGGAGCTCAGAACACAGGCGGGGCTGGAGAAGATCCTGGGTGGTAAGAGAATGACCAATGAGGACACAGTGGACTCCTCTTCCTTGGTTGGCCCAGTGAAGTACAAGCAGCTCCGTGAGGAGAGAATCGCACAGGCACAGGAGGGACGTGAAGACAGAGAGAAGTTCGGCTCGAGAAGAGGTAAGCGTGATACACCACATTCCACTACAAACAGAGAGAAGGCGCGTAAGAAGAACTTTGTGATGATGATCCACAAGAGAGACGTGCAGGGCAAGGCCAAGAAGTCGCTCAGGGACAAGCAGAAGGCCTTGAAGGCGCACATTACCAAGCAGAAGAAGAAGGGCCACTAAATTAAAATCATTCTAATACTGTCATACGATTGCATTACTACTCTCTTTTTTTCTATGTAGACTTTGTCTTCCTCTTAGGTTTCTTCTTTCCAGGCTCGGCATCTACGCCGGCTTTCCTCTTCTGGTTCTTTCTCTTTTCTCCAAACCCTTCCTTATCCATTGCCATGAGGGCCTCTCTCTTGGCCACACCCACTGGTGTTAGAGAGTGCTTTATCACGCCATTATCGGTGATCTTCTCATACTTGTCCATCTTCTTCCCGATTCTCTCCTCAATGGCCAAGATACGCTCCACGTCCTTCTCAGAGACAAAGCTCACGGATTCACCACGACGGCCCGCACGTGCAGTACGACCGACTCTGTGCACGTAGTCATCGGCGTCTGCTGGGATGTCGTAGTTCAGCACCAACTCGACAGAAGGGATGTCCAAACCTCTCGACGCAACGTCCGTGGCAATGAGAACACGCGCAGCTCCTGCCCTGAATCTGTGTAGCGAATTCGTACGCTCAATCTGTGGCATTTCAGAGTGTAAGGAAGTCACTCTCACCTCCAGATTGAACAGCGTCCGTCTCAGCACCTCTGCAGTGTGTGTTCTGTTGACAAACACAATCGCCGTCTTGTCCTTGTTCTCCTCGTGCGACAGCACAGAGTAGAGATAGGCCTCCTTGACATAAGAAGGAAGAAAGATGTAGCTAATGTCCAACGTGTCTGGGATGGCCACTTTATCCACCGTCTCCACCTCGTGCATGTAGACAGGCGGCTTGCCCTCCCTCTGCGGCTTGTCCTTCAGCGAACGCACAGCGTCGGTGACAGTGGCGGTGAACAGCAGCGTTTGTCTCTTTTCGGGCGGTGGGAGAACTCCAAGACATGTCTCCAAATGGCCTTCAAACGAGCTTGTCAGTAGACGGTCCGCCTCATCCAGCACCAAGTATTTCACCCTTCTGAGGCCCCTTATGGTGTCCTCGCCACTGTGCATGATGTGATCGGCGAGTCTTCCCGGCGTGGCGATGATGAAGTGTGGTCTCTTTTGCAGCTCAATAGCCTGTGTTACAATGTCTTGCCCTCCGATGATGACGCTCACTTTGATGTTGGCAGTGGCTCCGAGTGCCATAAACTGCTCTGCTATTTGCAATGCCAGTTCTCTCGTGGGTGTCAGTACGACACCGTAGGGGCCCATGGGATCTTTACTCCACTCTGTAAGCATGGGAGCGGCAAATGCAATCGTCTT
The DNA here is from genome assembly GCA_030567055.1 of Petasospora taoyuanica. Lineage (NCBI taxonomy): Eukaryota > Fungi > Ascomycota > Saccharomycetes > Phaffomycetales > Wickerhamomycetaceae > Petasospora > Petasospora taoyuanica. The sequence continues at coordinate 191,305 of JAKUBZ010000005.1, forward strand.
ACCAGAACCCGTTTTGGCACCTCCAATAACATCATGCCCAGCGATGGCCTTTGGGATACACGCCTTTTGGATAGCGGTTGGCTGGTGTATATGCATCGCATTAAGCGATTCTTCAAGCCATTTCGGCACCCCAAGGCTCTTAAAAGTGGACATTATGGGGGTTTTTTAATAGTATAGTAGCATTTAGATAAAGAGATGAGATGGAAATTTTTATGCGCGTATATAAAAAAATACATTCGGAAATGGCCGTATCGGGCAGTTCGCGTGTGTGTATAGCGTAGGGTATATATAATTGAGTAATAAGTTCACCAGTCGTCATCACTAACATCAATCTCCAAATCTGCTAACGCTGCCTCAGCTTTACGCTGGACTTCGGTCAACCCACTCACATCAGCCAAGTAATCTGGATTATTCAGTGCGCTCTTGACAAATTCCCATCCCCCTTCTTTATAAGCATTGACAATGCTCTTTGAACAGGCAGAGCAGTAGTCATACGCTGGTGCCTGTAATTTCATCGTATCATGGCGATCCAAGAATCCTCTGAGTTGATGTGGTAGTTCGCCCAATATCGTCTTAGCACCAGCTTCAGCGTACTGCCTGTCCTTATGCTGTAGCATAGACACCAACATTTCGACACCCAATGAAGATGCCATTAGTGCAACGCCGGGCCTTGTGACAGTACACATTTGATCTAGCGTGCGATCCGTTAGCGAATCAGTGGGTGCAACCACATCATTACAGAAGTAGCAGCCCAGTTGGCCATCAACACCATGACGCATGACCAAGTAGCTGTCAAATCCCAAGGCACAGTTTATGACAATCTTTTGTTTGGCGTTACCTATAACTGTAGGTAACCATCTTGTCTCTCTCGAATCTGTTAATAGGAATATAGCATCGTGCTCGCTAATCAATCTCTCCAGTTGTAAGAAGTCCTTGTGTTGTCTTTCCTCATCGGTTATAGGATGACCGGCCATTGGGATCTCCAATTCATATCCTTGAGAATTAACCAATGGGAAAATCTTCTTCAGTGCCTCGGCAGCCTTCTCAGCTTTCAATTCACCTACATCTTCAAAGTTAAATAGTGGTTGACGCACTGGATTTGAGAATGACACTTTTCCATTATCAACAAACGTTATTGTGCGTACGCCCCATCCAAGTAATGCTCGGGATACATAACTGCCTAATGTCCCGGACCCCAAAAGTAACACTTTCGTAGTCTTCACAATATCCAAATCCAACTCTGGCGCCACCCTCCATTTCATCAACTTCAGATTGAGATCCACAGATTGTTCAGACAGTTTAAGAGGGTCTATTAGAGAGCCAAGGTCAGCAAGCTTAGGGGCCAATTTACCCTGGCTTGTGCGTTCCCAACCTGTGACTTTTGTATGATTTGTCTCCAAGTGAGAGAGTGATAATGTGAAGCTTTCGCCATTGATTCTGTAAACGTCAACTGTCACTTCTTTGAATCCATACAGAGACAATGCAGCAAGAAAGTTTTGTAACAGCTTCGATGGCTTGTCTGGGATCAACGAAGAGTCGATGAACCCAACGTGTGTTTCATCACCATCAATTTCAAGATCTTTCAATGGATATGGAGCACCGTTTTTTACCACAAAGAAACTCTTCTGCTTCTCGTCTGTGTCATTGACCCAATTGACAATCTTCTTGGGAAACTCTTGTATTCCTGTCTGTTGTTTGATCTCCCATTGCGACGATAACGAGGGAAACGCAACCCAGTAGAAAAACTTGAACTTCTTGAGGTCTGCAAAGCTGATAACTTCGAACTGATTGAGCAGCGATGGCATTTCCAGTACCTTCTTTGATACGATGTTCTCATAGATCACCGAACCGCTGTCTTTCAAGAACTGCGACTTGTCTAGCCTCTTGAAGTCCTCGATGGTGTTGAAGTTGGTGAGATTTCCCGGTACAACCACCACTGCCCCCGGTGGGTATAGAGAACCATCAAATGGAGTGAAGCTGTAGTCCGTCAATGAAACAGATGTGCCTTCGCCCCTTGCCACGTTGTTAACCGCCACCGTCGCCTCTATCGCTTTGCCGCTTTCATCGAGCTTGAACTCGTCCAACTTCAAGCTCGAGAGCCTGTGGAAGAACGACGAGTCTGCAAAGCTCTGAATACCACCGAATTTAAGCTTATCCCCCATGCCTGTGTGTGTGTGTGTGTGTGTGTTTTTATTTTGGTATTGCTGTGTGTAAAGAAAAGCACAGTAGAAAAGTATGGGGAACTGAAGCTATTGTGCGAACGCGCCTCTATTTATACTTTATATAAGTCGCGCACTATCTACAGACAGAACAAATGTAAACAAACCAATGCATCTGTGCGATTTATATATACGTATATACACCACACGACTACTGGTCTTCCAGCGTCATGTCATCCAGCTCGTCCAACAGCTCGTCAATGTCCACGACAGCACCTTCGTTATCATCCTCGTCGTCTTCGTCCATCTCGTCCTCGTTTCTTGGTGGCAGTGTGACGTTGTTGTCCTTGTAAAGGTTGATCGCCTGTCTGAGTTCCTGATCCTCCTCCAACTCCTGGAGGAACATCTCGTAGTCCTTCTCTGCCCTTTCGGCGTCCTGTCTGGCGGCACGCGACTCATCGTTGGCCACAATGTCGTTGTGCTCCCTGGCCATTCTCTTGAGCTTCCAGTTTCTGAACTTGCGCTTCTTCTGGTAGTGCTTCTTCACCAATATCACATCCGGCACGTTCGAGGCGTCCAACTCGTCCCACAGTTCAGAGTTGTAGTTCGAGTTCACGGTGAAGTAGCCCATGGCGGAGTCGCCCGGGTGCAGAATACCACCCAAGTGCGATCTGATGTAGTATTCACGGTCATTTACTCCCATATCAGCTGCTCTGGCAACGGTGACATCGGCCAACACGTACTTACCTCTGACCTCGCCCGTAGGCTCAACATCGAGCACAATGAACTCCACAAGCTGAGATGCCTCCGACAGCGTTGGGAACGGCTTCTTCCAGTACACACTCGCACTCAGATCCGCTATTTGCAAGGTGTTCACATCCATGAACTGGATCGTGTTGGTGATCTTGGAGCAGATCACCACACGCGAGATGTTACCCATCGAGTGGGCGAGTTTCTTGGGTAAAACCACAAGGTCGTCACGACAGATGGGCACAATCTCCACAGAGAACGTGAACTTATACGAGTTGGCACCGGTGTGTGTATCCAGGGAAATCAACTCCTCGGACTTTCTAGACTTGATTGGTGCCACGGAGTTGAGGAAGTCAATCATCTTGACAGCGTGAGATTTCGAGGAATAAAAGAAATCCAACCCATCCTTCGACTCCTGGATAGAGATGGTATCAACGTGTGCGTTGTGCCTCAAGATAAGCTGCTCCAAGTACAAGAAGGTTCTCTTGTGTGCCACCTTCTGTCTGATCTGCACAGCGGCTCTCCATGTGTTCACGGTATACGACTTGGCACAGTCTGGACACTGCATAGCGATCACCACGTACTCCACTTCGAAACTCTGCTGGATGATGGTGTTGGTCATGGCCTCACCTTGCACAGTAAGCTTCACTTTGACACGACGAGAGTGAGGTTCCGTCCAGATGAAAGAAGCATCAATCAGTCTAACCTTGTTCAACCCTTTCAATCTTCTCAAACACAGCGCCAACAGCTCTCTCGACTCCAACTCCGCTCTGATCCACTGACTTGGTGGCTGGAGAAATCTCTCACAGTTTCTGCAAAAGGAGAGATTGGCCTCACGAGGGATTCCCTCAGTGATATCCACTGTGAGCTTGATACAGTCGTAACACATCACAAGACCACCAGAACCATCCATAGGGACACCACAGTTGCAACACAGCACGGTGGCCGCGACCTGCTGCTCCGGATTGTACTGCAGCGGCTGGTACGACATCTTTGGTTGTATGTTAATTTGAGATATGATAGTAATAAAATGAGTAGAAAAGAGCTTACAAACGCATGGGCAAAAAAAAAAAATTATGTACATGGGAAAATTTTAGGAGATGAGATATTATGTAAGCCCTATGCATATGCTTATGTAATCGAATCTATCACGGGTGGGGGAGCCACAGTTTAAGTGCCAGAAGTTTTAATCCTCCTCAATTCTTTAGCTATTCAATTCATTTAGCTGGCACTACAACTCTTCCTGATCACCTCCCGAAGGGCACATCACAACACCATGGACTCGATACGGCGATTTCTGCGCAAACACTGGATCGATCAAGGGCTCATCACACCAGTGACGACCTCCATCCCGAGAGACTGCTTACAAGCTGAGAGATCTCTATTGATGTACTGCAAACTCAGTGCCACAATGGCACTCATCTCTTTAGTGATGTTGGTGGACTTTGACATCATGGGCACGATACCAAAGCACCATGCGCCCTACTTCTCATACAAGGCTTTCAGTAAAGCGCTCGCCATTGCCTTCTTCATCATCGCACTGTCATCGCTGGCCCTGGGGGCATTCAACTACTACGAGAGCGTCTTGAACTTCTTCAGACAAAGGAGAAGGCTCGGGCCGAAGCAACCCACACACTTTTTTGTCGCTGTGCTCGTGCTGTTGTTACTGTCCTTGAACATCGCGTTGCAGGTCGACTCGCGTTACTGGGACAACTAGTTGAGCTATTCACTTCTTTCAAGTCAGGAAGCCCAATCTTCTGTAAGGCAGAGATCCCATCTGATTCAATTAACTACCACATTTCCTATGCAATCATATACTCCCGTAGGCTTCTTATGGACCATAGGCTACAGGCCACAATCTCCAGCTGCGCGAACAGACAGGCACCCTCCCTAAAAAAGCATCATAAACAAAAGAACTCTCTCAAACAAAAACAAAAACAAGACGGTCCTTCACCTCTCCATAAAGCTACAACTAGATGAGTCACCTGCAGAAGAGAAAGTGTAAAGGCTGTGGTTGCACGGACTTCACGCGAGACATCCACTCGGCGTCGTCCGACCTCGCGTGCTCTCGGTGTGGTCGTGTTTACGAGGATGCGCCAATCGTCTCTGAAGTGACGTTTGGTGAGACTTCCAACGGTGCTGCTGTCGTGCAAGGTTCCTTTGTCGGTGCGGATCAGAGTCATGCGACGTTTGCCTCAGGCCCGCGTGGTAACTCGATGGACTCCAGGGCAAAAACTTTGGCCAGTGCAAAGCGAAAGATCAGAGCGGTGTCCAATGCCCTAAGGATCCCGGACTACGTATCGGACGCTGCGTACCAGTGGTTCAGCTTGGCCTTGGCAAATAACTTCGTCAAGGGAAGACGTTCTCAGAACGTTATTGCCGCGTGTCTCTACGTGGCGTGTCGTAAGGAGAAGACACATCATATGCTCATTGATTTCAGTGCAAGATTACAGATCTCTGTGTATTCCGTTGGTGCTACGTTCCTCAAGATGGTTAAGATGCTACATATCACTAAGCTCCCATTGGCAGATCCATCGCTCTTCATCCAGCATTTTGCAGAAAAGTTGGATTTCGGGGATGATAAAGTGAAAGTTGTTAAAGATGCCGTCAAACTCGCTGCAAGAATGTCCAGTGATTGGATCCACGAGGGTAGAAGGCCCGCTGGAGTCGCTGGTGCCTGCCTTTTACTGGCTGCTAGAATGAACAACCACAGAAGAACACACGCTGAGATTGTCGCTGTGGCGCATGTTGGTGAGGAGACGCTCCAAAGAAGATTGAACGAGTTCAAGAGCACCGCTGCTGGTAAAATGACCGTGAAGGACTTTAGAGAGGAAGGAGAGAATCAGCCCTCTTCTGCTCCGCCTTCCTTTCTCCGTAATCGTGTGAAGGAGAATGATATTGTGAAAGAGCTCAGAAATGGGCCTCGTAACGAGCTGTTCTCTATGCAGGATAATGGCACGGCGAGTACGCCCGGTGATTCAACCCTCAGTGCAAAAGACCGCAGTGATGAGGAAGAACTCAAGAAGCTTCTTATTGGTGTGGACTTAAACTCGCAGGAGATCCTGGACCAACTGGAAAGGGTGAAACAAAGGCAGAAACGTGATCTCCAGAGGCGTGCACAGTCCAATAGCATCAACCTTGATGGTGACTCGGTGGTAAGTACGGCAGTTGGCACTCCGGAACCAAGGGGAGAGCAAGAATATGATGAGCAAGAAGACCTTGATCCATTGCAAAAAGCGCTCATGGCTGACCCTGACCGTCCAAGAAACTTACATTTACTTCCAACTACTACCCAGGTTCTGGAATCCATCAGATCGGATCCTGAGAACTTTGACGATATTGATGATGACGAGATTGAGATGTTCTTGCTTACAGAGGAGGAATCACAGTTAAAAGAGAGAGTATGGACCGGGCTCAATGAGGAGTTCCTGTTAGAGCAGGAACAGAGGAGACTCAAGGCCGAAGCTGATGAGATCTCCGGCCATCAGCAGCCACGTAAGAAGAAGAGAACACTACCAAAGCAGGAGAAGGACGCACTCAACGAACTCGAGCAGGACGGCGTCAACGGTGTGATTAAGGACCTGGGAGAGGGAAGCTCAGCTGCACAGGGTGCGAAGAACATGTTGTCCAAGAAGACTCAGTCCAAGAAGATCAACTATTCTGCTCTGAACAATTTGTTCGAGCAGGGCTAATTCTATTCATGAGAAATGAACGACTAATTGCTACGAGCTCGTATTTGGGGGCCTTCTTTGTCCCATCGTTTGGCAGTTTGTCTGCACTCCGGCCCACATGCATTTGAGTTTGTAGCCTACTGCTCTCTTCCCTTGCGGTTGTGGCAATCTCCGCTATAATAGAAATTCCGCGAGAATCGCTTATGCGAGGGGGGGGTAGATACTTTATGATGGTACACAAATCCAAAGGTCTTCGATTAGTAACTGGAGCAAAAAATGAAGTATACGTGTGGATGTGATTGTAGAGCCAGTTTGTATAGACCGAGTAGTGTACTCAGCAATCTTATATTCAAGACGGCCAGATTAGATTGCATTATATCCAAAGAGTGTGCCAAAGAATTCCCATTAAGGCAATTCCCTGAAAATCTCATTCGAAGCAAATCTGTAAAGCTTTCTGTTGCACATTTCATCAACATCAGCTCTCTTATTGCTACATTTTCTATTCATTTCTGAGATTATAGTATGTTACTATCTACTTGTATTTTTAGATATCTCCCAAACATCGTTGTGTCAACCACGCTAGTGAGGTTACTCCAAAATTCAGAGCAAGTGTCAAATTTGATTACCTAGTTTTTATGGCCGCGCCGAGTTAAACGCAGGACGAGTGTTTCTTAGTCTGTGATTAGCTTGAAATATTTTATAGTAATTACTGCTCTAAAGCTGGATCAATAGATAGAAATTTCTCTTCTGATTGGTATAGCTGACATTTTGTCCTCAATGAACCAACCATGCTTATGCGTATGCTTGTTAGCTTCAGCTTGGTCTTGTGTTTTTCCCACTTTATTCTGGATAATCATAGTAGGTGCAAATTTATAAACTACTCTGAAGCTTTCATACTTTGCTTTCATAGAATTTCTCAGTTCATATATATCCAATGATCATGCTATTATGTTCTATTCTCTCTTTCAATTTCCAGCTAGCTTCACTAATAGACTCCATAATGAAGCACTCTTCAGATGCAGTGCCCTTACCATCTGATGTCCCGCGTCCCGCGTTTATTGATATATATCTGTAATTGTCGGCCCGTACCTTGTCAGCATAAACATGTCTAAAGGCATCAAAGCCATAACATACACGACAGCCCAGGCACTTGCTAATTTCCAAAAGGGGGCTAATGACGGAGGACAATAAGCGGGTGGCATTGGACAAGCACGATGACGAGCCGCTGGCGAAAAGGGCCAAGATCGACGATGATGGTGGTGTAAAGAAAGAGGAGGAACGAGACGTACCCGTAGTTGATGATAATGACGAAGATGACAATGACGACGACGAAGATGAAGAAGAAGACGAAGAAGATGAAGAAGATGAAGAAGATGGAGAACAGGCAGATGGCGATAAAGAAGACGAAGATGACGATGAGGAAGCACGACGTACAACCACATTCGAGTTCGATGGGCAACAATATACTTTCAAAGAAAGGCCTTCTGTACTGGAAGAACGTGAAGGAAAGATCGAATTCCGCGTGGTGAACAACGACAACTCGAAAGAGAACATGATGGTGCTCACTGGCTTGAAGAACATTTTCCAAAAGCAGCTGCCGAAGATGCCTCGAGAATATATTGCACGTCTTGTGTATGACCGATCACACTTGTCGATGGCGGTGGTTCGAAAGCCATTGACCGTGGTGGGTGGGATCACATACAGACCATTCGACTCTCGTGGATTTGCAGAGATTGTATTCTGTGCCATCAGTTCGACGGAACAGGTCAGAGGTTACGGTGCACACCTGATGAACCATTTAAAAGATTACGTCAGAGCCACGTCCCCAATCAAGTACTTCTTGACGTATGCGGATAACTACGCCATTGGGTACTTCAAGAAGCAGGGCTTTACGAAGGAGATCACCCTGGATAAGCACATCTGGATGGGGTACATCAAGGATTATGAAGGTGGTACTCTCATGCAGTGCTCGATGCTACCGAGAATCAGATACCTCGACAGTGCAAAGATCCTACTACTACAAAAGGCTGCGATCCAGAGAAAGATCAGGGAGCTTTCTCAATCGCATATAGTTAGACCAGGGCTGAAGCAGTTTAAAGACACGAAGAATATCAAGCCGATCGACCCTATGACGATACCGGGGCTCAAAGAAGCAGGGTGGACGCCGGAGATGGACGAGCTGGCTCAAAGACCTAGAAGAAGCCCGCACCACGCCTTTATGCAGCACCTATTGACGGAGATCCAGAACCACGCTGCGTCCTGGCCGTTCGCCCAGCCGGTGAACAAAGAAGAGGTGCCGGACTACTACGAGGTGATCAAGGAGCCGATGGACCTCAGTACAATGGAGCAGAAGCTCGAGGCGGACAAGTACGCGACAATGGAGGAGTTCGTATATGACGCTCGCCTGGTGTTCAACAACTGCCGGAGTTACAACGGCGATCACACGACGTACTTCAAGAACGCCAATAAGCTCGAGAAGTTTTTCAACAACAAGGTCAAGGACGCGCCGGAGTACTCTCACCTGGTGGAATAGTAGCTCTGCCCTTTATTTACGTCACGGATCTATTGTACAATGCCTGTATTATACCAAAACGCGTTAACCTAAGCACACATCCTAAGCACCTTCCATCGGCTCCTCCGTCTCCTGCTCCTTGAGCACCTTGATGATCTCCGCGGTGGCCTCGTTCGAGTAGATATGGAAGCCCTTTTCCTCCGTGACAGCACTGAGCTGAACGTTGCTCTCGTCGAGTTTCTCCTCCATCACCTGCTTGAGAATCTTAAGGATGAGCACCTCGGCCTCTTTCAAGGTCAGCGAGCTGTGGTATTCTTGCTGGAGCTCTGCCTGTGCGCCTTCTGAGCCCGAACCAATAGCCTTGGCGTCGTATCTGTAAAAGGTTCCTGACGGCTCTGTGTGGTATAGCTGTGGGCCCTTTTCGTTGTCAATGCCTGCAACTAGGAGTGCCACACCAAACGGTCTGGACATCAAACGCTCTTCTCCCGAGGCACCTTCACCGAATCTTAGGGCCAGGTCAGCGACGGCCTGTGTGAGAGACTCAACTCCAATTGGCTCATCATAATAGAGTGAATGGTTCACCGATGACACTCTCGCATGGTCAATCATCGATCTGGCATCGGCAGTGAGACCGGACATGGCACAGCCAATGTGTGTATCAATCTCCACAATCTTTTCAATGGATGACGACTCCAGCAGCGACGACGTCACTCGCTTCTCAACACCAAGGACCACACCTTCGGATGTCGCGATACCAATGGCCGTGGAGCCAAGCTGTAGTTGTTAGCATATATATATATACCTCATATAGATATTAGAAGGCTACCCACTTTGATGGCCTCCAGAGAGTACTCCACTTGGAAAAGACGGCCCTCCGGTGAGAATGTGCTCACACCACGGTCGTACTCGGATCTCGTAAGAAACATGGCTCTAATAAATTGTCAATTGATTGAATTACAACGACTTATCAATCAGTGGCAAACAGATATACCTTAACAGTGAACACCAACGATCAGTATGTTAGGTTCGCGGAGGTCGGGCGCGTACCATATTCGCGAACACGTTTTGTTGTTTACGTTTTTGTTTTTTGAAAATGCGTATACGCGCGTTTGAAAACCAAAACATCATCAGCGGCTAATCAATCTGAGACTATCGAGTGTTTACAGAAGACCATGAGCGGGTTTGAAGTGAGTGGTGATGTGATATTCGGAATCTTCATATGAAAGAGTACTAACGCGCCTCCTTTTCCGCAGGATTCCGTTGTGTTCCTCGGCCAGGCGCCCGCGACGCTCAGCGCACGCTTGACCAACTTACAACCGCTCTACGCAGAACACACAAAAGTGAAGCCCTACTCACTCCAGGACATCCGTGACGTGCGGATTCAGGAGGCCCTCATCATGAAGGACTTGCTTTTTGTGCTGATGGGCTACGAGGGCGCATATATCCGCTACTCTGAGAAGTTCGACCCGCAGATCGAGCGGTGCCGCCTCAACGGACCTGACTACAAGATCAACAAGCACTTGGATGCCAGCCTAAAGGACGTGACAAAGCGTACGGTCCTCGTATCGAAGATGTACGCCGCCTTGACTGCTTTTACCGAAGTCTACAACGTCATGTCCCAGGGGATGGTGATCCAGGCACTCGTTGCTGAGGTGAGGAGCTTTCTCAAAGTGTATCTCCAGTTCTTGGACCAGATGGAGCGCCAGTTCCAGTTCTCCAAGACATTCACGCTCAGGCAGTTTGAGCAGGAGATGAAAAGCAACGTGACTTATAAGATGAAGCATCTCTACGATATTGTCCAAAGCATATACGAACTGAATGCCATTAGACGGAAAGAGGACGAGAGCTCGGCGTTCAACAACTTTATCAACAACATCAGACAGGATCTCCAACAGACCGGTTCTATTGACTTGCTCTCCGATACGACGAATTACCACAGTGTGAAGGGTGGGCTTGTGCTCAACATTGTCCAGGAAAAGATCTCGCAAAACAGCGGAGATATGAAATCAACTCAGTTCCTTAGCATTGTGTTCAAGGGGATCAGCAAGGGGTATGTACGTATGCTTAACGAGTGGATCACATGCGGTGACTTGAACGATCCGCATGGGGAGTTCTTTATCACGACAAACTTGCCAAAGGACTTCAAGATGAACAGTTTTAATTCTGAGCAGTATTGGGACTCAAAGTACGTTATCAAGAAGGACGGATTACCCAAGCAGTTTGCTGATAAGTCGCTCCAGTTGAAAGTGCTCCATACAGGGAAATACTTGAACGTTTTGAAAGAGTGTGGCGTGACATTGGACACTTTCAGCAATGCTACAATTGAGGAACTTGACGGTGGAGACCTCCTTGTGGTACTGGAACGTGCTTACACCGCTGCCAACGCATACATCATGGAGCTTTTCCTCCATGGGTACGATTTCAAGAGTTTGGTAAAGGAACTACAATCATTCTTGCTCTTACCCCACTCTTTAAAGATCTCTAAGTTCTTGGATATAAGTTCTAATGACCTAAAGAAGCAGCATTCACAAGTTGGAGTCTCAAGACTACGAAGAAATTTTGAGACGACTTTCAATGGAGAAAATCATTTGATCTATCAGTTGTTGAACGTCACAATGGAGAAAGAACCGATTTATACGTATCTACTGGAGATCTTAAAAGTGGAGGCCATTGACGCTGAACAGGCTTTAAGGTCTAACAACTTTGAATCGCTCAAGAATTTGATCTCTCAGACACTTGAAATTGACAGAGAAGGTAAAATGGAAAGCTCGTCTCCAGAGACATCCAGAGCAGTGAACTATCTAAACTTGGAGTTCATCTTACCATTCCCTTTAAATTTGGTCATCTCGAGAACTGTCGTTATCCAATACCAGTTAATGTTCAGACACTTGTTGGTGTTGCATCACACTAACAAGCACTTGGATGATACATGGATGGAGATCAATAAGAATAAGATATGGAAGTATCGCCATTTTGATAAGCCGATTCCTAAGTGGATCTCCAGAGCTCGTTCTCTACACGAGCGTATGAAAGACTTCCTAAGGATCTACTTTGAGTTCTTGACGAATGACGTTATTGATCAGAATTGGATCGAATTGTTACGAAATATGGATACGATAACCAATTTTGATGAATTATCACAAGTTGTCCAAAATTTCCTAAACACTGTGTTGAAGAGCTCGATCTTAACCACCGAGAAATTGATCAAGATCTTTAGCAGACTGTTGCAGATCATCAACGCCTACTGCTCGTTCCTCATGTCTTTGAGAAAAGTGTTGATCTTGTTGAACTATGACTTGTTTGAGAAGTATACTGACCGCTTGAAAGACCAAGAATTCGACTATAACAAGAACTTGGAGCGTTTAGAGAGATTGAATTCATATTTGAACGAGTACTTGGACGGATTTGGACAACACCTAAGTGGGTTTATGGAAGGGTTGAGATATTATGGAGAGCTTGAAACTACGGACTTTTTAACATTGGCTACACAGTTGGAAGGTGCCTTCCCTGAAACCCAATGATATGATATGATATGATATGATTATTTTTTTTTGATTGAGGAATGGGCCATGATGTATTAATCTTTGTTAGGGAGATCCTCTTTAATCTTTTGTAGAGTTATTGCTTGCCTCTGCTCTCTCAATTGTAACAATCTGATAGCAATCGCAACCAATGCTGCCAATACGGCAGTACAAACCATTGCAATGGCACCTGGTTTAAATTTTGGCACTGTTGTGGCCTTATAAAGCAACAATGAGTACCAGGCATTCACAGTGCTGCTGAACATGTTCATTGATGCCAATACCATCGCACGTTCTTGTAAATCGTGTCTTGTAATCAGATTAGCCCATGCAAAGAACGTAGCTTGTCCAGCAAATGATACTCCTGCAATGTATTGTGCTGTGAATTGAATTTGTGTATGTAGTGGGTTAGACAGGATCATAGAAGAAGATATCAGCATGCAAAGGGAGATGAAAATAGCAATGTGCCAATGGTACTTCCCTCCAGTATGATCAACATACAATGCACATAAGAAAGTGGACACAATACCGACACCGTAGACACCCATTGGGTAATGGTTAGCCTGTTGGACAGAATACCCTTGATTCTTGAGCCATAGGGCAAACAGGGAGTTTGAACAGAATGATTCGTTCTCACCACCGAGGATCCATAGTAGTGATAACCCCCACCAATGCCATCTTCCAAGGACACGCCGTATCACTGACCAATCGAACTTCTTTACCAATCTAGGATTCTTCACTCTGGAAATGGCAAGTTGGATCTCATCCTGTGTGAAATAGAACGCTCTGCATGTCTCTGGTGTATCTGGAAAGAACACAAACCCATAGAGACAAATGGGCATTGTGATGATGAAATCGATGATGAACAACCATCGCCATCCTGCGATTCCCCTTAGCCCATCCATATTTGTGTATATGGCAGCCTGCATAAAAGAAGAGAATATGGAACCCAAAAGACCCGAAGCTGTAAATATCGCCGTTCTCTTTGTCAGTTCTGAAGTTTTCTTTACACTTCCTGTCTCATTGTCCACAGCGTCCTCTGCGTTGTACCAACTTCCCAAGATCAAGTGCGCACCAGAGAATGTTGAAGACTCAAACAGTGCCTGAAAGAAACGGATCACACAGATTTGTTTATAGGATGTGACTTTGTACAATCCCAGAGTTAATAACCCCCATGAAAAACAACAGAACGTAAGCCAATGCTTTGGCCGTAGCCTTAGCAAGATCAAGTTGTTGGGCACCATTCCAACAATGTACCCCACAGTGAATACCGTATTTACGATATTGAACTCATCACCGACCATCCCGAGGTCCTCTTTCATCCCTGAAACGTAGGCATTGGAGATGTTTGATCTGTCGAGGTAATTAACCCAATAGACGGAGCAGACGTACGACAACACAAACCAGTCAATTTTGAAGAGCAGCTTGCGCTCCAGCGGGTCAGTAGGTGGTTCTCCCCATAAGAATCGCCTCACTGGGTTTGCAACCATTGTCATCTCTGCCACACACACACACACACACCTCTTATATATGTGTGTACCGGTGACTCTTGATGAAACGATTTGATATGCGATGATGCGGTATGGGCCACAGGGCGGATAATCCAAATTTGCGGTATATTTAACAACCTGTGTAGTAAAAATGTTGTATGGACTTACAATTTATGTAGCCGCTGCCCCCTCCCCCATTGGTTACTATTATTCAATTCATCCCCGAAGAAGCTGATTATATATTATCCGAAATGAAAACAAACAAAGGTGCACGCTTTCAAAGCTAAAGCTATAAAAAAAAAAAAAAAACACACCCAAACACCATATGAAGTTAACCCACTACTAACGCTACACATCAATCCCATACATTGCCTTTCGTATTTTCTTTCTTTTTCTTTTTGGTCATCACATTTCCACGTCTTCACCCTTCAGCTGTACCACCACTTGGTCTACGCTCTGTAGAGTATATGCTGGTCCTGCCATATGGCACACCTCTCTTCCCTTCAAGTTGTTCATCGCAGTCTCCAAGTCCAACTCCGGGTCGCCCAGTTCATTGAGGTATTCCCACGTCTCCATGATCGTCAATCGCTTCTGATCGTATGGAATCTCCGTGTTGTTCAACTGGTTTGTTGCCTGTGAGACGATTTGGTGGAACTTATCCTGTGCCGGGAACGAGAACTCCCCATCCGTTGCAAGAGTTTGTTGTGGAGGAGACCCTGGAGATTTTTGTAACAAAAGTTTGTTCTCCGTGGATATCACAATGTTCTGCTTCTTTAGTGAATCGAGCTGTCTCTGCAACTCGGCCTTATCGGACTCGGACTCCTTCAGCTTCCCCTCGAGCTCCTTCAGTTTCATCTCCTTACGTTCTCTAAAAGCCCTCTGTGCAGCCCTGTTCTGTGCTTTCCTTTTATTGGCAATCTCCTGCTCCGACAGCCCCTTGTTCTCGTCCTGGATCTCCCCGTTTAAGGCCTTGATGTCCTGCTGTGTCAATGGCAGGTTGTTGAATATCGTGGTGGACGGACTCGATGACTTATCTGATGAACTCATAGTGCGTGCTTGGTCATGCGAATGTTGATGTGCCTGGTGTTGTTCTGACTGTGACTGTTGTAACATCCTCATGCTATCTTCGTACTCCGTCTTTACCATCTGATCATTCATAGTATGGGCAACGGAATAGGCACCTGGCTGAGGGAAAATAGAGCTCTCTATCAGATCGCATTCTTCTCTCTGGCTCATCATTAGATTTTCCGTAGTTAATTCCGGACCAGGTGGTATTCCAAACTGTTGTGGGTGTTGCTGCTGATGCTGAGGTGTCTGTCCCTCTGTGTACAACCCCTGCATCCACCCACTGCCCATCTCTGGCTGGAAGGGCGAATTCGAATACGTGTAGCTCATCTCTTGGTATAGTCACTCGAATTTGGTATAATCACAATCAGTATATATAAAAGGAAGGAGTTCAAAAGTAGAATGGAGAATTTGGAGAATTGCAAATGAGAAAGTGTGTGCGCGCGCGCCCACGGCTTGGCCCTCTCTCTTCCTTCCTCTCTCTTCTTCTTCCCTCTCTTGGGAGGGTCCAAATGTGTCCCGGGCCAGCATTGTTACCCTGCCTGATTATATAATCACACGTGCGAAGAAAAAAAAAAGGATGACGAAGTGACACATTTCCGGGCCCCTCCCCCGCCCTTTGTTATAGTTAGTTATCTTGTGGGAATAAGAGCTTCTAGAAGCACTCGTATAGCTTGTTGCTCTTTTGGTGTATTACAATATATAATATATATCCTAAGTTTTAAATTAGAAGTAGCAAATGTATAAGACGTATAGAAGATACTATAATGCAACAAAGTGGGCGGTATATATATACATGTTCGCGTAAATACACAGCAATTTCACCGTATCAGACATTTGACACATATAAAATTAAATAATCTGATCCACAATTAAATGTATGGCTGTGTTTGAAAGTACGAGCGATTAATTACCCGCTCTACGTCTTATAGATTAAGATGGATCATGGAACCAAAGATTTTTATATATAGGACTTCAAATTCCAGATGTTGAAAGAAGTGATTCTCCAAGCCCAGTATAATATAGATTATTACAAACAACATGCGAAACATATCAATATAATAAATTATATAGTGGAAGGTCGCGATCAATTAAGTCGGATATCTCCTATAGCAGAGTGTAATAATATATTTTCCTCCAAATAAGCTTTTAGCCTTGTATACATATTTATGTCTGTAAACTCCGCCACTTTTGCCACCACCAATTTGAAGTATAGAAGCAGCCGTACTTCTATATATATATATTAAGAGTCAGGGTCTGATCCGGGGTTCCAGCTTTTAGGGCGCACGGCTATAGGAAGATTCACCAGTTGATATTTTTTTATACACCACATCTGACCAGACACCAGAAGACACCAGACACACACACATCGGAATGTCCGAGATTGTATGGAACACAACGTATCCCTACGTCCTCTACCCATATACAGAGTCCCAAGTACGAGCGATGCAAGCATGCCAGGTGACCGTGTCTGTCCTTAGCGTATGTGCTGGAGTCATTGGTATCACACTATGGGTGAGGATGGCACCACAGAGGAGAATCATCTTTAGATTGCAACTGTTGATATGCCTGATCTTAGCTGACTTCTCAAAGGCACTATTCCTGTTAACGGTGAGTGCCCGGAAGCTAAGATCCATCAAACAGATGCTCAGCAATCCACTCTTTGACGAGAAACTATGTGATGCCTTTGGTTTTATGATGTCTGTGGTGACTTTCTGGTCTGATTTGACGATGTTTTGTATCACAGTCCATAATGGGTTGATGATCTTTTGTACGAATCTCACACGGCCATACCGCAGAAGACTCTCATCATTCCGTTACTTCTTTGTCAGCATGTGGAAACTGGTCACTCTGAGGCGGTGGTTTTATAAGGGGTTTGACTCCTATGGGCCTAACCCACTCGTGGTGACACAGACCGAAGGTGGTATCTTTCCCTACAGATTCCGTATCCTCCCATTTGGACTGTTAATGGGACTCCTACTTTCCGGTCTGGTGTTTGTCGGGCCCAGTTCACACTACTACAACAATAATCTGTGCAGCGTACCGCCACACCCATTGTGGAAACGCATTGTGGACGACTGGGCTTTCAAGTACCTCAATCTTTTTACCATCGTATCGGTGTACACAGCCATCATCATCTACCTGAGGTTCCATTTCAAGAGGATTGAAAAGATCAAGAAGAGCATTTACGACCTGGCGTCACCGATGGTTGGGGATGGTGGGACCAGAGACGTTACCAAATCCTTGCAAAGAGAACTCATGATGATTGCAAATGATTCCAATGATAAGAGACAGCAAGCAGCGTGGAGAGAATTGAATGCGTTTGTGATCTACCCACTTGGGTATGTCTTTGTATGGATTACTCCCGGGGTGGTGCAAATATGGAACTACACAATGAGTTCAAATCATCAACTTCCATTCACGATCAATCTGATCTGTGCCATCACAATCCCACTCAGTTGTCTCATGGACGTTGTTATCTTCTCAGTACGGGAAAAGCCATGGACCGTGACGGCAAAGAGACTCAGGGCCAATGGAACACTCCAGGAGCACAGATCTTCTCCAAGAGCCCCGAGTCCTGAGAGGACTGTGGCATCGCTGCAAGATGACGATCTCAGTTTCGATCAATTGCAAGTTAAGGATGAAGAGAGTGGGCTGGGCAATGTGATGAAGTTCTTAGTCCCTGCTGATCCCGCCCGGGAACGATCCCATGCTTCGTCCAATGCCCATACTTTGGTCAATAGTGGATCATTACACAGTGCTTCTGTCGGGAGTAACATCACCATGCCGAATTACAACGCACAGCTATCGAACCTGTCAGTGCTCGATGATGAGGGCTCCGATATGGACATTAATGACTTTTTACGAATGCAACCATAACTGCACTGTCCTTCCCACCCCCCTGGGAACTAAGCATTTATTTCTTTGTAGTGTGTGCATATGATCATATGATGAATTGCAGTACAGTCCGATGATCTCTAGACTCTGATTACGAACCGGAAATCCGTTGTCCCGGTGAATTCAATTACACAATATCGCTGATTTAGTACAATCTTTTTTGCCACCAGACCAAACCCATATAAGGTACATTACAGAGACCGTATATATGTATGTACTAGGATTGATATATTATGTATATATATTTCTAGCTATTATTAGACCCCTATCTCGACCTCCTATACATTTCAATTCGGAAGCACTGCTGCGAAGCTTCTCCACAAACCCGGCGCCCGCCCGCCATGCCTCATCACTCATCACCCAGTGGCAGGACTTGCAGGACTGGGCACGACAAAAGTAACCAGATATGGACCAATCAACTTTTTCTCTTCATGCTTCCAACTTCCAACTTCCAACTTCCAACTTCCAACTTCCAAGCTCTCAAAGCATGCAAAGCCCACAGAATACGCTAGTCCTCCCCTCCCCAATGCTCAATGCTTAATGATCAACGCCCATATATGTGGCCACAGTGACCGGACCTAAATCATCACCTTGACGCCCCACGTTGCTGCATAGTGCGGCTTTCGGGCTGCGAATCTGCCCCCCGTCTGTACCACCACGCACTTTTATTTCTAGTTGTCATGACAACTCAATTTTAGTAATTAAAAAAAAAACACATACTGCATTGCATTATCATCTTCTATCGTAACATACGTAACAGTTCAAAATGATAATAAACATATCTATATAGGTCATAAATTCGTCAGATCTTGTTATCCCAGATGTGCACCTTCACACTGACCTTGAACAGCTCAAAGGCGGTCTCGACATCAACGTCGTCCACCATTGGAGAGAAGTAGCTCTTTGCCGGGTTGTTGTAGTACAGTCTAAGGGCATTCACTTCACACTCGAGTCGTTTGGCAATGCTCTCCTTGATCTCTGTAATGCGTGCGCTCTTGTGGAACTTGAGGGCAAAGATGTCGTCGTTAAAGTACACTTTCATCTTCACAAAGGGTGACTCTTCCAGTGTAATGCACTCTGAAGTGGGGGACGATGGCGTACTCATCGGTGGAGAAACCATATCATTGCTAGAACAAGTAGAAGAAGAAGCAACCTGTGGGCATGACATGTTGCGAGATCTTACCTTGGGTCTCTTTGCAAATAACGGCTCCGTCGGTTTATTCAGCCAGTGGCCCTGTTTAAGCTCCTCTTCTTCGTGGATCGTAGTGTACATCGAGTTAGAGCTTCCCCTGTGGCTGTATGTCTCTGCGGCACCCGTCGAATAGGAGCGGAACTGTGCGGGCTGTGTGAACGTAGGAGAAGCCCACAATTTCGGTGATGATGCCACTGAGACCGATGAGGAAATGGAGGAAGAGCGAGCAGTTGGATGGAAATAACTTGGTGCCGTTGGCGCAGGCAATGGTGGTGTCACAGCAGTTTGGATTGTCAATACTGGCTTGCCATTCTTCTCGAACCCAGCGGAAACGGGCTTCAACAGTCCTTCAATCGAGTCGTTGCTCAACTGTGTATCTTCATTCAGCTCCAGGTCGCCCAACCGCACTTTGCACCACTCGTTCAGCACCTTGCCGTATTGCAACTCCGTCTTGTTTCTCACAATCTTGAAAATGTACACGTTCAGGCTCTGGCATCTCTGCAATAGGATATTCGACAGTGTGGTCAGGTCGGGTCTTGGGATTGGATCAGGGAGATGAGGCAACTGGTCAATCAGGTGCTGTTGCATATCCTGGCCCTTGGCCCTTCCTGTGATGACGTGGTCCACGATGTTGCAATGCAACTTGTAGAAGTCCTGATAGTAGCGGCACAAGTATCTCTTCTTCCCATTGCTCATTGTGATATCAACTCTGTACCAGTATCTACCTTCATACGAGCTGGCGTTTCGCACGAGTCCAGAGATAGGGTACGCCTCCTCATCTCCTTCATGTGAACTTACAGAGTTGTGTGCTGACGACTCCGGTGATTGCAAGGAGAAGAGCATCTGTTCTGCAGTGCTGCGCCCTGATGTGCTCAATTCTGATGTGCTCGTATCCACCGAAGAACAATTTACTGTGTCTCTCTGCTTTGGCAATGAGATGATGGACGAGTGCGACGATGTGGCAGTGGTGGAATGCGGCGACACCTCCGAGCCCTTCTGCTCGAGCTTCTCCACCGTGCGATGATGTTGACTTCTTACTCTTGTGGGCTCCCTCTTGGGGATCTGAATGTCGCCGACGTTGTTCGGGATCTCCACACGCACTTCTGTCTGTGACTTTGCCTCTGTCTCTCGCTTAAGCACCACGTCTCTCAGCGGCTCGGCCTGCGATAGCCACTTCTCATCCGATCTTGAGTTCGCCTTCTCCTTGTTAAGTCTGACTATTCTTACGTAGCTGGCTGGGATCAACCCAGGTTCACTGAGCCGTCCGATGGGCTTCACTAGGATCCAGCCATTACCCTTTCTTTCCAGTAGCTTTACGGCCTCGCCGATTCCAACGCTCAGCTCGTGTTTGTTCTCGGCCTTGAAGTCAAATCTGGTAATCAAGATCACAGAGCTTTCGGGACTCATCGTACGCGGTATGGCCTTCTTCTTCATGTGCGTGTCCTGTTGCGTTGTGGATTCCGCTTCCAATTGGTTCGGCAGTGGTGGCAGAACCGCCATGGGGCCTGAAATCTTCATGTTTCTGACCGATTTGGACTTGTGTAATCTCAACATCGTACTAAAGATGGATGGGATATATATATGTGTCTGAGATCCGAACGTCGCAACCTGTTGTTTTTTTGACCCCTTCTACAAAAGGTGTGGGAACGATATAGTTGTTCACTCCTGTGCAACAAGAATGTGATTTGTGTGTGTGTGTGTGTGTGTGCTTGGGAATGTGCCTGCTGTTATATGTCGAGTATGCGTGAGCGGTGAGGTCTGGGACGTGGGAATCTTAAATGCCCTTGGGCGTCTGGTGTCTTAAAAAAAGCCTTGTACTTGAAGTAGTTTTATAACAAGATTAAGACAACAGAAGTGTTGACAAATTTCATCAAAGGGAGAGCCAGCGAAATTGGTGGACCGACTACGTATATAAACAGCAGCCAAAATGTTGTTTTGACCAGAACTGTCCCCCGGCATGTTCCTTGTGCATGGATAAAAGATAGAATCCACTGTCCGGACACTGCCGCCCACCGAATGCAAACATCTGTACTATAGCCAGGACAAATCTAACAAAATTCAACCAACTGGGAAATTCTGTTGACATTTTTTCTACCACTCACATGCATACTGCATGCATATGACTAACTCCGGGCTCAAGCGCTTTTTTTTTTGGTGGTTGAAGGTAGAAATCGTGGTATCCAGCTTAACAACCCACCCTAGCGCATCCTGCATCCATACAGTGCTGGTGGTCAATCTTTAGGGGGGATCCGCGTCGAGGCCTTTCGGTCATACCAGAAAGAAAAAAAGAGCATGTACATACACATATCTCTCAGGAAGCCCAGAAAGGCCTCAATGTTGAATTGTACAAAAACAAAGAAAAAGAACCCCCCCTCCCCAGATCGAACCTGGATAGAGTTCACCAGTGCAAGTGAACAAAAACCGTTCGGTGAAACAGGAGAAACCTTAGGCATTCCTTAGACATTCTCTAGGCACTTCTTAGATTAGATTTTAAAGAATTTATGGTAAACTACATGGTTACCCTAGCACCGTTGTTTGTTGTCATTTCATGTTTACAATAGAGTTTTGTATACGACGGCGTGCTTGGAAGAAGACAGCCCCAGTCAAGTTCAAGAGTATCACTAGGATTGGGTTTAACCTATGCATCGAAGGCTTCGGCTTCTATGGGAGGGGTGGAAAATATCTCGCCTGGGGATCTACTAGGGTGATACTAGTAGTGGGCTAAATCTAGTGATTTGTAGGACTATCAAAGTCTGGTGGAAAAAGAATGTTTGGACCCCGGAAGTTTGGAACGTGCATCTGCGTGGCTTGTGGTCTGTTGGCTTTTAGCTTGCAGAGGTGATGGCTTTGGTCCAGGGCCAGGGCTGTTGTTGACTGGGACCGCTGCGGCCGTTGACGCTTATATGTGTGCTAGTCCTGTCAAACTTTAAGACTCAAACCCCATGTCCAGATTCCAGAACACTTCAAGGTTCATCCCCCGCCTGTTTCAGTTCCAATATCGTCCGAAAAGATCTTTGAGGTTTGGATCTGATCTCTGATTGACGTCATCGCTGAAATACAGTCCTAGCATAAAAAAGGTTTCTCTTCCACAGCGACAAAAAAAAAAGTGCACACCTCCCCCACCTGGGAGATCGCTGTCTTAGGCGCGTCTTCCTGCCGATTGATCTACTTATCTATATTTACAAAATCAGGGCTTTCCCTTTTTACTTGTTTTACAGGCCAATCTCCAGTCTATCTCTGATATCTGAACACCCATAGTCAGCGTAGTACGCAAGACTGAAACTGTCGTTATATAAGACAGTGCCATCACCCAAGTCGTTCCATTGGCTTACAATTCTATGACACCCAACGACGATCGTCATCCCATGGGGCCAGTTCGGTAAGTCAATCGCATCATACTGCTTTGTCCCCCTGGCTATAAGGTTGAACAAAGACCTAGCGACTTTCTCTCCTTGTCTCCATGCCCCGCCACAAGTCTTTATGATAGGTAAGTTGATAACGTCACCCACACAGAACATGTTGTCGTACCCGGAGATCATCAGACTCTCATCGACGATAACCTCACTGTTTTGATCGATTGAGGATTCAAATACCGGTAGCAGTGGCTCAATGTTGTTCTGGTGGTAATTACACCACATATTCAACTCCGAATGCAGTGTTCTCCCATCTGTGGTCAACAGATCACCATTGTCCAACTCCTTTTCAATCCTCGTACTGAACTCCATCTCCACTCCCATCTCCGCAATGTTCTTCGTCAGGACTCTGTTGAAGTTCTTTGTAGCGTGAATCTCTGGTGGAACATGAGCATGAGGGTGCACAAGCACCACTTTCTTCTCCGGGTAAGTCTCTTTGATCTCACCGGCAATTTCAATTCCCAAGGCACCACCACCTATGACAGTCACAATTTGGGCTTTCTCCACCTGCTGCTTGCTCCTGGACATCTCTTGCGCAAACTGCTCCTCTGTAAGTGCCACAGGATCAAATGGCCATCTCCGGCGTCTCCCCGTGGCAAAAACACAGTAGTCAAACTGGATCTCCCTTGTTTTTTCTTCTCCATTCAACTGGTACTCAGCACAGTGGTTATCCACAAACTTCACTGCCTTGCCGTGGATAAAGTGCAGCTTCAGGTTCTTTGGTAATGTGTCCCCGCTGTTCTGTGTCATCTTCTCTCTAAACTCTTCAGAAGTCGTCTCCACAGTGTCAAACTTCACACAGTACTTCTCAGCATTCATGTACGACTTCTGTGCAAACTCAACATCGATAATGGCCCTCGGAATGGCCAGTAAGTTGATAAATCCGGCCCTTGGCTCTATAATATAGACATCAACACTAATGTCCTCAGACACGTCACCAGCTTGAAACAAATTGATGAGTTCCTTGACTGAGGCCATCCCGCCAAAGGACCCACCGACATATAGAATGCTTGTGTTTTGCCTCATCGATTTATCCTTACTTCATACCATAATGTTCTCAGGATAGCCATAAAAAGAAGGATAAATGGCGGTTTAAATGTACCCAGCAAACAGACACCCGTTTTCCACTGTATACCAGTAGTGCCCCCTGACAAAGCCGTCTATAGGCATTTGTGCATTTGCGCATTTGGGCTGAGAAGCAATTGTGGTATAGAAGAGCTTAATGCGCTCCTGGATTATGTCATGATTCATCTTTTATGTTATATTGGTCTTCTACTGTTCTGTAGAACTCTTGCAAGTTCTATTATCATTAGCTCATCAAAACACAACTCTTTATAATCGAGCCGCTTATCGGATCCATCAGTTCGCGTAAGCGTTGCCTATTTGGGACAAAGATGGTGGTAGAAATGGAGTCATAGGATAGCGGTTGTTTTTGGAGGTATCAACCTGCTTTTTATACAGATATATGTTAATATGTACAATATTAGAAGTGATAATTTGTGTTTGTTTAATATATCACGTGTACTCGGTCCTTATATAAATTTCGAAAATCCTTACAAAAAAGGGCATCTCTTATTTTCAATCTCAACAATTGATACAAAGTGATAGATTTAACCTACAAAAAGAATCGTTCTAAAAACAATGAATTATTGTCAATATAGATATATATTGATATAAGGGATGACCCAATAAGTAGAGAATTGGCGTTAATTTTTCACCATCATTATTGTTCATCCAGTAAGCTGAGTTTATAATGATGTATTTTAACACACACCCAGACACCAATTGCATACACATACATATACGTGCATGGAAGTTGCTCAAATACTGGGGATTTGAATTTGTATACATGATTATATAGAGTGAAATCATATGAGCTGATAAAGATCATGAGCGTATAGTGCGCAGTTTATATGTATAACCAAGAGAGACTATAGCATCGACTATAAAGGAGTTTTATACACCACACTAGGAGATGTAAGACAGCTTTTGAGCTGTATCAGTTAGTTCATGGTTGTATACCTTTTGACAAGAAAGTTAGGATGGAGATAGCAGGGCTACGCCACGCACATTAGCAGATTGTTGAAGAGTTCAACTGGAACTACTTGATTATATAAATATATAATTCATTAACCAGATCTCTCCTCTTTAAACTGAGAGATTGTTTGAGATGCAATACATGCATGGCCTGTGGTTAAAACGCCCTTCGCAGAGGGATTCCAGAGATTGCCCGGTGCTGCCGTGAAAAAAACCAGTACACAATTTGTCACACTTGGTCACTCAAATCTTCAACACTCAAATCTTAAAGACCCCAACAATCGTTCCGGTCTTTACTAAGATCCGTTGCCATGGTCACCACTGCCGCTATACACAACAGCGAGCGCGACGCCACTGCCATTTCGGCACGGGTCACCAAACAGGGCGCGTAAGATGGAAGTCAAAACAAAACAAACCCAAAAACCAAAAACCAAAACCAAAACCAAAACAAAACAACAACTTGGAACCAAACAACAACCTGGGCGGCTAACAAGACAGGGGAAAAATCAGGATGTTGCAGGAAAACCAGTATAAGCGGCACCGTGGCGACGGTCTTGCGGGAGCACAGCAACCGGCGCCGCTCTCGCAACTCGATTTGAACCAAGTCCAGAACGTGTCCCACATCCCACAGCTAAGCTCCTCGATGAAGAGAGCTTCTACGAGAATCAGCGCCAGACAGTCGTTGATTGGCGCACCGAGAACAAACGTCCCCGGGACCACACAGAAGCGGGCATCGGCCACGGGGCTCAGCGAGATGGTCCAACAGAGCGCTCTGAGAAGCAGCAATGCGAGAAAGAGTCTTTCTGGGTTGAGCTCGGTGTCACGTCCCACACACCGAATGTCATCTTTTGGGTTGGGCGGCTTATCTCTCTCTCAGACGAAGGATTCTCGTCCGTTGCGTGACCGCAACTTCCAGCAGACGATGCAGAAGGACGTCTTTGACTTCTTGGTGAGCCATGATTTTGAAGGGGAGATGAAGCATCCGTTGACAGCCAAGACGTTGAAGAACCCCACGCAGAAGGACTTTGTGCTTATCTTCCAGTTCCTGTACAAGAAGGTGGACCCGGGCTACAGATTCACCAAAAGTATCGAGTACGAAGTGTACTACGTGTTGAGAAACATCAAGTATCCTTTCCTCGAGTCTATCAATAAGTCCCAGATCTCCGCAGTTGGTGGCCAGAATTGGCCAGTATTCCTTGGGATTCTCCACTGGCTTGTGCAAATTGTTGGTAAGATTGAACAAATCACAAACTTTGAGCACGATATCGATGTTGAATACAGAGAAATGGACAACAAGGAGCTGGATCTGGAGAAGATCTTTGTCGATTACATTGTGAAGTCCTATAACGCGTTTCTCAACAACATTGACGACTATTCGCAGTATTATGAGGAGATGAAGTCCGGGTATGAGTCATATACAGAGGACATTGTGAAGCAGTCCGAAGAGTTTGAAAGAGAAAACGCACGATTAAAGGATGCATATCAGAAGTTGCTCATTGAATCCGAGTCTCTTCACGCAGTGGAAAAGAAAGCCGAGGCACTTGATAGTGACTTGTTCAAGTTCAAGGCATACATTGAGTCCATGGAGAGCCGTAAGCTCAAGTGGAGCACTGTCTTACAACAAATCAAGCAAGAGATGGAGAACTCGGAGTTGGAACTGGTACATACCGAAGAGGAGAAGAAGCAGATCCAGAAACAGATCTCGGACCAAGGACTGACTCCAAAGGACATTGACCGAATGAACAACGAGAGAGACCGTGTGTCGAAGGCCATTGATGCCGTGAACCAGAGATTAGATGAGATCTCGAAGATTGTGCATTCGAAGGAGTTAGAGGCACAGCATGCCTACGAAGAGCTTTCAAGCACACTCAAGGAGTACAACTTCAACATTTACACCATCGCATCGACATCCCCAAATATTGGTGCCTCAAAGTTCGTTGTGAAGTTGGAAAACTTGCTGAGTGAAGACCGTTTGGGGCTCCGCCCAGAGGCCATTCTCGATGGCCAGGACCTCAAAACAAACATTCGCCCCAGCTTACAAAAGCTCAAGAACGAGATCAGTGCAAGAATCCACCATCTGCAAGACGAAGGAATTAGTCTCCAGGAGAAACTCGACTCTCTCTCGGAGACCATTGCCGAGAAGTCTGAGCAAGTGGAGTCATTTGAAGCCAAACTATCTGGACTGAAGTTGGACTACGAGGAACTCTATGAGACGATGGCCAGGGATGCAACGTCTTACCATGCAGAAATTGAGAGATACGAAAGCGAATTGAAACAGATGCAGTACAACTCTAAGCAGAACAAGCTGCTGTTGGAGCAGCACACTAAGACCGTGGACATGGAGTATAAGAAGCTGATGAACCAAGTACAACAGGAAAGAGAGATTCTCCACTCAAAGGCCCAGAAGATGATGGACACTATCATTACGTTCAAGTTGAACATTCAGGGATCACTAGAGGACTTGGAGAATATGGTCGTCGATGAGCTGGAGAAGGAGAAGAGCGAGCAGATGGTCGTTTAGTGATTGGTTTCTTTGGAGTTAATGGTTTTTCTTGCTTGTGTTATATTTATGGGTTACGGTATTGACAATTTAATATGTTTGTTTTCTTTATTATCATCGTAGAGCTACAGTTATTAGTCATATCGTGTCATTACAAACGTTAAAAATCTCTATTTCTTCCCCTTTTTGTAGTACATCTTTTGGATCAACGGATGGTGGTCTTTCAACTCCTTGTTCTTATTCGAACTGTACTCCACATATGCCATATCTTCACCACCAGCCAAACTTGCCAAAGAACCAGCAGTTCTCTGAGCTTTGATCTTCTTCTTGTCACCGTTGCTATGGTGGCGTTTCATCACGTTGTTACCACGCCCGACAGAGGAATCTGCATCGTCTCCAATCTCAAGACCAGCGGCGTCTTCGTTCTTGAGTAACACCTCTTGCAATAATTCACGTCTTTCTCTAGCAGACGCATAGGCCAAGTTAGGTAAGTTTTCCATACCGTGTAAATGAGTAATCACCTTAAAGGCATAACCTTGGTCAACCAAGAAGGCCTGACGTTTCGTGGAGTAATACATTTCCTGTGTATCCTTTGAAACCAGGGAGTAGAAAAATGCATTGAAACCCTCATCATTTCTTCTCTTGGCTCTTAGGATTCTTCCCAGACGTTGTGCCTCTTGACGACGGGATCCGTAATGCGAAGAAATCTGAATCAAACATGTGGCTTCTGGCAAGTCAATTGACGTATCACCAACCTTGGACAAGAAGATTGTGTTCACTTGGTCGTTGTACTGGAAGTTCTGCAAAATGTTCATACGCTCCTGCTGTGGAGTGCCACCATAAATGAATGGCTTTCCCAACTTCAAAGCGTACTCTTGCAATGCATAGACGTTATCAGCAAACACAATGATCTTATCACCACGCTTCTCATGGTAATGGATCAAGAACTGGCACGCCTGGAACTTGGTAGGGTTCATGATGTACAGCAACATTCTCTTTCTTGCACTCTCACGGAGATACTCTTCATAGAACTCCGAGGTCATTGGACACCAAACTTCAGCACACTGGACGTTTGCGATGTGACCCTTCTGAGCCAGGTCCATCCAGTTGGCCTCATACAGCTTAGGACCAATCAAGAAGTTCAGATCACTGATCTTGTCATCCTCTCTCACTAAAGTAGCAGTTAATCCGAGCTTAGCGTGCGCAGCAATAGCAGTAACGACTCTTCTGAACATTGCAGCTGGCACAACGTGTACTTCGTCCAAGATAATGAACCCCCATTCTCTCGAAGTCAAGAAATCCATCACTTTCTGCGAATCATGCGATCTGTTTCGTGTGTTAGCCACCATTGAGTATGTGGATACCACCAACCCTGATTCACTTCTGAACATCTCCTTGTTGTCAGATGTGAACACAGCAACGTTCTCCGGCTGGATCGTACACCATTGCAAGAACTGCTGTCTCCACTGCATCACAGACACGGAAGAAGTACACAGCACAATCACGGATTTTCTGATGGTACACGCTGCGGTGATACCCACAAGCGTCTTACCAGCACCACATGGCAGCACAATGATACCGGATCTTGCACGGCCGTTACCGAACATCTTACTGAGAGACTTCTCCTGGTACGGTCTGATCTGTGTTGATGGCTTGAGGTCGATGTCCAAGTCTGGGTTTCTCTGGTCGTTACGGAAGTCGTATTCTTCCAACACCGGATAATCGATCTCCTGACATCTCTTCTTCACAATTTCCACAGAATCGTTAGAGATCTCAAAGGCGTGAACAGCGTCAAAGTTGTCATCGTCATCGTCTTCTTCCTTGGCACCCACAACGGAGGCGTAAATGTCCTCCACATTGTCCGTGGCTCGTTGTTGTCCATTGACAGGCTTTGTTCCTGGGATGACCAAATCTCCCTGAGTTGGGGCCTTCTCCACTGTCAAACCACTGGCATCCGTCACAGTGGCCACGGAGTCGATTCTCAACTTACCAATCACCGGGTCCTTCAGCAGCATCTGAAGGATGTCCGCCTGCGAACTCTCAACAAAGTATCTATTGTGTTTCAAGACCAACTTGACCTTACCGTAGGACACCGTTGCGCTCTTGATGAAGTTGACAATCGACGGTGCAACAGGCACCTTGGAGAGACGATTGAGCACCGAAATGATATCGTCTGTTTCCAGACCGACTGAGACAGCAGCGTACAAAGAATATGCGGTGATTCTGTACTCGTGCATATGACTTGGCCTGGAGATTGGCTCAGCAATCGTCACCAAGAAATCTTGCGCCTGCTCTGCCAATGGCGAGAAACTCTCCAAAATGATACGACCATCACTCGGCGAAATCCACAGCGGTCTTGAGGCATGGTCCGGCTTCAGTTTGAGGTAAGAGAAGTCATTACGATGGAACATCTTTGATACCACGTCTGGTACGTAATCCGATGGGATATCAGCCAGTGGGTCAAACGACATCGCATCGTCAGTCTTCTTCGCCAGCGCCTTCTTCTGGCGTGGTCCACTGCTGGACTTTGGTCTTCTCGCAGCGGAGCCGTAGTTCCCCGAGTCATCCTCATCCTCTGGCACCTCCTCAGCTTCAGAGAAACTGGTGTTGGTGGAATCAGAGAAGTCCGCCTCATCATCGTAGTATTCTGCGCCTTCCTTCGACATTGTGCGCTGAAAATTTTCACTCCACAGCACAGCGCTTAGTACAAAGATAGTAATAAGCAAGCGTCCACACACAACAAGCCCAGTGAAGTCTGATGCCGCCGTGGTTGGTGGTTATTAAAGTAAAGTGGCGAATGCTTCTTCTTCTTCTCTCCTAATATATTAAACAGAAGAACCCCCCAACCAGAATCGCGAATTTCCGTTCCACACCCGGACATCTCTGGGTAGTTTACCACCACTACGAGAAGCTATACCATTAGTTCATTAATAAATTACAGATTAGTCCTGGAACTTGTAGGAGCCCGAGGCCATGGTGATTGAGCCGCCTCTGTAGGAGCCTCTCTTCATCTTGTTCTTGTTCTTGGTGAAGTCCTTGCCTCTGACCTGGGAGAGCTTATCGTTGGCCATTTCACCCCATGTACCAGCGGCACCTTTGTATGTATTGTCTGTAAGTGGGGCAGCTTCGAAGGAGATCTTGGATCTGTCGACTCTAGAGAAGTGCTTACGCTGTCCCGGAAGGACTTCGTCAACCCCAGCTGGGATAGAGTCCTCACGAGAGGAAACCTCTGGAGTAGAAGCGGTCTTGGAGTCCTCAGAAGCGATCTGGTTAGTCTTTTGCTTCTTGGCGACCTTCTTCTCATCCTCGGAGCTGTCAGAGTCGGAATCGGAACTGTCAGAGTCAGAGGATGAGGATGAACTCGAGCTGTCAGAGTCCGAGCGAGCTCTCTTTTTGCTGACAGTCTTGGTCTCAGCATCCGAGTCTGAGTCGGAATCAGAAGAGGAGGAGGAAGAGCTGTCAGAATCAGAAGAGCTGTCAGAGTCAGAGTCAGAGGAGCTGTCAGAATCAGAAGAGTTGTCACTGTCTGCAGAGTCAGAGTCGGAGTCTGAAGAGTCCTTTTTTTCTTCCTTGTTCTCTTCGTCGTCAGAGCTGTCAGAGCTAGAGCTAGAGTCAGAATCAGAGTCTGAAGAGTCCTTCTTTTCTTCCTTGTTCTCTTCGTCGTCAGAGCTGTCAGAGCTAGAGCTAGAGTCAGAGTCAGAGTCAGAGCCAGAGCTAGAATCGGAACTAGAGTCAGAGTCGGAGCTAGAGTCAGAGTCAGAGTCAGAGCTGGACTCCTTGTCCTGGTCATTGATCAAATCCTCGAGCTTGGATTCAACCTCCGAGATCTCCAAACCCCTCTTACCGGCGGTCTTCTTCAACTTCCCAACCACATCGTCAAGACCCTGACGAGCGAGGTAGTCGGCAACGAGACCCAAAACTTTGTCCTGAGAAGCCATCTTGTGATGCAAATGAGTGGAATACGACAGGCAACAAAAACACAATTACAAAAAGACTTGTTCAGGGGGGGAAACGTTATAGGAAGGAAAAGAAAGTTATTTTCCATCTTTATGCGATGGGCATTTTCAAAAAAATTTTAGAGACGGTTCGGGCCACACCAAGATAAGCTCTCGACTTGCGGATTACGTAATTAGCTAACTATTCGTACATTCTTATATATAAAAACCAGATATGCCAAAGATTAAAGCTTTGTCTTGGTGCTGAGGACCGAAAGCATGACTGCTCCGTAGTTATCATGGAAAATCTGGTCGTACTCCTCTCTCGAGATGCAGTGTTTCTCTGTCGTTGACTTTGTGTCAATGTACTTGGTGAGACTCCTTATAATGATTTCGATAATAGAGTCTGGATCTTCGCAGTTGACGAGGTGCTCTCCCTTTGGGATATCGTAGTAGTCCACTCGCTTGAGCGTGTCTCTTATCTGGTGAATGCTGCTCTTTGGTGTCCATGTCGCAGCTTCACCTGCAATTAATACCACAGGACACTGCACTTGTTCCAAGAAACCAATTCCCAGATCGAATATCCTCAGACCTGCGTGGTAACAGATCATCTGAATCTCCTTGGATGTCTTTGTCGAAACAGTGCCGTCTTTATGTACGAGCTTCTCGCTATGGATGAATTCGTCTTGGATCTCTGGGTGGAAGTTGCGATAGAAGCTGATTTTTCTCATATAGCTTTCGTACTGCTGCTCATTCTTAAAGTCCGTCACAATGGCTCGTGCCAATGCCCCGAGAATCTTTGTCCCAAAGAGGAGTGCGCCTTCCTCATCTGCATTCATAACGGGCTCAATGGAGACAATGAACTTGAACATCATCGGCGAGATGATGTTGGAATACAGCGCCTGGAACCCTCCCATCGAATGACCCACGACGACGTTATCGCCCGTCAAGTGCAAGGACTTTGCCACCTGAATCAAATCATGTGCTCCTTCTCTCCAGTCAAATTCCCACCCGAGAATCCCATCGTTCTCTACGGCGGAGTCGCCGTGGTTCACGAGGTCTATCGCAACGCAGTTCACAATCTGCCACGGCAACTCCTTATGGGATTCGGAGTACTCGAGCAGCTCTCTGATGTGGTACCCCCACACTGCCTTTGTCATCCCCGTACCCGCTAGGAAGAACAAGTTGACGCTCTTGCGGAACTCGCTCACTCGGCCCCTCTGCAGCCTGTAGTGATCAAACACGACAGCCAACGGCGTGCCCATCGGGATGGTGGCGTGCATTACCAGCCGGGGGAACTCAGCTTCCACCACTTTTGTGTACTTGTCGAACATGCCTTTGTCTTTCATACTCTGTCATTTTCTTAGATGTACAATAGAGGGAACAGAACAAAAAGATGCTGCCCGCTTTTTTTTGCATCATTATCACTCACGGCCAAAAGCGGAGAAGCATTGTGGAGCTGGATGTGACACATACAAATTTGTCGCGCCCCAGCCAGGGCACTGCTTTACTTGAGGGGTGTTATCAGCCGGAAAGATATACCGAGGATCTCTACAGACAGATTAATGTGTACAGTCTATAGTAAATAAGGCATTAGAAGGTATAAAGAGAAGTGAAGGAAAAAAAGAAGTTTGTACAACACTCTGATTGTCAATTGGATCAGTCTTCAGGCTCGCTGTCCGTCTGGACGTCCTCATCACCGTCGTGGTCTATTCTCCTCGCCTTACCACGGTGCTTTGTAGGCGAGCTTGTGCCACTTTCATCCTCTGATCCTTCGTACTCGGTATCACTCTCCCTGGAAACAGCGTTCTCGTGGTTCGTTATCTTTTCGCCAAACGACAGGCGCTGTCTCGGCAAGTTCGTTCTAGAGAGCGATTCCTTCGGCTTGAACGCCTGCGGTGATGAAAGCGACATCAGCGTGGCGATGGCCTCCGCCTCTGGTGAGCGTGCTGAGTTCCTGTGTTGGTGTGGCTGCACTGGAGAAGTGGTATTAGGCGACGCAGATGGTATAGTTAGCGCTGGTGGACGGAACTGCACACGTGGACTTGCCTGTAGTCTTCTCGTAGGAGATTTGGCCTTAGAAATGGCACTCAGAAAGGCAGCATGTGCAGACCCACTTGATTCCGAAGGATCCACAGAGTGATGGTGTGTATGTGGCCGGATGGGCGACTGGACGTTGGAATGTGTTGGCTTTGTCACTTTGGAAGGTGACAGATGCTTTTGGAAAGGAGATGCAGACAATGTTCCGAATTTACCCTCAATATCCTCTCTTTCCTTTGCACCGACGCTCTTCTCCAGCTCTTCGAGACTCTGATTCGTCCAGCCATTGGAGTACTTCACAAACGCATAGTTCAGTCTGGTTCGTAGCTTCGATGTAAGGTTTCTGATAGGTGGTTCTGTTCCTTCCTCATCGTCTTCATCTTTCATCTGTCCGGGAGACTTGAGCGGTGACATCGTGGAATGCGACACACCAGGTGTCGTCGAGCTATCGAACGGCGTTGATGGAACGTTACTGAGCTTGTTCTTTTGCTGGTCATTGAACTGGTGCGACGAAGGCGTCATCGGTGGCAAGATCGTGTGCTTCGTATGTGTATAAGCAGCATCAGGAGATTTATATGTAGACGACGACGCACTCCTGTACTTTTGATCCGATGTCTGTTGTGGAGGTGTCGTTGGAATTGTATCATTGGCATCACGGAAAGTGGATGATGATCCACGACGGTGTGCCTTTGGTGTAGTGGGGATTAATTGTGGAGTTCCCATGTCGTTATTGTGTACTTGTGTCTCTTCCATCTCTATGAAGCAAAAGAGTATTTTGTGCGATAACAAAGTTAAATCCTGAAGAACTCCCGTGGGTAGCAAAGAACAAACAAAGAACAAACAATAAGCTTCACAGCACTCGAGATATGTAAGGGAAGGAAGTTCTCTTCAACACTAACTTGGGGTTGGCAAAATGTTTGTGAGGGCAGAAGCTTCTCAATCCGAAAGGGAAAAAAGCGACAGCGGCACCCGTGGCGAAATGTGTGTAGGGATTCGCTAGTGCAGACGGTGTGCGTGGTGCCTGCTGGTTGGTTTGTGTTAGGCGGGCGCTGGCTTCTTTTTGCTAGCACGCGTGAGGAAAAAATGTGTCTTGAAACTTGAGGGAACGTGGGCAGAAATGTGCAGAAAAATGACAAGAGCCAACAAACAAGAAACTTGTCCAAGAACCGCAACTAATACCCCTTTCAATAATGCCCCTAAAATGCTGCTCTGATGGCTGGTTAAGGTCAATGTTTTCATTTTTTCCCTGGTTGTTATGGAAACGAAACAGTCACCAAAAATTTCGCGACTACGTGCGCGTGCGCGTTTTAGGAGGTAAGCACAGCGGCATTTGCTGCCCCTACTTTGCTAATGTCCTCACGGGCCACGACGCGTTTCGCTTGTGAGTTTTCGCAGGCCGGCCCCGGTTTAGTGGGTTGGGCCAAGGCCCTGGTTTTATAGACCGGCGACTTCATTAAAGTTTTGGGACCTTTTGTTTACATTTCATCTTCCTCTGTTTATATTTCGGCCACAAAGGATCTGTGTATAAAGAGAGGGCAATTCTTAGCTTTTTGAGTTCTCGCCCGGTACCTAACGGCGGCAATGTAAGGGACGCTCACGCAGGTCGCACGGCAATAGCCGCTGCTTAACCCACACAACCACGCAAGATTGCAGTTTGAGCAGCGATCTTCTACACTCTGCAGCGTCTGGTAGTTAGACTAGGCAGTGTGGATGTGGTTGATATTTGAGCTATGGCCAGCTTTATCTATAGAGCAGTGAAGGATGGTGCCTTCCCAGATCATGGCGACGTGCCTATGCACCCGTCGATGATCTTCGCATAGATCCCAGTCAGCTCTGTCGTGTGTCTCTTGATCCATATATGAGAGAAGCATCCATTGATGTCCGGCCTCTTGTTCATGTCGACGTATAGCAACTTCTGGACGTAGTCTTTGGCTGCGATAGGGATGTTGGCCCATTGTGACTCGTGTAGATTTAGCACCCCTCTCTTTGCAGCCTTGACGATGTTGGCCTCGACACCGTCTTCGAAAAAGGGAGACACACCACTTAACATGATGTGTACAATAACACCGAGAGACCAAATGTCACACTTATAGTCGTACCCTGGCTTCTGGTCACCACTAGCATTGACTATGAGATTCTTCTTAACGTGAGAAGGGTGCTTTGTGTGCTCAAACCCGACTTCCGGTGCACAGTATTCTGGCGTGCCCACAGTGGTGAAGAGCCGTCTCTTGGTGGTGCTTATGGATTTGGCAATACCAAAGTCAGCAATGACAACACGAGTGAATGGGTATGGTGACTCCAATAAAATATTGTCAAGCTTCAAGTCACGGTGGACGATGCTGTTTTTGTGAAGGTATTTCAATGCCATCATTACTTGGTATGTGATGACCAATGCTTCGAACTCTGGAATTGCTTGGAGAGAAGACCCACTGGTGAGGTAGGAGAAAAGGTCCCCTCCACAGATTCTAGGGTACGTTAGTATATGATCAGTAAGGCATTGAAACAAGAGATAACTCACAGGTCTTCAAAGATATAAAGATGCTCTCCGTACCAGCATGCGTCGTGCACGTTAATTACATTAGGCTGGGGAGAAAATTAGTAATATGTAACGCAAAATAGCGGAAAGATACCCACATGATTCAAACGAGACAGCATCTTGGCTTCAAAGGGAATGCTCCGTGTACTTTTCTGTACTACCTTGACAGCAAATAGCCGCGTGCTCTTTCTGTTCTCACAAGCAAAGACCTGCGTTTGTTAGTTAGTATACCACTGATACCAAAAAACATGAGAAAGTCACAGATATTCAAAGAAAAGTTAACCATACGTGACCGAACGTGCCATTGCCGATGATGCGATCTTTTAATCTCCAACTGCCGATTTCCTTTTGGATGTTCTTCTCCAGAATCAGTTCTTTACAGATATCACCCTCTTCGATGCCAAAGACGGCATGGAATTCCATTCTTAGGCCTCCTGGAATAGTGATAAGGTCACTATGGTTCAATAGAACCACCTGGTTGCGTGCCAATTTCTTCTCGTTAACGTAGGTTCCGTTGAGCGATACGTCTTTGAGATACACCAACGGAACAGAATCGTCATCGAACAATACTACCCAGATCATACAATGCGTAGAGGAAACAGACAGGTCGTCCAGAATCATCGTGTTGCTTATTGAGCGACCAATGGAGAACTTGGCCTTGCTGTTTAGTTTAATCACTGTGGTTGAAGCCCCTGAGCCATCGGGAAGATCGAACACTTCAAGCTCACTGCAGAAAGTGCTGGTCACGGGAGCACTGACTATGTCAGAGAAATCCGTCCCTATATGATCCCCCATGGTAATTATCTCTCTCTTCTGGTGATTTTCCATTTGAGAATACCAAAAAGACATGGCCTTCCAGGAGAGAGCGTACACTCAAATGCGCGCCCCCTGATCTGTAGGGGGATGCGGAATGCGGAGATCATCATGATTTAACGCACAAATTTTTTGACACAATTGGCAGAACAAAAAAATCGATTGTAGCTTACTCAGTTTTAATGATATAGGAAAACTCTAAGCACAAGTGATATCATATCAGCAGGTCATTTAACACATAGTGGTCAAAATAAAAATATAATTGAAAAAAAAATAAAGGAAATGGGGCCGGACAGGGAATTGAACCCTGGACCACTCACATGTCTGTGCTTTTTAAATTGGGTGTACCCAATCTTCGCCCAAAGCGAGTATCATACCACTAGACCATACGGCCGATTTCCGAACGTTTCTTCGACCAAGAATGTCGCGCTGAGCCAGTGACTTTAGTTTTGTTTACAATTTACTGCTTTGGGCCATTATCAAAACAAAAACTCAGAAGAGAGTAGCCGCTGTAATAACAACAATCAACAAGCAGAAACTTTGAAGTTGATATAAAGACCAGGGTATAATAAGCAGGGCGGAAGACAGCAAATCACCACAGATTGCAGAACTGTCCATATGAACGACAACGGGGAGTTCAAGAAAACGCACGGTGTTGATACTCCAAAGTTGTTGAGTGGATTCCGTAGTCCATCACCACGGTTACGTACGTTCAATTTGCTGTCATCTCCAACTAAGGTGACTATCAACAACTCAGGAAGATTTGAGAAGCCCCCACAAGATGAAGGGAAAGAGGATGTTCCAACTCCCAGTGAATTTAAAGTGCTCTCTACCCAATTATCAGGGCTTTTGAAGCAACTATCTCAGATCTATACAGAGATTGGATACTCCAAGGCAGAGATTGCCAAGAATGAAAAGAGCTTGTTTGATTTGGTATCTCATACGTTCGACCAGTTCTTGAGCGACTCCAAGGCGTATAAGCAGAAGTTAGCTGAGGAGAATAGCAGGATCATTACCATTCTTCGAGGCGTTTTGAAGACGATCAGTGATCCATCGGGGACAAGAACAATACCTGATCTTTATCTGAGGAACTTGATTACGAAGGACACACAGCACGACTCGACGACGCTCTTGACGATGAAAAAGTGTTTGTGCTCGAGCATGGAGAACGTTTTGATGGACTATAGAGAGAGACTCTTGAGATATCTATACCATTCACGGTCACTGAACTTGCTTACGCTGAGGGCAGATGGGGTTACATTACCAGAGAACGTGATAATTCCAAGTCTGGATCATACCACGAAGATTATTCAGGCCTTTGAGAAGCACTCTAGCGCCGCAGACGTATATGAGATTTTGGTGAGTGAGGCAAAATTGCTTCTTGAGACGGACTCTTTGAACAATTTGTCCGATGAAATGTTCACCCAGATGACACGGGTTTGCAATCAGTTGAAGTCAGAGATCTCAAATAGACTGAATGTACTTAGGGATATGTCCAAGTCTATTATGACACTCTGGGAAGAGCTCGAGATTGACCACAAGACAGAGTACGCCATGATCTCTGAGCGCGTGGTAGAGTACTCTACTTCCGACGCCAACAACGAAGAGCTTGATATATCCAGTCATATAATCGACGAGCTCACGAAACAATTGAATGATTTGAAATCTCTGAAAGAGGACAGAGAGGCCCTGATGAGTGACTATGCACAGAAATGTGAGCAGTTGTGGTCAAAGCTTAAGGAGGATACCCGTGCCATTAATGAATTCAAAAGAGCACATCAGAGTCTTTCCATCAAGTCAGTTGAGGCTTACGGTAATGAATTGCAGAGACTCCAGGAGAAAAAGAAAGAGTTCTTACAAGAGTTTGTTCAGGATACTAGGATCAAGATTGTGGAACTCTGGGATCAGCTTTGCTTCTCTGACGAAGAGAGAGGCAAGTTCTTTGAATTCACGGATGAAGTGTATACTGACGAGCTTTTGAACAGGCATGAGGAGGAGATTCAAAGACTCTCGGGAATTTATGAATCGTACAAGCCAATTCTTGACTTGGTTCAGGAGTTCACCTCATTATTGGAAGACCGTACGCATTTGGAAGAAAGCACTAGGGACTCTTCGAGATTGTTACAGCGAAACTCACACAAGATCTTGATGGAGGAGGAAAAGACACGAAAGAGACTTGCAAGACAGCTACCCCGTATTGTTGGGGAACTAAAGACCAAGATGGCAGCGTTTGAGTGGGAGAATGGGTCATTGTCATTTTTGGGCGAGGAGTTTACACTGCAATTGGACGAAGAACAGAGAAAGTTGGAATCCAAGGGAAGAAGAGTTGTTTCTGGATCAAGGATAGTATCGCAAAGTCGTGTGACCTCCAGAGTGCCATCTGCCGCACCTTCAAGGGCTACTTCCAGAGCCCCATCAGCTGCACCATCGAAAGCTCCTTCCAGAATGCCATCTCGCCAACCATCTCGAGCTACGTCTCCTATCAAGGCAACAGTAACGACGAGGGGTGCACCACAGTCCACCAAGGGAATTGTTAAGCCACTAGTGAGAAGACCATTGGGAAATAAACTCATACCACAGCTGACTGCCTCCAAATCATGCGGCCTACCACCACCAACGAGTCCTACACGCGAGACCAATCTAAGTATCACAAGTGATATGCTGAGAGAGAAGAGGCAATTGAGAAGCCCGTTGTCATTATCGAGGTCGCATAGCTCATTCCAACCACAATTGGGGCGACTGCCTGAGAAGAGCCCGCGGAAGTTGTATCCTTTGAAGAGCGACTCGAGGTCTAATTTACCCCTGCCGAGAAAGAGAACTGATAAGATCGTCACGTCTCCTTTGAAATCCCTCAGCAGGGACTATGAAGACCGTGAGAACACCGAACATGTTACCTCTGATGAAGAGGATGATAACGACACTTATTCCAATTGGAGAAAAGAACAGTTGAAGAAGTTGAATGCAGCCAAGCAGGTAGCGCACAGCGTCAATTGGGACAGTGATACGTTTTGATGATACCCTACTTAAATAATGAATGGACTTTTATCTTATTAGCATATTTGTAGGGGGATCACCACTCCTTAGCCTCTAAGCCATCTGGAGGCGATGTGTCGTATTTCTTTGTAGATACTTCTTCCCAATTGGTACTCAAAGCGGTACCGTTACTCTCAATGTAGGACTTCATCATCGCTCTTCTTGTGTCGTCGTCTGCATCTTTGTACAAGCTCTTGAAGAATGCATCTGTTCCGTCTCCGGAGGTTGGCTCCTCCTCACCGTCGTCGTCATCCACTGTGAATCTGCTCCAGTCAGTGGATTTCTTAGAGGAGTTTGGGTATCTGAGCGCTGGCTCTTGAGCCTGGGGCGCTTCTTCTACAGATCCCAACACGACTTCCTCGTGAGCCTCTCTTTCCAGCTTCTTCCACTTCAAAGGGGAGGATTTAGCGAGGTAGAGCTCCAACTTGGTGGAGAAGACTCTGTGGGAGCACTGCGATGGCACAATCTTAGAGAACAGTGGCCCAATTTCGTACATGAACTCCGAAGAGGCAGATGTTGGGAATTCAATCTCTATACGCTCAGAAAGGTACTTCACTTTCAACTTGTCGTCCCTTGGTAGATTCTTGAGGAACATCGACACTGTGACGGTCTCACTAGATTGGAACCAATCAATGCGGATGTTCTTCGGAGTTGGGAACAAATTGTCATGGTTCGCCATTTTGTTCTCAAGCTCTCTTTTCTGGTCCTCCTTAAAAGTTTCAGCGGA
The DNA here is from genome assembly GCA_030567055.1 of Petasospora taoyuanica. NCBI lineage: Eukaryota > Fungi > Ascomycota > Saccharomycetes > Phaffomycetales > Wickerhamomycetaceae > Petasospora > Petasospora taoyuanica. The sequence continues at coordinate 231,597 of JAKUBZ010000005.1, forward strand.
GGAGCTCTCCTCCACTGCCAGCTTTTCAATATTTGGTGGAGTCATTGACGCGTCCAAGGTGGCCTCTGTAGTGTCAAATTGCGGGATGCTGTCGACGAACTCGAACTTGGCATCAAAGTCAACATCCAAATCTTTCTTAACAGCCTTGTTCTTCAGCTGGTGCATCCACACCTCGTACTTGGTGTCCCTGTGGCCCCTCTCCGCATGCGTGTTGAGATACTTCACCGCCTGCTGGACATCCCCCTTGTTGTTGAACACCGTGAAGAGCCTATAGATGACGTCATCCAACAACTCCTTCTTGGCCCTCAGCTCTGCAATCTCACGAGCTCTCTGCAAACAGCCCAAGGCACCATCAAAGTCCTGTTGCTTCTGCAGCGCCATCGACTTCCCAATGTATGCCCTGAAGGATTTTGGGTCTTGGTTGAGAGCCGTTTGGTAGAACTTCACCGCCTCGTCGTAGGAGCCCTTGTCTCTGAGCGAGTCTGCGCTGGCGATGTCCTGTGCCACAGTCATTGGTAAGCTGTTCTTCTGGATGCTTCAATTGCAGGTGTGTAAAAACGCCATACAAAGAGACACTAAAGTTCAAAGGCAAGGAAAAAAATGGCGCCTATATATATATGTAATATGTGCCGTGTTCGTGACACTTGTCCAAATGGCAGACAGCACCCCCCCCCTCGTTCGTCTGCCAGGATGAGTCGTGCCACTAGCAGGCTGCGTAGCGTATAAGAAAATCTTCAAGCTCATCGCTTTCACAGATATTTTTGTCAAGCACTAGGCAGAACAAAAGCATAGAAATGTCTGAACCCAAAGTGCACTCATTGGTGCTCGATGCGACACCGCTGATTACACAGCACGTTTCGACATTACAGACGTTTGCGCGGGAGTTCTTCACCACCCCGACCGTTTTTAATGAGATCAAAGATGAGAATGCAAAGAGAAATTTGACTGTATGGGGAGAACAATTACAAGTCAGACATCCTAAACCGGAGTTCATCAAGAAAGTGACAGACTTTGCCAAGCTGACTGGTGACTACGCCGTGCTGAGTACCAATGACCTGCACATTATCGCTCTGACTTATGAGTTAGAGTGTGAGCTGAACAATGGAGACTGGAGACTGAGAAAGTATCCCGGTGAGAAGAAAGTGTTTAAAAAAGCAGAGGCCAAGGAGGAGAACAACATTGAAGAGAACTTAGAAGAAGTTAAAGAGTCTACAGAAGTCAAAGAAGAGCCTACAGAAGACGTCAAGGAGAAGAAGAAGAGACGCAGAGGCGGTAAGAAAGTGAGAGAAAAGAGACTCGCGGAGGCCCTGGCCCAGGAAGAGACTCAGAGCAATGAAACCTGCGAGACTGAAAACACTAGGGATCTTGAGTCCGAGTCCCAAACAGAAACACATGAACCGGAGCAGTCCGATATCGACATAATCACCGCTAAGCTGGAAGCCACTAAGCCCACCACAGATGAGCTGGAAGAGCAATACAACGAAGAGGAGGACGACGGCGAGTGGATCACCACCGATAACCTAGTGGAGGTGATGATCCGTGACAGCGGCGAGAAGATTGAGCAGGAGAAGCAGACGCAGACTTTGATCAAGGCTGCTCTTGTGACTGGTGATTTTGCCGTTCAGAACGTGTCCATGCAAATTGGCCTCAATCTTATGAATACCATGTCTGGGCTGCAGATTAAGAGAGTGAGGAATTATATGCTGAGATGCCACGCATGCTTCCATATGCTGCCTATTCCTAAGAACGGAGCGCCAAAGCATTTTTGTCCGAGATGTGGAGGTAACACGCTGTTGAGATGTGCTGTGAGTGTGGACTCCAAGACTGGTGAGGTGACGCCACACCTTAAGGCCAACTTCGAGTGGCACAAGAGAGGAGACAGATTCTCATTGCCATCGCCACTTTCAAAGAACTCGCAGAAGAGAATGGGCAAGAAGGGATACGTCCACAACAAGTCGAACAAGCAGAGAGAGTACGAGGAGCCGATCTTGAGAGAGGACCAGAAGGAGTATCAGAAGGCACTGAAGGATGACGACTGGCTCAGAAGACAGAACGAGAAGATTCTGAATGACTACATCGGCGGTGGGTCTGCTGACAACTTCATCTCCCCGTTCACCGCACAGACTTTTAGACAGCAGGGAGTGAAAGTGGGCAAGGGCCGCTTTGTGAACTCTAACAGAAGAAAGAAGTAGCGTTTTATAAATCAATATACAACTATATTTCGACTATATTCAAAGCAAGAAGAAAAAGCAAACAGCTGGAGGCAATCAGACCTCGATCTTTTCACCACGTTTGTTGATCTCATCGTCCCAGTCAAAGACGTAGGAAGAGAACTTTCTAGCTGGGATCTTCTTCTCGAACATGATATCGAGCTCTGCGAAGGATCTGTCACCGGTCTCTGGGAGTCTGAAGAAAGCCCAAACCAGAACACAAATGGCGGTACCGAACCACACGAAGGCGGTCTTACCCTTGAGGTTGGCCTCACTCGGGTTGATCAAGTATGGCTCGACGATGTTGGAAACCAAAGAGTTACACGAGTAGAATCCTCTTGCAAGGGCAATACTCTGAGATCTCAGTCTGGTCGAAGACACTTCCCCAACGATGGTGAATGCCAACGGACCAATGGTCATCGCATAGGTGGCGACCCAAGCCATGGTGATACCTGCTTGGGCCCACTTAATACCGGCCGTCTGCTCGGGGCAGGCAAGCACACCGACAAGCAATAGGGCAGACGTCAAGATGGTGAACCCAGTCAGGTAGATAGTACGTCTACCAAATCTGTTCAAGAGGAACCAGGAAAGCACAGTACCGGACCATGCGATACCCGTAGTTCCCAAGTTCAACTTATACGTTTGCGAAGAATCCAAGCCGGCTTGAGAGAAGAAATAGGAAGGAGAGTAAGCAAATGTGGAACCAGAAAGCACTTGGCCAGCAAATGCGATACAACCGATCTCTGTTCTCCGTCTGTTTGTACCTTTGAAACACTCGAGGTAAGATCTGATGCCCTTGTCCTTCATATCAGCGTTCTCCTTCTGCTCTTTTTCTAGCTCGTTTGTACGGATGATCATGGCGACTCTCTGCTGGGCCTTGTTGTGTATTGATGGGTGGGATAGTCTCTTCATGGACTTGACAGCATCTTCATAACGGCCCTTACGGATGAGCCATGCTGGAGAGTCAGGGCATAGCACCGTAAGGATGAACAAAGGTGGGATCCAGGCCCACTGGATGGCGAATGGCACTCTGTAGGACCACTGGGTGGTGTTATTGACAAAGGCCTGGAGCACACCGGCGGCAATGAACTGCCCCGTGGCCCAGCATAAGTTGACGTAGGCAGCGAGGTAACCTCTCAAAGTCAGTGGCATAATCTCTGACGAATAGGAAGGCCCCATGACTGCAAAGATACCCCAGGTCAAACCACACAAGACCTGGCCAACTAAGAGGTGATTGACAGAAGTAGCAAAGAATGGGATGAAGATAAAGGCGCCCATGAGCACCAAGGCACCCATAATGACTCTTCTGTGTCCGAACTTGGTCGTAAGGATACCATTGAACAGGTTACCGATGATGGCACCTGCAGAGGCACCACAGGATAAACCCACTTGGTAAGGCCCTGTCAGCTCCATGTCGCTTTCGTCGCCGTTCACCGGGGAGCCATACTTGTCCTTGAACGAAGGATAGGCAAAGAACGAGGACATCAAGATGTTATCATAACCCTCCATGATGATGGTGGCACTCATCACCATGGCCCAGAAGATGGCCCATTTGTAGAGCCCAATGGCATCTCTGACAGAGAGCTCATGCTCGTCCTCGTTGGCATTTTGTGCGTCTCTGTTGATCTCTTCTTCGTTGAGCTCGACGATGGTGGCATCAACGCGGGATTCCACTGCCAGCTTGAGGTCACTGGTGCTTGTGAGCTTTGAAGCGTCCTCAATGTGGTCAATACTGTGCTTTTTCTCCTCCATTATGGTAGATGTGCAATTGTGAATGGCGCTTGAGTCAAGTCAAAGATTGAGTAGATGTCTACAGGAAATGACTGCCGTTATATACTTTGGGCTTTGTCCTATTTCAATGGGTTTCCAGACAGCCCGGGATTGTGGATTGTAGTAATTACTGTATAGTAGGGCAAGCATACGCACACGCACTAAAGGCAACGCTGTCACGGAGTCAAAGTTGGGGTATCGGCAAGGGGAGTCACCGTGGGGGAAGCAGATGGAGAGGACATTGTTCTCTATGACGTAGCAGAGGGATTAGCATGTATGGCACCCGTCTTAAGTATGGCGTACAGTATCGCTGGAATCTTCGGGAGATCTAAAAGTGTGTGCCAGATATATGTTGTAAATTGGAAGACAGTATTTTTATACATGAGGCAGCCAGTCAGTCAGCCCGGCAAATAGAGTTACAAGCGTCGTCTGAGATGGTTGGAATTTGTGGAGTTGATCGGAAGTTTGGGTTCCAGCGAGAGTTGGTGCGTTGCCCAAATGTGCTTCCCCCTTTGGGCCAAAAGTAGTCCTATTCTTACTAGTATATACGTTTTTACATCCCAAGTCTCAAGTCCCAAACCCAGTTTGAGTTTAAAAGTCCGTTGGGGTGCGCGTGAGATTCATGGAGATCTGACGAAGCAATTTCCTACGAATATATCCCAGTAGATCAAACCAAGATATAAACAATGAAACGATCCAATTTGAAGGTCTGTACAATGTGCTAAAACACCATTAGTCGATTTAACAGGCCACCCGCTTTCCGTTTACCCAGAGGGCGCCGGAAGGCAAACGGACTTTCCGCAGACTGCACCTTTATGCACCTGCTTGGCAACTGGTGCATCATCAGGCACCCCTGAGGCGTGGGGTCTACGGAATATACCATTAGGTATGGCTTCTGCTGGTGCGGGGCCATGGCCCATGGGGGACTTGATGGCCCACGGGTTAATAGAGAGTGTGCTATCAAGCGTGATTCTCCACTTTTCGATGTATGGGTGTATGTATTTGATTGCTAACTAAAGCTCAATTAGAAACCCACTTGCCCAGACAGGCCGTACCCCAGGATTTTTTACGGAGTCACCAGGGAGTCATTCCGGGGTAATGTTCACTTCTTTGCACCCCCAAGCGCCCGCGCCAGAATTTAAAAGTTTCGCCTACAGTGATCTTTCAGTTCAATGAGAGGTAAGAATCTCGCTGGAATTATTATCTGTATCGCCCATAGAAAGTATCTAATCCCCTTCTAGACGGGCTCCAGCGATGATACGTGGGATCCACATATAAAGGGTCTTTCTTCCAGAGTTGTTGTCTGACCTCGAATTGGAACTTCATATACAGCAGAGAACCAAAGATATGCCGGCAGAACGCAGACAGTACCAGAGACTCGTGAACCCAGAGACTAGGTTCTCTATGGGGATGTGGGAGTCCAGAGATGGCGTCAACGTCCACTGGGCTACCGACGCCTTCAAGACAGAAGTCCAGCCAGACGGTGCGCTGTACCACCTGTCTGCCACCGACAGACTCGCCAGTAGAGGCGCCCAGTTGAACTCACCAACCATCTCGACAAGAGTCTACTCTCCATTGGACGGTGTTGTGGGTGTGGAGCACTACCACCATTGGTCCAAGTACGTCAACGCCAAGGAGCCTCGCTTTGAGCTGAAGACCCAGGAGGTCAACACCAAGGCCTTCACTGCTTCTGCGGAGGGCGACGTTGCTAAGGTCTCCGTTGGCGAGTCGCTCAGTGCTACTGTGCAGAGGAAGGGCTTCGGAATTGACTTCAAGCACGGCGAAAAGCTGCTGACCAAGCTCGGTTTCAGATCTGTTGGGTGGGTCTCTGATTCGAGATTCAAGGATTCCGAAGGCCATGACAAGACTTATACGACTTTCCAATTGCACGTGTCCAATGGTGAAAAATTCTACGGACTCGGTGAAAGATTTGGGGCTTACGTCAAGAACGGCCAGAGAGTTGAGATGTGGAATGAAGACGGTGGAACTTCCTCCGAGTACACCTACAAGAACATCCCGTTCTTCATCTCCAACAGGGGCTATGGTGTCTTTATCGACTCCTCCTCTGATGTTGTCTTGGAGATTCAGTCCGAGAGAACCACTAGGGTTAACGTTGTGGTGCCATGCGAAGGCGCTCGCTACTACATCATTGATGGCCCGGACCCTAAGGCGATTCTCGACCGTTACGCCCAGCTGACGGGCTACCCAGCGCTTCCACCACCATGGACTTTCGGTTTGTGGTTGACTACTTCGTTCACCACCGACTACGACATCAAGACGGTCTCTTCGTTCCTCCAGGGCATGAAAGACCGTGACATCCCACTTAGAACTTTCCACTTTGACTGTTTCTGGATGAAGGGCTTCCAATGGTGTGACTTTGAGTTCGACCCAGAGATGTTCCCAGACCCGAAAAAGATGCTCACGGAGCTCAAGGAGAGATTCGGCATCAAGGTCTGTGTCTGGATCAACTCTTATATTGCCCAAGAGTCCTCGCTCTTCAAAGAAGCGGACACTAAGGGGTACTTGATCAAGAACACAGACGGGTCATCCTGGCAGACGGACATGTGGCAGGCCGGTATGGGCATTGTTGATTATACCAACCCAGAGGCCTGGAAGTGGTATCAGGACCACTTGGCCAGACTCATTGACATGGGTGTCGACTGCTTCAAGACCGACTTTGGTGAGAGAATTCCATGCCATGGCGTCACCTACCACAACGGTGCAGACCCGGTGCACATGCACAACTACTACACTTTCCTATACAACAAGTGTGTGTTTGAGATTCTGGAAAGGAAGCTCGGCAAGAATGAGGCCTGCCTGTTCGCCAGATCTGCCACCGCAGGTGGCCAGCAGTTCCCAGTTCATTGGGGTGGTGACTGTGAGTCCACGTTCGAGGCCATGGCCGAAACCATCAGAGGTGGACTGTCCCTTGGCCTTTCAGGTTTCGGGTTCTGGTCGCATGACATTTCGGGTTTTGAAGGACACGAGTTGCCAGATCCGGCTTTGTACAAGAGATGGGTTCAGTTCGGGCTGTTGTCTTCACACTCCAGACTCCACGGCTCCGCCACGTACAGAGTCCCATGGAACTTTGACGATGAGTCGTCGGTCGTGCTTGCTGCCTTCACCAAGCTGAAGATCTCCTTGATGCCATACATTTACCACTTGGCCCTGGAGGCCCACAACAAGGCCATCCCGGTGACTCGTGCTATGCTCTTGGAGTTCTACGACGACATCCCAGCGCAGACAGCCGATCAGCAGTTCATGCTGGGTGACAAGTTCCTCGTTGCCCCCGTTGCCTCCAAGGACAACGAAGTCACTTACTACGTGCCAAAGGGTAAGTGGTACGGCTACTTGGACGGCAAAGTCAGAGACTCCACGGGTACGTACTTTACAGAGATCCACTCTTTCATGACGTTGCCATTGCTCGTGAGACCAAACTCTGTCTTTGTCACCTCAGGCTTGGAGGCTGCCAATGACAAGCCGGACTACGACTATACTGAAGATGTTCTGGTCAACATCTACGCTCTGGAAGAGGGCGAGCACGTCGTTGAGATCCCAGATGCTGACAACTTGGGCAAGTATAAGGCTTCCGTTGTCATCAAGAAGACCACCGATAAGATCGACGTCGAATACAAGGGTTCTTTCAAGAAGTTTGCTATCAGACTCCTTGGGCAGGCTGCGAAGGACTCCACCCAGAAGGACAACTTGGGCAATGGCGTCTTTATCTCCACTTCTAAGACCTTGTCGATTGCTTTGGAAAGTTGAATTGTTTGAATAGACTTCATAAATAAACATCGTACATTTTTTCATCTAGTCTATGGCTTGGCCAGGTTGTCAAGAATCTTCTGGAACTTCCCATTGGTAGCGTTGTTAGCTCTCTTGAGCCTCTTCTCAGCCACAGCATAAGCATTCTCTTGTTCTTTGCTCTCGTAATCATACAAGTTACCAAGGCCAATCACAGCTTCGGCAACATCCACCCACGTCTGTGGTTCCTCCGAGTCCTCTGCCCTCTCCAAAAACTCCACGGCTCTCTTTGTAAAAGCAATGGCTTCCATTTGGGCCTTCCCAGCTGTATAGCCTTCAATCTCAGCATCCTCCTCCACGTCAGAGTCATACGTGATGGAAGTGAAGATTTGCGATGGCAGCTCTGCTGCTTGTAATAACAGCTTCCCGATTTTGGCACTGACTTGCTTGAAGAAGGCAAGAGACTTCTTTTCCTTTGTTGTGAGCTCATCAGAAGGCTTCTCTAACAGACTTTTGTACTCTAGCGTGATGAAATCACCAAAGTCAGAGCCGTGTTGGATCAGCCATTTCTGGTATTTATCACTCCGCTGGACTTTGTACAATGGGTGTTTCTTCGACAACTCCACTGCTTGATCTTCAGAACTGTCATCGTCACTATCCAAGCCCTCAGCATGTGCATCCTCCTGCCCAAAGTTCTGAATGATATCCAACAGATCGTCCAGAGCGTTGAAGATCTCAAACACGTCATTGTCTAATAGGGTGTAGTTCTTTAGCAGTTTGACGGCTTCCTCGGCTTCCTCGTACAATTTCAAAGCAGTGTCCAGAAGCGTTCCAATTTCTACAGTGTCACTGCCCTTCTTGGTCTCCACGTCCCACTGCGAGATATACTCCAATGGGATTCTGCTAATGATGATACGCGCGTGGGCAAATCTCAAGTCAATGGACTCAGGGTATTGTTCTTGGCCCAATTCGATTCTCTCTAAAGCAGCATTGAAGTAATCACTTACAATCTTGCCCTCACCTTCTTCTTCAGTATGGAAAACAGCGAGCTCTGCCAATGCAATGGCATACATTGAATGAAACTCAGCTGGGAGTCTGACACCTTCTTCTTGGTTTCTCAGTAATCTGTCGCACTCATGGATGACACCATTAAGAACCATTTCATTCTCTCTATTCGACAGCACAAACGTCTCCCACAATCCTTTTAACTGCGCCAGCTCGTCGTCTGGGTCCACTTCGTCATCCAACTCCACATGGATCTCATTGCCCTTTGGCATTGGAGACTCATCCTTTGGAGTAGAAGAGACATCAGGGGAATCCTCAGTTCTCTGCTTCTTACGCTCCTTGGCCGCTTTGCCCAATCCGAGTGTTCTTTTGGCCATATTGCCCCGTCTTTTACATTCTGAATGGGGGCATTAAGAGATCAGCTCATCTCTGCATACCTTTTTTTTTCTTTCTCACGGCACGCGTGAGGGAGTGTCCTTATCGTGTATCACGTGCACTTTGCTTACATAACCACACCTCGCGACTATCTCCGAATCCGGTAAGCCGCAAGTTCTCTCTCGCCTGCTGCTTGCCACTCTAGCTGTGATGTAGCGAGAGAAAAAAAAAAAGCAGGCGCCAAAATATTAGTGAGGAATTACACAGCCTAAGTTAAGCTAAAGTCCAGCGGCTAATCTGATAGAGCAAAATTTGAAGATTAATTTTATTGCAAAGCAGAGACAAGGCACCACAAGCAGAAAGCAGGTGAGATTCTGAGTCGGCTCGTCCTTTTCCCCAGATCCATAGCGGTATTCCTTCCCTGAAGCGCCCACCTTCAAACCACCACACGACCTGAGGGCACACACAACCAAAGATGGAGCAGCAGAACAACGAGATCAAGCTCAAATTCAAAGATGAGGAACTATCGCCAACGGCAATGGCAATGTCAAACTTGCAGTGTCCGTCACCACCGCCAATCCTCAACACAAGCGTGCAGAGCGGTAAGATTCATTCGTCAGCTTCCATTAACAGCATCATTCAGAGTGAGTTCCAGGGCAAACCAACGTCATCTGGGTCAGGCTCGGGCACCACATCTTCAAGTCCAATCTCTCCTCAAGACTCCTCGCAGCAGTCGCTACCGCCAATGGTGCAATTATCCCATCATCAACCACAACAGCAAGGTGCTGTCAGACTCGATCAACCAACTCCTTCAAGATTAGCAACGATTCAGGGCGCTTTGCAGGCCTCGGGGAACTCCAATACACAACTTCACAGCCCATTGAAGGAAACAGTGCCAGCTGGAGGTGCACTTTTGAAGAACCGTGTTGCTGCTACTGCCGTGGCCGCTGCCGTTGCTGCAGCAACTGCAAGAGATAAGATTCGTTCTGTGAGTCCACCGTTTTTGAGTATGATTCCCGGGTCCGGATCTGGCAGAAATTCACCATCTCATAATATGAGTAATTCTTCTTTGTCATCGGGTGCTAATGACCAAACACTGAGACCTAACCCAGATATGCATGCACATTTCTATGTCGAGGACACGATTCGCCATGGTGGTGTGAGGTCAAGAAGTAACAGTAGTTCGACGACGAATGAGTTGAGAACCATCAATGATGTAATTGATGACAAGCCTGTGGTGAAGAAGGATGCCACACAGAACTTGGATCCACGCTTACCCGAGGATGACGGTAAGATCCATGTGTTGTTTGGTGCATGTGGTTCTATTGCTTCTGCTAAGATCAAATTCATTGTCAAGAAGCTAGAGGAGATTTATGGTAAGGACAAGTTGTCTATCCAGATCATATTGACTTCTGCTGCTGAGCATTTTGTTTCAAGAACAGATTTCGCACCTAATGTGACGCTTTGGAGAGATAAAGACGAATGGACCACATGGAAGACACGTACAGATCCCGTGTTACACATTGAACTACGTCGTTGGGCAGACATCTTGATCGTTGCACCTCTTACGGCAAACACATTGTCTAAGATCGCATTGGGTATTTGTGACAACTTGTTGACTAACGTCATCAGAGCATGGAACACTCAATACCCGGTGTTACTTGCCCCATCGATGGTTTCCTACGCTTACAACTCTGTGCAGACAAAGAGACACCTCAAGACCATCAAGGAAGAGATGTCATGGATCGAAGTTTTGAGACCCGCGGAAAAGATCATTGGCAGCTATGGTGATATCGGTATGGGTGGTATGATGGATTATAACGAGATTGTGGATAAGATTGTCCATAAGCTTGGTGGATACCCTGATGATGATGACGATGAGGAGGAAGAGGACGATGAGACTAATAATGAAAATAACGACAAGAACAATAATGATGATGACGATGATGATGACGATGATGATGAAGATGACGAAGACGAGGATGAAGACGCAACAACGGAAGAAGCAGCAGTGGAAGACGACGATACAAGCACAAAGCCTACGAGCTCACAACCTATCAAGATAACCAAAGGTCTTCGAAAGTTGACGGTTGCAGAAGAAGATGCACTCGCGTCGAAATCTGGCATGTCTGTATGAATCGCATTATTATATGTTCTTGTTTAAAGTACGACTCTTGAAGATCGAGATCGAATAGATAATATAATTGTAGCCACTCAGCTCCGTGGAAGAGTAATCAGAGTATATAGTCGCGCTTTCGTTATGGTGCTGAAAGATCCACCGGATTTCTAAGGCTGATTAATGAGGGGGGGATGGAATTGCTGTTTTGAGGGTGGATGCCGCTTTTGTAGGGAGATACAGATTGGTATTTAAAGCCTTTGATTTCCTGTACTTTTTTGTTCACGAGTTTATTATACATCTCTATTTTGGGCTCTTATAAAAGGGAAGTTGTGTGTGTGTGTGCAGTAAAGTACGTGCAAAAAAAAGGAGGTTACCCGGACCTTCGCACGAGCCACAACTTGACATCGCGAAGAAGAACTTTTGATTACGCATCCTTTTAACATCACACCCATCTCTTTTTTTTTTGCGCTCTCGATATTTAAATCACAAGACTAGAGATTTCAAGTGGACGAAGCAGTGTATCTATAAGATTCCACAGCTCTCTTTGCTATCATTTGCATACAAACACACATACACACACACACACACAGGTCCATACGACTTATTTCCGTTTCACATCACATATTTCCTTACGGCGACAGAGCACAAAGATGAACGTTCTTCTTCTACTGAACCATCAGTTCGTTGCGTTGCCACAGGCCGAGGCCGTTGTTGTGGAGAAGAAGGCAGAGATCCAGAAGTCCCACCCGGGTGCACAGATCGACCAGTTCTTGCTGTCGAACGTGGTGATGGACAAGGTGGAGCTGACGCCCAACCACTACGAGTTCATCTACTACTTGGACCAGACGGGTTTCAACCCAACGATACCAAACCACCCTGCAATCAAGCAGAGTCTGAAGTTGAACAGCGGCGCAGTTCCGCTGCTGGGCAGCAGCACGAAGGACTCTTCTCCCGTATCCAAGGTGGGTTCGAAGTTGTCTAAGCTCAAGTTCAAGAGATTGGGCAAGGCTCCTTCACCAACGCCATCACTGCCGGAGCTCGCCAAGAGCCCCTCACTTGCAGACACAGAGCAGAAGTTGAAGTACTTCAGCGACGATTCCGAGGAAGACGAAGAGTTAATTGATGAGGACGAGTTAGTGGAGTCTTCGATGCTGAACTCGTCCTCAATCATCTGCCTGCGTGAGCCAAGTTCGGGAGGGAAGAAGAGAAGAAAAGCATGTAAGGACTGCACCTGTGGGCTTGCCGAGAGGGAGGCCTTCCAGTTTGGCGATACGACGGAGGAGATTGAGCCTGAAGAGGTAAAGCCTCGTGTGCAGTTCAGTTCACAGGAGCTCAGCGAGGTGGACTTCACAGTCGAGGGCAAGACGGGTGGGTGCGGGTCGTGTGCCCTTGGAGATGCCTTCAGATGCTCCGGGTGCCCCTTCTTGGGTCTCCCAGCGTTCCAGCCTGGCCAGCAGGTGACTTTGGCTGGTATTGAGGACGACTTTTGATTGATCGTTTTATTTATTGGGTTTTAGGATTAAAAGCATGGTTTTGTACAGCACTTTTTGTAGTTTTTTTTTTGGTAATTAAAGATAGAGACTACCAATTGTTATTGAATTCAAAAGTAAGTATATTACAACAAAGCAAATGCAGATCTATGAACAGAATGCTGGGACAAGAAGTGCAAAAAAAAAAGAAAAAGGGTCATAAGGGGAGTGGTCGTGTGGCACATAAATAGGGTGGGGTGGATGGAGGGTGGTGCAAAAAAAAAGGCTCAAAAAACTCAGACCTTGGAGACAATCGTCTTGTTGGCTTGCAGCTGCTTGGCGTTTCTATCGTGATACTCCTTCTGGACCTGCTGGTAATGGGCGCAGTTATGGGCCTCTAGCAAGCGGTGTCTTGTACAGAACTTGTGTTGACAGAACTGGCAGTCTCCAATGATGGAATGTGGCGACGAGCACTCGCCGTGGTGGCACAGCTTCTTGGACTTCTTCTTGTTCTTCTTCTCCACTGGTTGATGTGTTGGTGCGTCTGACATAGCAGGTATTGTTGTTTTCTTCTTATATAGCAGCTTTGATTATGGAAGAGTCCATGGGAGGGGAGGTGGCAAAAGCGGTGCGGTGCGGTGTTTCAGGAGGCGGCGTGGCGCATTTTTATAAATATACCTTATCGCGGTGATACGGGCACGCGAGGCGTGGTTTCTGGCCGGGCCAGATAAGAATTACTACTACTATATATCAGTCTTTTGAGCTGTTTTATCGATTATCTAATAGAGGCCCATTCGTTTGAGACCCTGGGTGACAACGTTAAGGACGTCATCGCCAACGACAGTTGGCCAACAGGGCAGCTTGTCGCCCTGTCTATACACGCCTGATCTCACGAGGGCCGTTTCCCAGCCATAGTTGAAGCCTCCAATGATATCACTTGCTGGGTTGTCACCAACCATGTATACTTGCTTCATTGGCGAGTTCAGGACCTCTTGTCCAAACTCGTGGTCCAGCGCGTGTTTTTGGCCCTGGAGGTGCATCGAGCGGGACAGTAGGACGTGATGAGCGTAGTCGTATGCCACTTTAGAAGGCTTACCCAAGATGGTTCTGTTCAATGGTTTGTTGTGGATTTTCTCATGCATCTGCTCGAGGATGAATCTGATAACACCCTGGCCGAAACGAGGCTTTGGGTAGTCATTGGCCCAGAGCCAGTCGTTGTTGGAAAAGATCACATGCGTGGATGGATCATCCATGAGGATATCGTTGATGATTTGGATATCCGTGCCGAAATCTCTTGGGTCATTAAACACAAGAATCTTGTCAATTTTCTGTGTCTCAATCCCCGGTGTTGGCTTACCAAAAGATAACAACTCTTTAGTATGAAATGGCCAGATGGCTGGGTTAGTAGCCACATAATCAGCGGTAACCACCACTTTCTTAAACCCATAGTCTTCAGCGACATACCGACTATGGTCCTTGTCACCACCAATCACGAGCACAGTCATATCCTCCTTCCCCTTTAGTGCCTTCATGGGCGTATGACTTTGTACTATCTGGTCCACATCCACAGAGATCCCCAATTTCTCCCGAAGATTCAATGCACGGTTCTTTTCAGAGATACCACCGCCATTGGTCATGACAATCCATGGGACCTCGCGGTCCTGAAGCATCTTTAGAGCTTCAGATGCGCCTGGAATTGGCTTGGATCCCTTGAGAAGAACGCCGTCCATACTGAGAGATCTGTCAGTATTAATGTTTAGACAAAGAAACAAAACAAAAACAGACTCACTCAAAGACAAAGCCACACTCGTGTGACTTGAGAGAGCTTCTTAGTAAAGAAGAGCCGTGGAAGGCTCTGTTGCCTAGTCGGAGGCGCATCATTGTTAATTTTTTTTTACCGAATCTCAAGTCTCAAGTCTCTGTATTAAGTTGTTATATATGATGTTGGGGGGGAGAGAGACTTCGGACTTTTGATTCAAATCATGGGATCGCGATTAGGAGGGGGGGGGGGGGGTGTTCGTAGAAGTCTAGGATTTACGCATATCTCAGGACTATAAATAACATAACTGAAGTTCTATAATTCGTTCAACTTCAAGGAGTCAAAGACTCAAAGACGTCACAAGTGAATCCAATTGGCCACTTCCAGCGTGGTATCCTTCCTCAACTCTCCATTTTTCAGCCACTTCTCCGATAAGTGCTTCGCATGCTCTCCCTAGAACCAGTAAACCAGGTGGTCTAGACCCGATTTCCTCCACAGCTTCCACCAAATGCTCAAGTTTTGTTCTCGTAATCCTCTGATCTGGACACGAGGAACGCTCCACAATGGCAGCTGGAACCTTAGGGTCCCACCCTTTAGCAATCAAAGCTGGGACTAAGTCCTGGATTCTATGAAGTGCCATGAGAAAGACAGTTGTACGCGATTCAACATACTCTGGAAGGTTTGGTAGCACACCACGACGCCCCGTACCAGTGCAGATCAACACTTGGTCAGCAACGTCTCTCTGTGTGGCTGGAATCATGGAAGACACAGTGGATGACAATGCAGATGTGATACCAGGCAACACTACTGGCTCGAATCCGTGTTTTGTGAAGTACAAATATTCTTCACCACCACGGCCAAATATGTATGGATCGCCTTGTTTGAGTCTGACGACTTTCTTACCCTGTTGCAATGCAATTAGACCTTTCCCCAACAACTCATTCTGAGCAGCTTCAGCATTACCTGGAAATTTCCTAGCAATGAACTTCTCAGTCTTCGATGGGATCAATGCAATGACCTGCTCTGGGACTAGCTTGTCTGCTAGCACAAGATCTGCGGAGTTGATCTCGTGGAGTGCACCGATGGTGAGTAGAGAAACAGAACCAGGACCGGCACCCACCAACGAAATGGAACCCTTGGTGATAGTGTTTTGTATTTGACTGTCAGTGGACATTCCCACTTGACTGTCTCCTCCAGACTGAGTCGCTTCACTCTGGGTCTTGGTCTTCTTAGTCTCCCTAGTCTCCCTAGTCTCCTCTGCATCCCCATCCGTCTTATAGGCCTGTGTTAGCTCATCCACTGATAGCGTGGCCAGCCTGGAGAACGGATAGTACTCCACAGCCTGAGAGAGCCATCTAGATCTCTTGAGCCTCCTTTGCGATTCACTCATTTGGAACTCAGAGACAAATGCATTGAATCTCGAGTTTTGCACTGCATCGTCCTCGTGCTCACCGGATTCTTCCTTCAAGAAATTTTCATACTCTGCCTTGTACTGTTCAGAGAGCTCCTGACGATCCAAACTTTGAATCTGAGATCTCAGAGAGCCAACGGCTACACAAACCTTGGATAAATCCTTTGGAAGATGTGACACAATCTCTCTCTTGATTCTGTTAGCCAGCTTACAGCCAGTGCCCGAGGTGGTGATACCCAAGGAGAAATGGCCGTCTTGGTATGTAGAAAGTAGTGTGAATGTAGAGTACTGAGGTCTCTCGGTTGTGTTGACTGGGATACGATAAACCACACATTTGTCGTAGATCTTTTCCTTTAATGGCTCTTCGCTTATTGGTAGGTTCACATAAACTCTGTCAACGATCCCACCAACGAGATCTCTTCCGAGAGTAACGAGATCCACTTCCAAGTCAAACTTTCTTCTCAGCAGTAAGACTCTTTTGGTTCGCTCCAACTTCAGCAGTCCACTTGGGATTTCTTCCTCGCCATGTGTTATCACCACTGCCTGTGCTCCATGGTTCAAGATGCTCTGGGTTCTTGTGTATGCCAATGGCGACACTCCAACAAGCAAATGAACCTCGCCCTCGCACTTCAGACTCGCCAACATCCCTATCTTACTGCTCATCAATGGCCATATTAAACAGAACAAGGTCACTGAATAATTTCATAAAAGATTACTTTATCATTGTCAACTTAGTTACCTCAAATCACGTGGACGGCCTGGAAAATATCGTCACTACATGGCATGTGGAGCACACTGTGGCGGTGTGGCTGTCTGTGTGGCGAGTGAGCGTGTGTGGTGAGAATCTCAAGGGCTCGTAACCGTGCTGGGTGTACCATTTCCGCGAATTCGTTTTGTGCGCGTATCAAACACATATGCAATATACGAAATCCATTACAACGTACTACTTTCGCACTTTATCAGCGTTGGATGCAATTAGAACCAGCATATATTAGCGATGAGCAAGTCGATCAAGGTGGCAACAGACGATATTTGGAAGAACCGTGTGGAGAAGGTAGTACGTTGCCCTTATTATTTGATTAATGATAAAACAAATGGACTAACACAGGATAGAATGCCGAACTGTTCACACTAACGTATGGTGCCGTGGTAGCACAATTGGTGCGTGATTTCAAGAACGATTACCAAAAAGTCAACCAGCAGCTCGAGAAGATGGGCTACAACATTGGCATACGGCTGATTGAGGACTTCTTAGCCAAAACAGGAACAGGTCGTTGTCAATCTTTTAAAGAGACTGCAGAAGTTGTATCAAAAGTCGGGTTCAAGATCTTTTTGAACATTTCTCCTGCAGTGGTCAATTGGTCACAGGACGGTAAGGCTTTCAGCCTGAGGTTGGATGAGAATCCATTGGCCGAGTTTGTCGAGTTGCCTGATGACGAGAAGGCGGTAAAGGAGCTGTGGTACTCTAATGTGTTGGTGGGCGTGCTAAAAGGTGCGTTGGAGATGGTACAACTCGAGGTCGATGCCCGCTTTGTCAGTGATGTCTTGAAAGGTGACGAGACCACAGAGCTGAGACTTCAGCTGTTGAGAGTTCTTAAGGATGAGATGCCTGCGGGCGAGGACTAATGATCGAATTTTGCTTGTAATGATGACGATTGTGATAGAACAGCAGGCCTTGGACATAAGGTGACTTTGTAAATTGCGCTTATAGTTCTTTTGTTAGGACTGGGTAATATTCTATACTACTCCGCCAAAACACCCAAACCCTTGGGGGAGAGGGGGGATTACCAGAAACGGTATATACTTGCAATGATGCCTTGTAATGCGACACCGAAACAAGCAGGGAAATTGTGGGATCATAGAAGTTTCAATTTCCTTGAGCCACTGAAGATCATTGGAAACATTTGGGTTTGGCCCACTCTTGGATGACTCTTGGACGCGGTGCAGATTAAGCAGTACCAATGTAGCCCAAGGACTTTTGGTTTTGGCTGATATGGGATCCTTATAGGCCCGGAACTTGGGAGCCACGGCCGGTAAAATGGAGTCCCCAGGGCCCACAGAACACTGCAGAGCTAAAAGAGGGCTTGTCGTACTATTAGTAGTGCTGACATCTGCATGACTCACTAGCACATGATTTCAGGACCTCAAATTAGTAGGCCTGCGATACCCGCCGCGCAGCAGAGCTTGATGCAAGTCCCACGCAGTTAAAGAACCTCTCATATGGTTCGTATAAAATCTGTGTGTGGAAGTGACAGAGTTCTTGGCAGGTGTTGGACAGTGGTCATCATTAGAGTACCCAGTTCCAAGTGGGCTGATGGGCATTGTTCTGATGGATATGACTGATCAATGGACCCAGGCTGGGATTGGGAGACTCACATCTGATATTTACGAAGACTTAAGATGTATACGGGCATCAATTCAGTCCTCAGGCCGGAAGCATCTGGTGCATAGTGAACTCGTGGCTCGCTGCTCCACCTTGGAGTCTGCAGAGGAGCATGTTCTGCCTACAGGCCCTCGTGAATATCCTTCGCTACATTTGCAAGACTTAATGTAGTCGCGCTTTGTGCTCTGGGGCTATCGGGCCAACAGAAGACGAGACATACACCGCTTATAGGTAGTATGAGTGTGGTGGTACTGCCAATGTAGACTTTGAACCTCTGGTCAGAAATATACAGTAAGGATTTCATAGGCGCGTTTCAGGAGAACTAGTGCTCCCAATGCCACTCCAGGGGACCAGATCTGTAGATCTTTGGAGTCGAGATATCCAGTCGATGAGTTGAGGACTTCTATGCGCGGTAACACCCAAATCAAAAGCGTGGTCTCCAAACATCAGACTCTAATAGAGACACAAAAGAAGGCCCCAGAGGTGCGAGCATATATTACCACCACTATGGTACCAGACTTCGCCGGGGACTAATGGTGTATCATTCTGGAGCCTAGACCAATACCTCAAATGGGAAGCGCTGGCTCCTTTGTCCGTGATGCCTGTATGTTCATGTCGGGGTCTTGCCTAAAGGAGTAGCTTCAGCCAGATTTGCGTGCCAGAGGGTCCAGGTGCCTACTCTATCGGGGAGAATTAAGCATCAATAGCTTGAGAAATACTACTACTACATCAAATGTTTTCACAAACGACACTGCCCGCCCGTCATATACAAAATCACAAACTCTAAAACCATGGGCCAGGGTTAAGCGAGAATGGAGATGTACGAAAGTGTTCTCTTCTGCAAGGAGACGCGCCTTAGAGTCTTTAGAGACACAGCATGCGTCAGATTTTGTCTGCGAGATAGGCTTTTTACTGCATGTAGACGCATCTTGACGCATATTGGGCAGAGCTCTAACTTGTATGAACCTCTTGTTCTACTTTCATCGCACCGCAAGCGCGCAGGTAAAGCTCCAGAAAGGCACAGGAACACCAAACACTGATCCATCTGGTGCTGCGCGTCTCTGCAGAGCTCTGTTTGAACTCTCTTTGCCCTAAATGCTGTGTAATTGTGCGACAGGAATGGGGCCTTCCATGTACTTCGAAGTTCGCTGGCCTCTCCAGCCTCGGTTCTGTGGCCTCATTGTCACCTGGGATTTTATAAAAGGACGCCAGTTTCACATCACGTCTCTTATCTCATTATCTCCATGGATCACTTTATACACTCCACAGGCTCCTAGATGACAGCAGTGATGAGCTACGACTACAGGGAGAAAGTGAAGCTTCCCTCAATTCCGTCATTCATGTCTTTCTCACAATTGAAGACAAAGTCATCCATGACAGAGGGTACAAGACCGCAACTGCCCTCAATATCCACCATAACCAGCACCACGTCCTCTTCCATGTCTCCAGATGTGAGCTCAATACCATCGGCTCGGGTCCTTCTATCGAGACACACCGCCATAGAGGAATCGGGTGACCCGTTGGGTACGCTCAAAAGCGCTGCCGATATCTTTGTAAAGGGCAGTTCCATACCCCTAGCATCCCCACCTCTGAGCTCTGAGACAGAGACAACCGGGTGTATCAATGCCAACGTGAGTACTCCCTCGTCTATGGGGTCAGTGAATTACACCTTGACACCACAGACACAACACATGGCACATTTCGCTTCATCGCAGTTGCCTTCCCCTTCACAGTTTGTCCCTATGATTACTACGCAGGAGACAAGAGCGGGATATCGCCATGTTTCAGGGACACAACTGCCATTACAACCGAGTGGGCAAGCACAGTGTGTACATCATACACCAGTGACTCATGTGGTTTCAATGCAACAGGCTCCAGAAGTAGTGTATCCACAGGTGTATTACAACCAACATGACATCCACCGGATGATGCAGCAACAAAGTTATCAGCATCAGACGACACACCAGCAGCTGCAGCTACAACATCAACCACAGCAAGTACAGCAACCGGACCCAATGGCACGAAGACGGTCACAACACATCCACAGGGAACCTTCTACTAGATTGAGCGCTAGAGCTGGCTGGTGTTGCCAGCGTTGTGGTATCACAGATACACCGGAATGGAGGAAAGGTCCATATGGTGCACGTACGCTGTGTAACGCATGTGGATTGTTCCACGCTAAAGTGCTAAAGAAGGATGGTCCAGAGGCTGCAGCATATGCCATAATGAACACAGTGGCCAAAAAGAGACATAGAAAGCCTCGTTCTTCTGCCAATCTGGGTCAGTACAGAGTACGCCAGATGCCATACGAATATGCATCGCAGAACTTGGTACAGGTACCAGTGCCACAAGCACCACATGCATTTCCACCAGCATTCCATCAACCAGTTCCAATGCAGTACATCACCAATGTGCCTAATGGAGGATATTGTCCTCCTCTTAATGACGAGAGAAGACCATAGTGGGTCTCTATTTATACATCACAGCATACATGCCATATTAAATGGGTAATATAAGCGTATCCCTGTAATACCATAAATAAATAGGAGGGCCAATGGCCCAATAAATAATAATAAGTATAGTGAGTGGGGTTGTGCAAATTCCGATTCCCTTGCCAGAAGGCCTTTGCCATGACCCAAAGCAAAAAGTGGCTACTGAGCAGCCTTCAGCTGCTCCATCTCCTTGACTCTTCTCTTGAAATCCAAGTACTGACACTTCTCATAGCTATGCCTTTCTTCCGAACAACTCCAGGGCATGTACAGGTTATCCTGACGGCACTTCTTCAAAGGGACGAGCAAGCGGGCACAACGGTCGCGGTACTCCAGGGGGATCTTGTGCTGCTTCATCTCCTCATGTGTAAGCGGTTCTGGAAACTTCTCCATATTGAGTTAACTCTCTCTGTGTGTGTGTGTGTGGGGTTTAGTTTGTAGTTTGTAGGTGAAAGTGGAGACACATGTTTCATGGCGTGGGGTTTGAACTTTGTATATGGATTGTGTGGATCGAGTCGCGAAACTGGCGAGCAAGAGTTTCGAGGGTACTTGCCCCTCGGATAGAATGGTTACCCTACCTTCACGCACATGTATTAACGAGATTCATCTGGCGTGTTCCAGTGTTTCACTTTGAGTTTGAAATCGGGTGACTATTTATTTAGTTCATACCTATCGGCAGCAGCTTATTCATTCAATTGCACACTAGATAACCATAGGTTTTGTTACTGAAACTGTAAGGAAATAAGACTGTGGCAAGGGTCCATGAAGCCATATGAAGAAGCAATTCCTACGGGCATTGGACAACAGATACATTCCATTGTTCAAGAGAGCTGCTCATTCGCTAACACGATGAATTTCAGACAATTATATGCATCCAAGCAGAGATCTGGATTCTAGAGCCTGCACCAGAAGATCTCTGCATCTCGGATCTTTAAGGCGACGTAGCCTTAACTCAAGACTCAAAGATGGCTGCTTGGGAATCTAGTGTTTTGAAACTTCGGACCCAAGCGCAGTGAAACACGCTCCTATAAAGTCCGCAAGTTGCTCTTTATTGCCTCTGCTTGACCTAACAAGATCTCTGTGCTTCAGATGTCTCACTTCAAACGGCTGCAGCCGTCATTGACACGTCGTAAATTACGGATTTTAGCTTTTTTTTTTAGCCCTGCCGTTTCACATATACGTTAAATGAATCACAAGCTGATACATGCGTGTCAATGTGGGTGGTCGTTCGATGTTGACTCGAAGGTCAGCAAGAGACAGTAAGCCAGCAAAAGATAACAAGCCATACACAAGGCCTATATGTCATTTACGCTGGCACAAAACACTCCTCAACAGCCCTCAAGTGAACGCTTATGTAGCCTTTTGATACTCACAGGCGTTCGATGCCTATTCCTACTTCTTATTATATATACACATATATATTGTTGTAGATACTACTAGATAAGCGATTACAGTAACAACTCAGGACAATTAGGGTGCTAAGGTGCATATCCTGAGCCCCTTATTTTGGTTTGAGACAGAAGATGAAACTGCGGTTTTGAGCCTCGGTTGTCTGCGACAATGGCTCACTGTGATGGCAAATTTCTGGGGCCCTGGGCCCTGGATGTTATTTGCAGTTGCACGTGCGCTATAGAGTTCCACCAGCCTCTGCCTAAAAGATAAGACCCAGTTGGTCTGTAATTAGACAATTCGACAGCTGTTCCACCCATACAGTGGTGTCAACTGCAGACAGGTGGAACTGAACAGATCGATCAATGAAACGATCGATCTCACAGCTCTTATTCAGCTGCAGACTAACTTCTGTGGGTTAGCATTGTGGTAAAAGTTGTTATAAAGTGATCATCTGATCACCAAACGGCGAGGAAGTTGATGTTATGAAGTCACAATGATGTACTGGATTAATAGCCGATCTTTCCCCATCTTCCATAAGTTAACTCGTTCTGTGTACGCTCACGACTAAAATATGGACACTGGAGTTATTATCGCACAGTTTCCGAGTCTCTTGTTGAGACTACATAGTACATCGACTTAGGTCAGCCTCCACACATGGTCTAGCTATCGTGTATAATAACTGCAAATTATACCCTCCTATTCAGCTTCTTCTTTCTCTTGTTCAGCAGTGAGTCCTTCTTCACCACTTTTTGCGGCTTGTTCTTAGTAGGTAGCACTTTAACTTTAATGTTAGTACCCTCCATCTTTCTCGTACCGAATTCTTTCACTCTCTTGTTGTGTAATCTTCGTGTCTTATCCTCTCTTTCTCTCTGCTTTTCCAACTCGAGCATCAGCAACTGCTCTTCCTCCTCTTTGGCCCTCTGCTTGGCCTCTCTCATCCTCTGGATCTCTTCGGTCTTCTTTAGCTCTAGGAGATGCTTCTGTTCTAGTTCTTGTTGCTTCAACTTCTTCAACTCTGCCTGTTGTGCAAATTTGGCCTGTTGTGCCCTTCTTTTCTCTTTCAACTCGTCATTGCGCTTCTGCTCGAGCGCCTTCTCAGACTTGAGTCTCTGTTGTAACACAGCCTGCCCGGAGCCAATAGTCTCCTCCTCTGGTGCATCGTCATCGGAGTCGCTCTCCTCTTCTTCTGATACTGATGATACATGCTGTGTCACCGGCTCCTCGTCTGCAGTGATGTATTCAGAGCTCTCGTCGAACTTCTTATGGCTCTTGGATCTGGTTGTCGTCATGTGGTGTAATAACTTGCAAATCTTTGGGAATAAGTCAGTACAAAACACTACACTAGATTGACGAGATGAGCTCTAAAGTGCCCGGTGGAAAAAAAAAATTGTGCCTGTACAGTTACAATCTTCGCGATTCTTAGTCAGCACTGAGTCAGCAGAATTGTCCATGTCTCGATGTGGTAAATAAGCAAGGGGGTTGGGTGAAATGAAAGTGCTCTTTGGTAGTAAGGTAATTCCACTCGAGTACATGGACAGTAGCTACAAAGATCGAGTATGATTAGTTCTTATCAGATAGTATACATAAGGCTTCTATGTTTTATAGCGTCATACAATGGATTGATTGATCGATTTGTGAAGTATTCATCATGATGTGAAGGTGGTGATGTTGCATATTGACTACCAATATACTGTATGAGATCCATATATCGGTAGCAACTTATAAGCTATGTATCACCGATCCATCTGAACATACCAAAGATCAATGCAAAGATCTGAAGCACGTCACTATTATACGTTCTTTGGGCCAAAGAATTGCTAAAAGTGGCCGTTACGCACCGCACAAACATGCCGATGACGTCATAGGATACTAAGGGTTGTTTCCGTTTCCGTGCTCTATATATATAAACCTCGGTGGACCCCCTCATAATTGCTATCAGCTGTATACAATAACTACTGAGAACATCAAAACACACAAATCATACAAAGATGTCTACAATCGCTACAGGATTACCTACACCACAACCGTACCCACAGTTACCAAACAACGTACTGGACATGTTTTCACTCAGGGGTAAGGTTGCCTCTGTCACTGGAAGTTCTAGGGGAATTGGTCTTGCTATTGCTGAAGCATATGCTCAAGCGGGTGCAGATGTTGCCATTTGGTACAACTCGAGTCCTTCTGATAAATTGGCGAAGGATATTGCCAAGAAGTATGGTGTTAAGTGCAAGGCTTATAAAGTGTCTTTGACCGAGTTTGAATCCATTGAAGCAGCTATTAAGCAGATTGTTCAAGATTTTGGCACAATTGACATCTTTGTCTCTAATGCGGGTATCGCATGGTCTGGTGGTGGTATCTTGGATCAGCCGGATGACTCCACTTGGAAGAGTGTGATGGATATCGACTTGAATTCGATCTACTATCTGTCACGTGCCATTGGTAAAGTGTTCAAGGAGAAGGGTAAGGGCTCCTATATCATCACAGCATCAATGTCTGGTCACATTGTCAACGTACCACAACTACAATCGGGATATAATGCCGCTAAAGCCGGTGTCCTTCACTTTGCGAGATCCCTTGCTGTGGAATGGGCAGAATTTGCCAGAGTTAATACGGTCAGTCCCGGGTATATAGCCACTGAACTTACAAATTTCGCTGATCCAGTACTGAAGAAGCAGTGGAGGTCTCTAACGCCAATGGGTCGTGAAGGACTACCACAGGAACTCGTTGGTGCTTACTTATACTTGGGATCGGACGCCTCCACGTTCACCACTGGCTCGGATATGAGAGTCGATGGCGGCTACACCATTATTTAATGTAAGAGACTAATAGACTGGGGGTGAATTACGTGTAGCCCCAACTTCTAGGTCAGAGACTAGACCAGTGAAATATATTAGACGACTTTGCTTTTGTGTCACTTTTTTTTTTGTGTCAGATCTCATATTATAACTATATGTCATCTCGATCTTGGGGCTCTGATCCCCAGGTTATAGATACCGGAGATCTCAGTAGATATATAGGTTAACAACGTCGATGAGTATCAGTGTGATATCATCTACGTCACACTCAGTCACTCAGCAGACACACTCAACTTCGTCCTCAGACAGCGAGATCTCCGTGATCAACGAAGCCCCGAAAGCTGCCGAAGCTCCTTCAAACACACTGATTCCAGGGAACTTGTCCTCACCATTGTTTGAGAACTGCAGTGCTATGACACGCCATACGGTGTTGGGCCATCCATTGGACTTCTATACTACTTCACAGGGCTTCACTACGCTGTTGGAGTCGAGTTCTGTTTCCCAGTTATCAAACCATTCGAACTCTACGTTGTTGCCACAGAATGCCATGTCCTCATCTCCAGGAAACTACGACTCTGCTGTGCCAATTTATAGCACCACTAGGGAGATACCAGAAAATACAGTGCAAACGATGCTCTGGGCATTGTACAAAGTCTACGTGAGAATCAAAGAGTGGTTGAGAAGCGAACGGCCAGGAGATCCGTTTGACAGTGGTGACGAGTTGGAGAGACAGCCGTTGATTCCAAGAGATCCATCTCATAGTATCACTACGCCGTGGTACCGCACATGGCCACCAAGCTGGAGAACCCTCTACGTGGTGGGGGTCATTGTTGTTATGATCGTGATGTTTGTTGTGATGATGACCACGGGGGATGCAACGTTATTGTTGTTTGTGTTGAAGGGCGTTGTATGCTATGTCTTTGGTAAAGAAGTATCCAGTGTGTTGTTTGGCGAAGACTTCTGTCCACTGATCTAGAATTGTGTATTGTTGACCATTGGGAATATTTAGAGCTTTGCCTCTCTTGTAGCAGCATCAACAAGCTTGAGGACCTCACGGGCCAGCCCCCACGAGGCCTGGTAACCAGCACCAGCGATTCCGTAGTTATGGATCACCTTGCCTTCTCTCTCTACACGCACACCACCGAGCCTGGCAGGTCTGTGACCGACGTTCTCTCTAAAGACTTCGATATCCGCTGGGTTGCCCAGCTTGGGGTCCACCATCTCTGGAACGAACTTCTTGGCTCTCTCGATGATACGCTGTGTTAGCTGTGGATCTGGCTGTGTGGACCAGTCGTTAGGCAAGAAAGTTCCTCCAATAATGGCCCCGCCTTCTTTACGTGGGAACATGTAGAACGATTCGCCCTTGTAGTTTCCCTCGATTGGGCATGAGACCTGCTTAGTGGCGGTGTTGCGGACCCATAGGATTTGGCCTCTCACTGGGTACATCTTGGAATCCTCAACACCTCCCAAAGAGAAAGAGCCCATGCCTGTACAGTTGATGACCAGGTCAGCTTTCTTCCCAGAGTCATGAGACGTAAAGGCGTCGTCAATGTGCGTAATGCTCTTTCTCTTTAGGGTGCCACCGAGAGTGTAAACCAGCTGGAGGAGGTAGTGAAGGTAGATCGTGGTGGAGATGGTTACGGTGTCATATGTCCATCCCCCGGCAAAGCCACAGCCCTGTGGACACTCGGCCTCTGACAAGTATCTGAAGCCTTCCATCTTCTCAGCGAACCAAGGGATCTCCGGCTTTCCTTGAGCATTCAGCTGCTCCTTCTTCACATACTTGTGGTGTGGGACGATGAAGATGCCACAGTTAGGGTTGGTCTTAGCCATGTTCATCAGGATGTAGTAACCCACCATATCGATTTCCTGATCCCAATACTCGTCATCCTTAGCGAAGGACCCCCAATTGGCACCGGCAAACGGCGAGGTATATTCGATGTCGATATCACCTGGGATATGACGGCCAATGATTGTGACCTGATGGCCCTTCTTGAGCAGTTGGAGAGCACAAGTAAGCCCGGAGACACCAGCTCTGTATGTATGTTAGCTTCCTGTTTGATGCTGTACTTTCCCCCCCTTCATAGACCTACCCAACGACAGTGATAATAGCCATCTTGCCTAACTACCTAAGTACGAACCCGGGGAGTGAAAAAATTGACAAACTGCAGTGATACAGCCGCTTTTATATAAATGTCAGATGCCACACAGACAATGATCGGCGTCGATTTCCCGTCTTGTACATGGCACGATTACAATTGCATATGAAAAATTGGGCGGCTGATAAGCGGATGATTACGTAAGGGAGTGTACGCGCATTACATAAGCACTGGAGATGTCCCGATTTGGCATTGGCGAAGTGGAGAATTAGTAGCAGCGATACCCAAATTCCCATTACATTAGAAGATCTCTTTGGCGGAAGAAATCACCGATGATACACATAATGCAGAGACACAGCGCTCTGGTGTCATCTTCTAACTCTTCTCTATCATGGAACTTCTTTGCTCTGAGTCCGAGTTGTCGTACCACAGAGACATCGCTATGGATCATCACTTCGGGCATTCTTACCAGTAACGAATATATCCAGGGAGATATCTGACCGGGCGTACGAGCACTTAACCAGCGTGTAGAGTAGACCACCAGCTTCATCGCCAGCTCTACATCCAAATTAGAGATGAGTGCCACTGCTGGTTGGTGAGACATCACGTAAGCTCTCCATTGGGTAAAGTTCTCTGGGAAGACAAAGTCTGATGGGATCGGCAGCACGCCTGGATCTGGTAATTGTGATCTCTGCAGTACAAACTCCTGCATAACAGTGTCTTTAAACTGAGAGATGTCTTTCTTGTTCGCCTGTTCAATTGACGCGATGGCCTCACTGGCCACATCGTCATAGTCAATTCCCTTGGGCACAAACATCACTCCACTTCCTTCTTCTGCCTGCTTCCTGGTGCATTTGCAGTTAGTAATCAGCTCATCAATAAAAGAAACAGAAGACCCACCTCACCATTGCCAAATACGTCTCACCGTCCAAAGGCACAGTCTCTGCAGTGACACTGTCATACACCTCTTGCGCCACCGGCAGGGCTCTGTACTGCCCAAAAACCGGGTCGAGCTGACTCTCCTGCTTCTTCTTACCCTGCTTCAGGGGCTGCTCCGCTGCTTTTCTCTTCATTTCTTTACTCCATCAAGCATTAAGCTGAAGAAGGAGCAAAAGGCAGACTTTAAAAAGATCGCGATGAATTTATGGTACCCATACGTATATTTCATACTCCAAGACAGAACATCAATCAACATTATAGACGAGTAAACGAGCAATATGGACGCCATAGCAGACAAGGCGTTTACGACGGAGTCCACGCAGAAGACATCGAGCGGTGAGTCCCATTGTTTGGATTATTAAAACTAGAGATGCTAACAAAGTCTCACAGTGGAATCCCCATCTCTACTGACGCTCATCCTGGATACCAACCCACTGCAATGGCATGCATTGGGGGATAAAATAGCACTAAGGAAGGCAGTGGAGAGCCTCGTAATAGCAATGAACATGCATATGGCATTGAATAACGCCAATCGGGTGGCAATTATAGCGAGCCATTCCGACGGTGCACGTTTTATCTACCCGACACAGGGTACATCAACAGAGACCACAAAGAACACAGAGAACAGTCAAGACTCGAGATCAGCATCGCCCAATGATACCGAGACAGCTAAGGATAATAATAATAAAAGGAAGAATAGCGGGCAGTTCATCACACCGCAGATGTACCGGCAGTTCAAAGTGGTGGATGACGCCTTTTTAGAGAACATTCTCCATCTATTTGAAGAGGAAACACCGACAAAGCCACCGAGAAACGCATTATCAGCCTCGCTTTCTTTGGCCTTGTCATACATCAACAAGACACAGAACAGCGATGCTTCAATGAAGGCCAGGATTTTGATTGTCAATGTGTCGCCGGATGAGCACTTGAAGTACATCCCGATCATGAACTGTATCTTTGCAGCACAAAAGATGAAAGTGGCAATCAACGTATGCCAGTTGTCCGGCGAGGCAACGTTCCTCCAACAGGCGTCCGATGCTACCAATGGCGTGTATTTGACCGTGAAGGATCTTGACGGGCTTGTACAATATTTTGCCATGGCATTCTTCATCGACCCTTCATTAAAGAACGTTCTCATCAAACCAACGTCAGGGGACATTGATTTTAGAGCGTCGTGTTTCAAAACAGGAAAAGTAGTGGACATCGGTTATGTCTGTTCTGTGTGCCTGTGTATTCTCAGTGATGCCCCAGAAGATGAAAAGTGTCCGGCATGTGGTAGTGAGTTCGACTCTCACGTTATGAAGAAACTAAAGAGAAGACCAGCAGTGGGGAAGAGGAAACTGAAAAAGAGAAAGCTTGATGATGGAAGCTCAGCACAAAGCTCTGCAGCATCCACACCGGCTCCTCAATAGCAATAATATATAACTACACACAACAACACAATAAAGTCATCAGTGTATTAATACAACAAGGTGTCATCAATAGTACATCACGCAGAGTCCAACACAACACTCTCGCATTGTGAATACCCCACAAACAACTTGGAGCCCTCCATGTTCCACGTCAAGCTCGTGACGTAGTTATTAGGCTCCTGCTCCACAGATATGGCAGGGAGGTACTCCCCAATCTTTTTCAACACCTTTTCGTTATTCAGATCATCGTCAAAGGCAAATACCATGACAACGCATTCTTGCGTAGCAATAGCAAGTCGTTCTTTGTTCTGTGACAAGCTTCCAAAGAGAATAGGGATACCATCCGTCAGTGCAATATCCAATTGGCGTGCGGTCCCAGCGTCCCATACTCTAACGGTGCCATCCAAGGAACAGCTGACAACCAGGCCAGAGGAGATCCATGCAGCATACATCACAGGTTGTGAATGACCCAACAACAGCTGGGAGTTGTTAAACGAAGCACCGTTCCAGACTCTAAGAGTACGATCGTCAGATGCAGTGAGTAGTTGTGAGCGTTCGCCGTTGAAGTCAATGACAGAGAGTGATTTCGTATGGCCGAAAAGAGAACCTAACGGCTGGCGTTCACGTACACTACACACCAACGCCGTGCCGTTCAAGCCGGGTACGATGAATCTCTGGTCATCGATCCAGCAGGAATCAGTACCCAGTACCGTTGTTGCCGTTGTGGAAGTAGACGAGGCAGAAGCTGGCGGGGCAGTGGCAGTCTCAGCGGTACGCTTCAGAGCGTCGTAGTGTTGTACAACATTTCCAGTGGATGCGTCCCATAACACAGTCACATTCTCAGCGTCTGTTGACAAGATGAATTCACCTGAAGGGCTCCATCGTATTATCAACACTCCGGCGACATGAATCGATAATACATTCCGAAGGCGGCCATTAGAGGTCCAGAGTCTCATTTCACCAGACTCTACAGCGGTGACAATAAACTCACCATTAGGAGACCAAGAGAGAGCAGTTATATCCGCTCCGTTCTCGGAAGTGACAAATACCGGGTGATTAATGCTAACTTGTTCCATGGTCTTGCCGTCATCCCCCAACGAGCAGAGCTTTGCGCGGGACCCAGTGAGGCCAACTGCAAGGTTGGTGCGCTGTGTCGGACTCCACTGTGACATTGTTGTTGGTTCTAACTTGTTTAATGTCGTCAACACCTTAATAAACTCTGATGAATCCTCACGCTTTTGTTGTTCCTTAGTCGCCGTCACAGACATCTCATCAGGCACATCCCCGTTCTTCATCACAACATCATCAGTCAATGAATCTGTTAGACCGCTCTGCGGTATCAACGACAACACCGAGGAGTTCTCTTCTTCATGGCCCTGTTCAAACCGGCCCTTTGGCTGGATGACACCATTTGTGGCTCGCTCTATGCCCAATGCATGGAACATTGTGAAACCGTCCTTGTACTCGTCCGGCTTGAGTGGCTGACCACTCTGCGACACAAGGCGGTCTGCCTGTGAGTATAGGATACCCTTTTGTACGAGACTCACGAGGGAGCCTATGGGCACGTTGGACCCAAACGTCTCTTCAAACTCAGCGACGGTGGTCTCATCGAGCATTGCGAGCGCACTGAGCTCGTTCCCCGTCTCCTGCAAGTACCGCCAGATCAAATAGTTGAGTTCATCCGAATCCAACGACATCTCTGCGGCTTTTGGGGTACTTTTCCGATTAGCCGCCGTGTTTTCAATATCTGTGTTGTTGTTTGTTATTGGTTTTTCTGCGCTTTGGCGGGTGTTGATGTTTTTCCCTCTTCGCGAAATTCCAATAGCCGCCCGTGTAGGAGGAGCCGATCAACTTAACAGCTCAAGAATCCCAGCCAGACATTCGGGCGGCAAACGGATTCATTGTGAAGAATTGGGCTCAATTCGGAGATAAATCTACCGCTAGAGTGATCTGTGATCCAAGGTATCGAATACGAGAATGGTTGAGCCTCGCAGCCAGCCAGGCGCCCCTCCGGTTGGAAGCAACAGGAACAACAATAACAACCCATACGCCAATATGGATCCAAAGAAGCTAGCGGCACCAGGGCAGCTCCCATCGCTCGATCAGAAGGGCAGAGCTAAGATGGGCAAGGCTATGCAGCGCAGAATCTCCGTGCATTACACAGATGGGCCACAGATCAGAGGACTCACTGAGGGATCCGATACGCCTGCACTGCCCAAGGATTTACTCAACCAGTACCAACAGCAAGAGAACCTGGGTGAGCAAACATCGCCTTCGAAGTCCAAGTATGGTAGCATGCTGGATGCTGACATGCTGACTCCGCAGAAGCAATCAATGACACAACAGCCGCTGGCTCCACAACAGGATCATCAGCACCTTCGGGAGCAACAGTATCATCAAAGGAATGTATCTGGCAGACCACCTCCGCAGTCAACAAAGAGACAGCAGACAATGGTGGACTTGCACGATCCAGCAGTCTATCAAATGCTCGGAGATCCTTCATTCGATGCTGATGGGTTCATCTCTGCTCGTCTTGCGGATGCTACGGCTTCCGATATTGACAAGTTCAATTCCCAACTCACAAGTTTGAGCTCCAAGGTGCAGAGTGATATCAAAAGTACATCTGTGCAGACATTCGAGAGGCTCAAGGGTACAGCGACGGAGTTGACAAACACGACAACAGAGTTGAAGTTTCTCCGCAATGCCATCAATGAGCTACTGGATATCACAAACCAGATGAAAGAAGCTGCTGAAAAGCGTGTACAGTTGGAACTGGAACATCAGAACGAGCTCACAAAGTCCTCTTCCAGTAGAAAATTGAACAAGAGAGCCCAAGACAGAAGCAGCATCTTTGTCCTCGAGAAGATGTGGGCCTCGGAGATGAATTCTTTGTTCAAGCATGTCGAAGGTGCACAGAGATACATTGCTCCTATCCCGGGACGTCATGTCATTGCAGAGAGTGGTCGTTGGTATGAACTCAACGCTGCCACTTTTAAAGTTCTCCAGCCGGCTCATATCTTCTTGTTGAACGACTTGATTTTGATCGCCACGAGAAAACGCAAAGCCCAGAAGAAGCAGGCCGATAGCAAGTCCCAGATGCTTGTGGCTGATCAATGTTGGCCATTACGTGAAGTGCAACTGACAGAGATTGTATCACAGAACGACGGTGGTGATAAGCAAACATATAGTATCAACATCGCATACAACAGTCTCAGGTATGTGTATCAGACTGACCGTTTGGACCACTACCGTAAAATTATGGACGGGTACAAAAAGGCTAGGGATGAGTTACGTGATATTATTGACCAGGATAATATTAAACAAAAACAACTGAGAGACTCGTTGAGTCTGCTAGCATTGGAGAACGGTAGTGGGTCTGCACCAGGGACCCCTTCGAGATTGAGTTATCACCAGAACAGAAACAGTCACCTGATGTTACAAGATTTGAGCACGAGAGTACACAGCAGATCACGCAGTACTGATAACTCGAACGCTTTGAGAACGTTGAAGAGGACTGACGATTTTGTTGATGAGATTGACGTGCTCATATTCCACGAGGACTATGATGAGGCATTGGAGAGGTTGGATGATTTACAGAGCACTTTGGCATCCGTGAAAGGTAATTGCTCTAATGAGGAACTACTTTTACATAACCTGATCACTCTCAAGATCACGTCGAAGAAGGACATGATATTGAAGAACTTAATTGACACGATGCGCCAGCAGGATTTGTCATTAATGTCTATGGAACTGTCAATCCGTGCATTGTTAAGGTTAGAGCAGAAGGATGCTGCGATGACTTTGTTCCTCAAAAACAGATCGCAGTATATTGAATCTTTGACTTCTAGAGTCACAGAGGAGAAAGACTTGATTGGACAAACCAAGATTGCGGATTTTGTCGTTGCGGTGTCCATTGTCAAGTTTCAGAACATCAAGAACACCATCAATTTGTACAAGAGACTCTTCAAGGATCAATTCCAGTCTTTATCTTATCTTGTTGATTGGTCATTGACAGAGGTTAAGACGCACATTGAATACTTGAAGCAGACTTTACACAGTGTCAAGTTGAAGAAGCAACAACTGGACAACTCTATTGTAATGATCCACCGCCAAGTGTTGCAATTGAAAGAGTCTGGATTGGATGTGGTGTACTTGCTTGATGATTTCTACAAGTTCATTGACACGGAATGAATTTTATTTTATTCCACTTCGAAGGAATCGCTTCTTCTGGTTGTAGTGGTTTCATCATCCCCGACTTCATTCTCAGCCTGGATTCCTAATTCCAAGTCATCGAGCTCTTCTTCATTCTCGAAATACACTGGCATGTACTTATTTTTCCATTTTACTGGGACGCATTTCCACAATGTATCTACCAAGTTTCTTCTCTTAGCTCTGCCCATTAATAGATACACCACAATACCAATAATCAATAGGAACGATAACGAGCCCCATAGCCTGTGATCTGTGACGTTATCCCAATCATCATCATCTTTGTCATCATTGTCTTTATCCTCGTCCTTGAGCTCCATATCACCGTAGTAATCCTCGATATACGTTGGTCTTCGAGGCACACCGATAGCTTCACCACCGGGCACGAAGACTTGGGAAGAAGGCTCGTAATACCCGACTTTCGGTGTAGTGCTGTTGCCAAGCCTCATTGCCGACTCGTAGAATGCATAAAGCACAGTTCTTCCCAAAGTCCATGAGAATCCATCAAGTACTGCAAAATCTGGTGGATGAGATATCGTGTTTGTATCATCTTCTGGAAGGTCCTCATCTATTCCATAACGAGGGAACTTTACACCTTGGTGAAGCACATTGATGATCCATGCCGCTTTGAAGCAGATCTCGGACGTCTTCTCTGGGTCTTCAGAGAGCTCCTTTTCAGATAGGATATCGGTATAGGAATACGAACAGATCTTTTGCGCTCTGTGATAATAGTCCTTGTAGTCTAAGAACTCCTTTAGGTTTGAATAAAACTCGTTGATCCCAACAAACTTCTTCACATCAAACTCCATCTTGGGTAAGGAGTCAGAGATGAGACAGGATGTCGTTGTCATTGAATCCGATGGGTCACAGTATTTGTCTACTGAGATCTCACTCAGTAGGTGATAAGAGGACCTGAGACACTCGTTGAAATCAGAAGATCCCTGGATATCCACTTTCTCGCCATTTCTCGCTGTGATTGTCTTGATATAACCATCAGGTAGACAAGGATCCACAAGTTTGTTCTGCTGGATCAACTGCTCATCGTATTTCATATGCGCCTGATTCATACCACCCAAGAACGATTGTGAAAAGACTTTGTAGTTAAAACGAGACTCATCGTAGTCCACGTAGTTCAGTCCGACTTTGAACAGATAATCAGCGTGCTCGTCTTGAGCATTGGATGGTTCAAATGCCATCTGCGCAGAGATACCACCCATATCTAATGCTCCATAAGTCTCTGTCTTCTGTGGCCCGAAGACTCCGTACTTGTAGTTTAGTCCAATCCAGGAGTACAACCCTTCGACTTCACCGCTTATGGAGTTGATATGTGACTGACAATCCGGAAGATAAAACCCACTGTTCTTTTGAATATATGAGCAAATCTCACCAAGAATTGTCTCCTGGTCCTCCGGTTTCAACAAGCGCATCCCACCAGTCGCATGAACGAAGATCGGTGTTCGCCCAATTTGATCCTCCGGTACATACTTCTCAAGGTCCTTCAGTAGCTTACCGATATACCGAGAGCCGAGCTTCTTTGGGTTACTCACAAAGCCTGCGATTCCAGGCTTAACCTTTTTCCGTCTGATGAGCTCAATCTCCGGGAAGTCGATGCTCTCTGTATCATTGATGTCTTCCGCTGCCTTATCATTCTTATCATCATCTCCGATTCTCTTTAGTCCCGGCTTAGCGGTGAACTGTTTCACTCGGTACAAATGTGCTCTCGAGCCCTTGGACCCGGCATCAATCACCACAATGTAGTCGTACGGCTTGCCCGTCTCGTCCACCGATGGTCCACTCTTTGCCATATTCCTTCCTTAACGTTCTTTTTGTCCAATTTCAAGTTTCTATTGTTAAAGAATAAAGGGAAGCCTAAACGTCATTGGACATTTCAACCATACATGAAGACAGGTTACGCAGCCCTGGTTCACTATTGGTAGGGACCGCACCGAGTCTTGAAGGGTGAAATTCCCCCCATTATTTGAAAGCATCCGGGATCTTTCAGTGGTGAAGAGAGGTTGGAGGTGATTGTAGAGTGACAATGGAGAACTACGAGCGGAAATCACCTCGGTCCTTGCAAGCGCAGCCACAGGGCATTCCAACCCAGCAGTTACCCCAGAGTGAGATCAACAATGTGGTACAAACACAGAGCCTGTATAACCAGGAGAACCCCAATGAGGCAGTAGAACCAGTTACAAAGCCATCGACTCAACCACAGAGTTTTGGTGGCGATGAGAACTATCAGTATCAGTACTCCAACTGCACGGGCCGTCGTAAGGCCTTACTCATCGGTATCAACTACAATGGTACCAAAGCACAGTTGAACGGTTGTATCAATGACGTTCGAAACGTCAAGAAGTTTTTAATTGAGCATGGATATAGCGAAGGTGATATTGTGACGCTGACAGATGACCAAGATATGATGGTCAAAGTGCCGATGAGAGCCAATATTCTCAAGGCCATTGGATGGCTCGTTAAAGACGCACAACCGAATGACTCGTTGTTCTTCCATTACTCTGGGCATGGCTCGCAGGTTTGGGATCAGGACGGAGATGAAGAAGATGGAATTGATGAGACGATTGTTCCACTGGACTGGGAAACCAACGGACAGATTGCCGATGATGAATTACATGCTACATTGGTTATGCCTTTAAAACCCGGTGTCAGACTCACTGCTCTGTTTGATTCCTGTCATTCAGGCAGTGCCTTGGATTTGCCATATACTTACACTGTCGAGGGTACACTCCAGGAGCCCAACTTGGCCAAAGAGTCCGACCAGGGGCTTCTACAGGCCGCTAGATCCTATTTCAGAGGTGATGAAGCTGCCATTGCCAGAGGCCTCAAAGACTTTGGTTCACTGATCCAAAACGGTGTCAACACCGCTGCTTATGAAAAGACAAGAAGAACAAAGACATCTCCGGCAGACGTCGTTATGTTCTCCGGGTCTCAAGATGATCAGACCTCTGCTGATGCTAATGAAGGAGGCATCGCTACAGGAGCGATGTCCTATGCCTTTATGAAAGTGATGAACAACGCTCCGAAGCAGACATATCTCTCTTTACTCCAGAATATGAGGCAGGCGATGGGAGAGAAGTACACGCAAAAGACACAGCTCTCCAGTTCACACCCGATTGATGTGAACATGCAGTTCATTTTCTAATCTTTTTGTTATATACTTCTATATATATATATGGCCTGCGATGACAATGCGCGCTTGTTGATTCGCCAAATTGTAAACAAAACAAGTTTTAAAGCAATTTATTGTAAAGAAATAAAAAAAAAGCTGGAAATAAACATCCCAACTAGCGACCAGAGCCTTATATAACAGCTCCACAGATTACATACCAGAATAATTGAAAATGTCGGCTGTCCCACAGGCACCCACTGATCTCATCGCAGTCCAACCGGTTCCTCTACGTATGGTATCGCCATCGCCACATGAGGAAGATCATGAACCTGTGCCCATGATACATTCGAAGCTTTATATAGGGCTCACCTCAAGTTTACCATACCTCTCCTCAGTGCAAAAGTTCTCGTCCATCTCGTTCACGGTGTTCTCTGCTATCCATGGAACAGCGGTGTTGCTTGCCCCTGTGATGTCTACGTCGTTGAGTGAAGAGTTGATTTCAATGGGGAGGACGATTTATCAAGCCCCAGTGTTGGAGGAGATCTTAGTGTTTGGATCATTGGGGATACATATAATTGCCGGTATCACGTCGAGAGTGGTACGCAATTGGATCTATAGAATTCGTCATGGTGAGAGTAAGAGAAGACATCGCAATGCCATGAAGCACAATATTCAACCATTGGAAAGAGATTTAGAGGGCAACGTGAATGTGAAAGACGAGAACACCGTTGGATTGACGGGAGGTGTGAGTGGATATTTGGGTGCGGGCCCCAAAAAGAGCTTTATTTATAGAACTCTGGGATTATCTCCATTACAATTCTCTGGGTATTTGAGTATCCCATTGGTTGGGTTCCATATCCTTCAAACGAGAATCGTTCCATGGATTGTGGAAGGTGATTCTTCGTATGTGTCATTAGAGTACATTTCATACTTGTTCGACCCTCAATCCCAAGGGGTATATTGGAAGCCCCTAATCAATTGGTTCATCTACCCATTGATGATTCTCTTGACAACATATCATACTGTATATGGAACGCTTCTATGGCTTAAAGTGAAGAACCTCAAAGTGAGGAAATCGGCAATGAACTTCATATCATTGGTATCGTTAATTGGTATTTATGGCTTATATGCTATTCAAAAGTTGGACAATAAGGGGATTCCACAGTTCATTACGAGGAAGTTTGATAAATACTTGGCTCTGTTATACTTGCAGAGGTGAGTTCCTGCATTTTTGCTATGACTGATCAAAAAAGGGCAGGATGTCCATTATTATTTACTTAATTCTGACTATTTAAGCCCGTGAGTCAGGGGGAGGGGGTCACATATATATTTAATGACTGATGTCATACCCGGGCGAAATCGCTTAAAAAAAAACTAATTATATATATATATATAGCGATTGAGCTGCGCCTTATCACCCCCCCCCCCCCAATTTCATTGTCCGATCTATACACCAATAAGAGACAATTAATACACAGAATGCCAGTGATTCGCTCTCTATTGGACACGGATCTTTACAAGATCACAATGCACGCCGCAGTGCACAAGCATTTCTCTGATGCTGTTGTGTCGTATGCCTTTACAAACAGAACACCCGCAAAGAAGCTTAATGCAGAGGCCATCAGTTGGTTAAAGCAGGAGATCTCAATACTGAAAGAGTTGAAGTTCTCAACAGAGGAGATTGCATACTTGAAGAAAGAAGTCCCATACTTGCCAGCGGAATACTTTGAGTATCTCAAGACTTTCAAGCTTAGTCCCGAGGATCAAGTTGTTTTGACTGTGGGAGAAGACGGCTCTTTGGATTTGCAATGCCATGGGAAATGGCAAGAAACCATCCTTTATGAGATCCCACTGTTGGCTTTAGTCTCGGAGGCCTACTTCAAGTTTGTGGATCAAGACTGGGACCTTAGGGGCCAGACGGAGAACGTACAGCAGAAGACCAAAGAGTTGCTTAACAACGGCATTGCCTTCTCTGAGTTTGGCACAAGAAGAAGACGGTCTTTCGAAGTGCAGGAGCTGGTAGTTAAGGGTATTGTGGACTACTGTGCCACTGTTCCAGAGCAGTCGAGGCTCTTTTTGGGGACTTCCAATGTTCTGTTGGCCAAGGAATACAATCTCAAGCCAATTGGTACCATTGCACACGAGTGGTTTATGGGCATTGCAGCAATCACACAGGACTACACACAGGCAAACAACAAGTCGTTGGAATACTGGATCGATGCGTTTGGCCCACAGCACGCTGGGCTGGCGCTCACGGATACATTCGGTACAGATAACTTCCTCAAAGTATTTAACATGCCATACGCCGAGTACTACACTGGTGTGAGACAGGATTCCGGAGATCCAGAAGAATACGCTGAAAAGATTGCAAAGCACTACGAGTCACTGGGCTTTGCTCCGTTCAGCAAGGTGATCTGCTTCTCGGATTCATTGGACGTGAGCAAGTCGATCCAGTACAAACATAAGGCAGACACCGTGGGGCTTAAGGCCATTTTCGGCATCGGCACAAACTTCACCAACGACTTCAAGACGCTTTCAACTGGAGCAAAA
Organism: Petasospora taoyuanica; assembly: GCA_030567055.1. NCBI lineage: Eukaryota > Fungi > Ascomycota > Saccharomycetes > Phaffomycetales > Wickerhamomycetaceae > Petasospora > Petasospora taoyuanica. Next base: position 270,851 of record JAKUBZ010000005.1, read on the forward strand.
TCCGAACCATTGAACATTGTGATTAAACTCTCGGAGGCCAATGGGAACCCAGCGGTGAAGATTAGTGACAACATGGGGAAGAACACGGGTGACTCCCGCACAGTGGAGAAGGTCAAGGAGGTATTGGGTTACACGGAGCGCAATTGGGCCGAGGGTGACGAGGCGCACAGATGGGCCAAGTGAGTCCGAAGTAAGCTTTTTCAAAAAAGTTGTAGGATTCTATTCGTTTGAATCAGCCTCAAGCTAATGTCCTACGTCCAGCTGGGTGATCGGGCTGTAGGCGCCGAATGAACATTAAATGGTTTGAAAATTTTACCAGAGTATATATATATATATATATATAAACATACTCTTTACCACACATATACAATTCACTTCTCCTTCTCATCCTCGACGTCCGTGTCAGAGTCGATATCTGTAAAGTCTTCCTCCTCTTCAAGCTCGCTGTCGTCCTCATCGTCACTGCTGAACTCATCAACTTCTTCGCCTCTTAGACCGGCCATCGCACCAGCAAGAGAGTCGGCTTTAAGGCTAGGAATGTCATACTGGTCCACTTGCTCCACTTTAGGTTCCGCTTCAACCTTTAGCACAACTGGGATATCCAAGTCTGGGGTGAAATAGTCCAACGATTTAACAATGACTCTGAACTGGATACTCGTTGGTTCCTTTGGTGTAGGTTGTGTCAATGGGAACTTGAAAATACCCACCTGTACCTTCTCACCGTCCCTGTACTCCTCCTCAGTAAGCTCTAAGTTTTCTAACGACAAGTGCTTAACGATGACGGGCGTCTCACAGATCTTACCGTCTTTTTGTAGCACGACAAATACAATGTATCCAGACTGTCTCTTCTCAGGGAAGTACGGGGCGTATGCCAATGGTAATTGTGGCTGCTTGAAGACGATGCTCGTCGGATCTCTCAGTGTCTCCATTGTCTCCTCCTCTTCCAATTTAGAGTTGCTGATCTTAACGACACCGTGATGCTTGGGAGACTTGATAAGCAACTTGAGCGACACAAACGACGAGGCACCTGGCGTGACAATCTTCTCTCCTGGGACGACAAACTGAGCCTTGACGATCTCGAGTTTAGGAATCTTAGCACCAACGGCTAATGCTTCTTTAAGCTTAAGGTCATCAGTAATACCAAGAATCTCCTTAATCTGACTCTCTGGGAGCGAGAACAACTTGCCCAGTCTGATAACATTGGACTTCTCGACAGCATCCCTCTGAGCGTGTGGCAATTGCAAGAGGTCATTCTTTGGGTTCTCTGGAAGGGCCTGAATGAAGTGTTTCAATGTGTTTATAGCAGTGGTGGAGATCTCGACGTTTCTGAAAGCCGATGCGATATCTACAAGGCCGTTGATCAGTGTAGGAACAATCGATACGGCCTTGAGGTTCTCCTGTGTGATATCCCTGTTCAGGTACTGGTTGTACAGCTCAATGATCTGCTCCGGAGTCTTTCCTGGCAGAAGCTTCTGGTACTCACTCGCCTGTGACAAGTATCTCATAATGGTGCCGACTCTGATGATCTCTGCATTCTTCTGGTTCAAAAGGAGCTCGACATACAGAGAGGCGGTCTCTGCGAGGATGCCCTTCTTAGTAACCTTCTTGGACTGAGTCCACCACTGGCTCACAACGTATGGCAAAATGAACCCAATGACGGCAATGTAAATGGCCAACAGCAGTGGTGAAGAAGTGCCTTCGACAAGCCACTTAGGCAGTGCAATACCGTGCGTTGCAGGCTGTGGGCCATCAGGGTTACCATACTTCTCGTAGTTCTCCTTTGTCGCTTCATCTGTGAGCGCTTTGTAGGCCTTTGTAATAAGAACAAACTTCTGCTCAAGCTCTTTCATCTCCTCCTCGGATTTGTTTCTGATCTTGTCCGGGTGGAACTTGATCGAGAGCTTCTTATATACGGACTTTATCTCCTTCTCTGGGGAACCGAACTCCACTCCCAGAAGCTCATATGGGTCAAATGTTTGGCCCACAGTCACAGTCTCCGTAGTTTGGATGGTGTAGATGAGGTATGCAATGATTGCCCAACCAGCAGCCAGAAGCAGCGCCTTTCTAGAAAACAAAGCGCCCTGCTTCTTCTTCTGAGATCTGTATCTCTTTACCTCCGCTGGCGAATCATCCGCCGTAATAGACCCTTTGCCGCCCTGTAAGTTACTCTGTTCATCAGTCTTGAAGAGAGCTTTGTACACCGCGAGCACCGTCAAGGGCACCACCGTCACCGAGGCGACCGCTAGCGCAAACACGGGCCACGTCTGGCTATGCTCGTCGTAGTCGTAGCTCGAGTTCATTCTCCGTGGTGAATTGGCCCCTCTTTGTTGTCTTGTTTAAAGGGAGATAAGAAATAGAGAGAAAGGCCTGGAAGAAGTTGTTAACACGACGCCCAAGCGAGCACCCGCGCGCGCGGTTGTTAGTGGCACGAAAAAGGGATGGCAGTCGGTACACGTGTGATAATGGCAGTCATTGTCGTATAGCACATTATGGCATATTATAGTGGCAAGATCGGAATCTATAGAGAGATAAATTAGAGAAGAGACACAATGAGAGATCATATGCGGTACAAAGTCATACATGCGTATGTATTAGAATCATCAGGCGTTATAGTTAAGAGTATGGGATGGGATAAAATATAAGAAGACCGGAACCATGGATTACGATTCTGGAATAAGCTTACCTACGACGGGGTATTTCTTTTGGAAGTGTTCTTCCCAGCCGTCCAATGCTTCCTTGTCTTGAGCAGTGAGATCTTCCAATGCATCGATTGGCTCATGCCAGTCCTTCACAACGTCTAAATCGAAAGAATTCAGAGCAAGACCTCGAGAGGCATCATGTCCTGCGAAATTGGAATATGGACCTGATGGACCATAGAATTGTCTCCCCTGGGATACATCAAACACTGTCCCCTTCACTGCAATAAATATCTTCTCATCATCGTGTCCATTGTAGTGTGATAATGTGCGTGGAGTAAATAGCCCCTCAACGATGGGGTTTTTGATGGCGCCAGTGTCTGACTCCTCTGTAGGGTCTGAAGTCTTCACAGGGAAGAAGAAGTTTTTGATGAAGGACATCTTAGATTCAGTGTTTGTGGCTGCGATAGATCCATCAATAAATGAGAACTAGAAGCCATCATGCCAGCCCAACAATTGCAATATTGCGTATGAGACGATTCGCAATATTGAATCCGCGAACTGCTCAGCACGTCATCATGCAATTACTATAGCTACGGTTGTCATGGAAACCATATGAAAAGAATGTCTAAAATATAACTATTCAATCATACCGTCCTCGTAGTACTGCCTCACAACTTCAAAGGCCTTAAGCAGCTTCCCACGGGCACCCATTGCAGTGACACCTTTCTCTGCCAATTTGTCACCGTCGTAGTAGATAAGCTCTTTCCATGGTACTTGTTGGAGACATGGTGTATACTTGTGTAATCTAAGAGTTTTCAACCAAGATGGAATATCAGACAGTAATTTGAGGTTTGTGATCTGCTTTGGATTGATTGCCGGTGATTTCGGGGTTGGGATACCAGTTGGACTCTGAGGACGAGACTTCATTGGTGTTTCTTCCAAAGTCAAGTTCTTTGTGGCACTGTTAAGACTGGCCATTTTGGAGAGTTGGTGATTGTTCTGCATATTCTCGTAGTAGTTGACTCTTTGTGGTGGGGGCACAGACGAAGTGCGTGCGTAGTCTTCACCAGCAACGTTTCTGCCCCTCTCATCACCAACTTTTGTTCTGTTCTTGCTAGAATCCAATTGCACCCTTGAGTTAATGGTGGACAACGCACTGAGCTTCAAAGAGCTCACAGGGCCATAGCCGACATTCGAAACCTGCTGTGCACTCAACTGCTGTGCGAGGTTTGTGATATCAAACGATCTGCCCTGGTTGTTCCCACTGTTGTTGGCATTGTAGTTGACGTTCTCTTGCTGAGCCTGAGACTGCAGTAGGCCTCGGGTCTTACCCATACTATACGGGTCGGCACTGCGCGGTCTGGCCAGCAGATTCGCCTCATGGATCAGAGCGTTGCTTCGGTCCATACCAGAGGGACCAAAGCTCGGCGACAGCGCTCTCTGTAAGTTGGCGTGTGTTGAAGGAGGTGACCATGGCTGCGCACCGCCATTGTGGTTGCTGTTGCCGCTGCTGTTCCCCGTGCCGTTCAAGATGGAGTCCAAGGTCACGGGCTCACGTGTTGAGGACTGGTACAATGGCCGTGGAGCCACAATGTGAGGCTGGTGTTGGTGTTGGTGTGGTTGCTGGTGTTGGTGCTGCTGATACATCAGGTCCTCAATTCTTGTTCTCGCATACGACAAGGTGTCGTCAGACAAGTTGCTCAGTAGGTTGTCCACAACAGAGCGCTGCTGGTTGGAGCTCAGACTGCCCAGCCAGTTTACCAAGTTCCCGACGTCACTCTTGAAGGTCATCGAGTCAATCTCCATCGCACTTAGCGGCCTCTCTGGAGGCTGGAACTCGCTATACGCAGTGCCCTGTGGCTGTGTGCTAAAAGGCCTGAAAAGGTCAAACCCACCACTCTGTTGAGGCTGCTGGCCAAATGAGTTCAGGTCCTGGGCACTCAGCGGACGGTTACCGCTGCTGTGGAAGCCCGAGTCCAATATTGGGGACATTGCACGTGGCGCCAGAATCCTCGGCTCCTCGTTCTCAAAGGCGTAACGAGACCCTCTAGGAGACAGCAGACCGGGGACACTCGAAGGCTGTGTGGAAAATGGTTGTGGCGATAGCAGACCCGAAGGTGTCGTTGAGGCCTGCACCTGTGGAGACAACAGCGCAGCGCCAGGGTGTGCCCTTGAGTTACTGTTGAAGCCACCACCAGCGCTCACAGACGGTGGCTCTAAGGAAGTCATCTCCAGAACCCCGTCTTCGATCCGTCTCTCCATCTCGCTCTCCTCGAACATCCTCACTTTGCTTTTGTTATGCTCTCGGTGATCCTGTCACTTCTAGAACTTACACGCGTGTTAACTAACTTCCCGCCGAGAAACCTCTGTTACACACTCCGCTGAAACAACCAGTGCACAGAGACGTCGTGTATGCGGTGGAGGCAATGGATGAGCGAGCTTGAGTACAAAACAGTCACTCCGGTGTCCAATTGGCCGTTTGGTGCCCTGTTCAACAAAAATTCCACCTGCGTGCTGGCGGTGCTTTCTTTTAAAATTTGTTGTAGGTCCGCCGCCGTGTATGGCCCCGTCCAGTGCACCGCGGACCCTAGCCAGACAGGTCGCGGGTACACCTGGGCAGCGCCTATTTGGTACCGCTAAACGGCAACATCATATTCATAATTCATCAATATTATACCTGTCTATATAGTGTCTCTGGGGGTATAACGCGCCTTCGGTTTCGTAGTTGACTGGAAGAAAGTATCAATTGCCTTCTCTGAGAACCCCATAGGTGGGATCTTGTGTTTACGGTGTTTCTTTGGTTGTTGAACCTTTGTGGATGGCCCCAATGAAGCGTAACGAGGGTCAATGTCGACATATGCAGATGGGTCATTAAGCTGGGCAGCGAGGAAACTCAAATCAACACGGCCATCTTCCAAGAATCCCCAGGAGTCTGGGTCCGCACTAGCACTCTTAGACTTGGTAGTACCCTTTGGACGACCTCTCTTCTTTGTAGTCCCTTCACCCTTGGCCTCCTTCTGGGAAACTTTCTTCCTAGCAGTCTTCATCTTACTACCATTTGGGCCCAGCGATGCCAGAGCATCGGGTGTGATCATCCGTTCAAACATTGTAATGTCATCCATCTCAATCTCCTTCTTTGTGCGTCTCTTCTTGGTCATGGTGGTCTTAGCTTCCAACTTCTTGGCCTCGATCTTCTCAATATCAATCTTCACGTGTTCCGGGTATTCACTGACTGTCTCCTTGGAATACACCTCCTTTAAAGCACTCATCCTGTCCATATCAGATATCTTAGAGATAACTCGTCCCTTCTTACGGAGTGACACCTTATAGTTGTTGAACAGTCTTTTGAATTCGTCTTCAGAAGAAGTAGTCTGCATCTTGAGATAGGTGGCCTTCCACTCAGGGTTATCCAATGAAAATCTGTCGTCGCTCTCCATTGTTTCCGGAGTCTTCACCTCATCAACAGGTACACTCAGCTCAATATTCTTCTCCAAGTCCAATCTCTTGCCATACAACAACTGCGCACCTGGTATCTCCAATAACTTCAAGATATCCAAGGATTCACCGGGTCTCTCAGGAGTTGGATTCGATGGTGTAACACAGTCCATATCAACTTCTTTTCTCAAGATGTGATCAATGTCCACGGCAGAGAAGAAAGCACATGACTGTGGTAAGTCATGCACACCCAAATTTTCCGAGAAAATAGCCCGGGTCCAGATATTGGAGATCTGAAGAGCCATAGCAGCACGGTACTTGTCCTCGTCTCTAACCAAGTACCTGATCTCATCGTGGACACTAAGACTGAGTCTTGCCTGGATACCGTACTTCTTGATCAAGTAGTTCATCGAGACACAGAGCAAGTGCAAATAGTCAACACCGGAGGATTGAATAGCCCAGTTGACTCTCGAAGTCAAGAAGGTATTAGCATTCAGGTTCTTCTTCATCAACGCTCTGGTGATGCTTGCACCCAAGACGGGTGTTCTGGGGTGTTCCTGATGCGCGATTCTCTCCAGTTCGTTAAAGAGCACAGACTCGGATCCACCATGCCAGATCTTCTTGTTCTTACCATTGATGTTGTAATATCCAGCTCTCCCCTTGGTTTCAGAGTACAAGTTCTTGGCTCTCTGTGTACATTCTTCATCGGTCAAATTTGGATTGAACTTCTTCAACAGCTGTGTGGCAAACTTAACACCGGCACCATAAATACGACCATAATTGAAGATCTTTGCCTCGTTTCTCGAGATGCCCAGGATATTAGCAGTCTTGGAATGTAAATCCGTACCTTCGTTTTTAGATCCTTCAAGTGTCATCCAACCAATGGCAGTACTGCCATGAATCTCAAACAAGGAATCGCCAACCAGAGAGGCAATCCAAAGTTCTTCAGAGTCGACGTCAGCGCCAACAAAGCTGTAACCTGGTGGAGCAGCCACCTTGGACTTTAACTCAGACCCAATTCTCGACTTCTTGGCATTAGAAGCGGTCAACCAGGTCTTCTCAACGGCTCTCCTAGTGACTGTACCCATAGTGACCACCTGAGGTAAGATGAATGAGCACTCTTCTTTCTCAATAACGAACTGGGACATAATACGCTCGCGAGAGCTGATCCAATAGCTACAGCTAGCATTCAACATCAAAGCTTCTTGGGCGACTGGGTTGTCAGATTTCAAGAGACCTTTCTCAAAGGAGTTTGCATACTGCTTCGCCATGAGAAGAGTGGTTCTGTGCAGTGGACCCACAGAGTTTGGAATACGGAAGTAGATGAAATCTGGAAGTGAGTCTGTAAAGTAGGAATCTATTTTTTGCTCTTCCTCAATCATCAACTGAAGCTCTTCCTGTTCTTTCAATTTCTCGAGCTCACCGTCCTTCTCTGCCTTCTCTAATTGCTTCTTAGTAAGTTTCTTCTTACCAAGTGTAGCTTCAAAAGTGGGCACCATAAGATAGTTCTTTGCCTTGAGTCTCTCGTACTCCGAAGAAGGAGCTTTGAAGCACCAACCAAACATATCATGCCACACCACTGGGCAGTCTTCCCACTTCAGCTTGAGAAGAAGAGGGGTAACTCGTGCTCTGATAGTGATTTCCAATTTGTTGTCTTTGGTGTTGTATAGTTCTTTGTACCACTCAGGGAACCCTGGAAGCTTCTGGTTCTTGTATGGCTCGCCCTTGGCAGTAAACTTGATCGGTTGAATTGTCCAGTCCAACTGAGACAGCCAAGGGTCGTTGTTGAACACATCGGGTTGATCAAGTAGCTCAACGGCCTTCTCCGCTAACTCACAAAGACTGTCCTCAACCTTGGCCTTGCTCACTTGATACATCGTCTCTGCTCTTTCGATATAACTGTGCCATTCCTTATTCGTTGGAAGAATACAAGCACCCATGAACCTCAATGCTGCAAATGATACCGGGTGTGGTGACTCTCTGAGGAATTCTGGTAACACCGAGGAGTACACTTTGTGGGTCGTCAGCACGTCGTTAGCACAGTAGTTGATAAGATCATTGAACCCCGTTCTGATCACGTCAATATCAGGAGTACTGAACACGTCCCTGATCTTCTTGTCCACTTTCTGATGACAGTAGAACTGTGCCACCTCTGCGAGAGAGTTGGGACTCGACGAGTTGACCCAAGGATCATCAACTTCGAACTCTTGGATCTCATCATCTTTGGTCTCTTCATCATTCTTGAGCTTTCTGTGCTCCATCCAACGTGCTCTCTGACGGGAGCACATACCGGAGACTGCAATGTGTAGAGACATAGTGTCCAAGAAGAATGCCTTTGTTTCCTGTAAGTTGTACTCCTCAGCCAACCGTGCCCTATCATAGCCAACATTGTGCCCCACGATGACCCTTTCTTGCTGTAATGTGTTCATCGGTATGAGGTGTTCATAAGACTCCGACTCCCCAGTGAGCTTTGGAGACACCCAGCAGTACCACGCTGTTTGCGAAGCAGCGACTGCCATCACAGGGTATGACGATACCTTATACTGAGTCTCCACGTCAAATACCAATGCATCGTCTACTGGGTATGGCACTTGCTCTGGTTCGTCTTCACCCTGTGTGTACTTCCACCAGCCAGATCTGAAATGGAAATTCTCTGGCTGCGGCGGGAGTTCGTTCTCTGCTAAACCCAATGCCTTGTCCAAGTATGGCTCAGAGGCAAACAATGCCAGTCTCCTGAAGTGCTCATCCAACGTTGTACCTTCGAGTTTGGGTATTGTGAAGTCGATTGGGTCTCCCACCGTTGTCTTTTTACCCAACAGCCCATGTAGTTTGAGATAATCTTGAGAAATTTTCGTTAGTCTGTCCATCTCGCTGCTGCTATTTTTCTTGTTGTTATTGTTTACCTCAGTGGATGAAGAGGCAAACTTGGCTGGGAACACCTGCTTGTCGAGTCCGCTGGAGAGATACTGGATCCCTACTGGGTTGATACGTGGTACTTCTTTGCTCACGGTTGATTTGTGCCTTACCGCCAGACTCCATGACCTGCAGGAGACTCTTGACGAGCTTGTGAAGCGGTGCCTTATCATGTTTACCCGTGATGTCCTTCTCTCTGTGATACAGTGTGTTTGCACACGGCAGTTGGTGATATTTGTGCGATCAATGGTACATCCACAGGCGCGGATCAGAAATGAGCAATATTGGTCAATGGAATAGAAAATGTGATGTATCAAAGATTACTTTTCACTTTTCAACTGCCCCTTAGGGTAAACCAGATTTGTTGATGGTTTGTGGGTCTAGGGTACGGTAGGCGCCACAATAGCCCCGGGGGGAGTCATAAGTAAAGGGGAAAGTAAATAACGAGTATTCTGTTAGAAGCTCGATAACGCACATATTTTGTGATCAATTGAAGAGCAGTTTACTTTTCTATAGATGATAACCAAGTATTAAATCATACAACTACACTCTTTACCATGCAGCATATCCGTCGCACCTCTGTCGCCAAATCTGTCTCTATGCAGCATCGCAGGAGCATTTTCGCGGGTTTGACGAGTTGATAAAGCGAGCAGCCACAAACCACTTTTGACTGCCTTAACGGTGTTTGAGTGGGCTGTGAGATTGGCTATAGAGCAGACCACAGCAGATCGAATCGCACATACAAAAAAATGGCTACACACGCTCTCAGTGATAATCAGGTATGTCTGGGGTGTGTTTCGGAGATAATTGGGCTCCTTTCTCCCCCTCACGCGGTGTTGTGTTGAGATAGTCCCTGAGTCGCACTGCCTATGAAAGATGAAATTGAACGCTAACAAATGTCACAGGTGGCCGATGAGCTCAAGAAGATGGAATCCTTCATCCAGAAGGAGGCTGATGAGAAGGCCAAGGAGATACAGCTCAAGGTAGGTACCTTTTAGTATAGTAAATGAGAGAGATGGAGCATTAACTAACACCACACAGGCTGACGAGGAGTACGAGATCGAGAAGGCTAACATTGTCCGTTCCGAGATTGCTGCCATCGACAATATGTTCGAGCAGAAGCTGAAGAAGGCTTCGCTCGCCCAGCAGATTACCAAGTCCACCATTGCCAACAAGACAAGACTCAAAATCCTTTCCCAAAGAGAGTCCGTCTTGGACGGGATCTTCGAGGAGGCCGAGAGCAAGCTGAAAGAGATCTCCAAGAACAAGGCTCAGTACAAGCCTGTGCTTGCCGGTTTGATTGAGGAAGGTGTGTTGTCCCTCATGGAGTCAAACGTTACCGTGAAGGTGCGCAAGCAGGACGTTGAACTTGCCAAGGAGGCTGCCCTGGAGGCCGCTAAGGAGTTTGAGGAGAAGGCCAAGTTCGAGGTGAGCATTATCATTGACGAGGAGCAGTTCCTTAACGCTGAGGATGCCGGTGGTGTTGTGGTCACCAACGGCTCCGGGAAGATCGAGGTGAACAACACCTTGGAGGAAAGACTCAAGTTGCTCTCTGAGGAGTCCCTGCCAGCTATTAGGCTCGAACTCTTTGGCCCATCGCAGACCAGAAAGTTCTTTGACTGATTCTACTGGTTCACTTTTGCTTCTACACTTTGTACACCTTGAATTTCGATCTAGATATGCTAATTCGTAAGTCATTATATAATCTATGTACACCTTATACGTTATTTCTTCTTCTCATCAATGAGCCACTTCCATACAACTTCTCTCTGTCCTTGATTGGAGAGTCTGCGATTTTTCTTGAAAAGTTTCCATCTCTGGAAGAATGGCTTGTTCTCCATTGCCATGTGCTTAGAGCCATGACGGGATGCCTCACCAGGTGACATTAGCGTTAGCTTTTGTACACCTCTTAAAGTCTTGAAGTTAGCAGCTGTAACGAAAAGCGCCATGACCACTGAGACCACAAGAACACTGCCAAACCCGAAGTTGGACTCTTCAATGAAATTCTTTAGGTTCATACCGTAGAACGCAGGGAGTAGAGTAGCGACAGTGAACCCCAAGGTATAGATGGTCACTTTCAGTTCAAACAGCATTAAGGAGTTTCTATTGGCATCCAGAATGATATTGACAATCTCCTCTGTGCTTTTGATATCACTGATGAGCGACTCGGACTGCTGGACGAACTCGTCACACTGTTTGTAGTAAGCCTCCAAGAGCATCTCCACTTCACCGAAATCTGTTCTTTCCTCAGGGTCGATATTCGTGCTGTCCAATTTATCGGTCAAGTACATCCCCACCAGATCCTCGTCGTGTTCCAAAACTTCGTCCAAAACATTTCTGATGAGCAGAGCCTTTTGGTAGAACGCAGACAAAGCCTTGGACTTGACAAGCAAGTTCTGCAATTTATCACGATCAATCTGGTCCTCAAGCTCTGCTAGGATGAGACCACACGATTTGAGATGGAACTGCAGCTCGGTGTCCAAGCACGACATGACGTTGATCAAAATAGATTCCAGCGCTCTGTGTTCATACTGTTGGATCCACCCATGGTTCTGTGTCTTGAGTTTAGCCTCGAGATCATACACAAACAGCCCGAGCTTGGAAGCAGCACTCGGGTCCGAAGTGTCAAAGATCATCACTTTGTCCGCCTTAACCAAGGCTTTGATATGCAATAGGTTCACCAAGATACAGTTTTCTCTGATCACAATAGAAGGAATCACATCGATAGCAGAAGTGTCAATCTTCCTCAGGTCTCGAGGGTATAAGCCATGCTGTTGCAAAAACTTCATCTTCGGGAAGTGCTTCGACACCGCAGCAACGTTACCATTGACATCAAACACCGTGCAACTGACAAACGAGTCATTCGGCGTTATAGGCTTGACGATTTTGGCAATATCATCAGGGAATGAACTCGAAATGTTGAAGTCCGCTGGCGGTGGCGGCTCCAGCAGCGGTCTCCTCTGCGGCAAACGCAGACCTGTACTGAAATTCGTAGTGGAAAAGTGTACCCTCGACAGCCTGGTGGTACATTGCCGTATTCTTATGGGGCTCAATGGCCGTCCTATTATTATTGTTCGGAGTGCGGTAGGAATCATCGTATGGACTTCTCTTTGTCTTTCCAGATGCTATTCGGGGGTGGGAAGGGGCACAAACGGACAATCAGAGTTGGTGCGAGCTGCTTTGTGTGCACGGAGTGTGTCAAACGAGCGACGGGATTTCTCCAGTGGTTTCTTCTTTTTCAGCAGCTTTCCACCCTGTTTTTTTTATATATGATGATTACCTTGCCAGTGTGTGTACAAATTTCCATACGCCATACAATTTTCCGCGCCCAGACGAGATCTCCAAGATTGAAGTTGTTCGATGGGTCAAAAATTATTGAGCGTAGATTTTCGGAATAAATTTGGCAGATGAAGTTGGAATTAGTAGTTAGATATCAGACAGGTCGAAGCTTTAAATCCCTCAAAGCTTCTAAAATTGTACTCCAAGAAGCCCCAGCTGGCACAGCACTGACAGACCCAGAAGTGACACATAAATACCCCCGTGGCTCGCGCCAGAATTCTGAATTCTGAACATCAACGATTCGCGAAGCACCGTAAATCGCAGGCCACCAGAACGCTGAAGGCGAAACGTCGGAGCAAAGACGTGCATGGCTTGTTTTGGCCCATCTGATAAAAGGATACCAACACACTGGGTACACTAAGATGCACACAGCCACCGCCTCGGCAGCCGCTGCGGCGTCCACGCCGAGCATAAAGGGCGGAGTGACGCTCGACGGCTTTGACGCGAGAATCGTGGAGTATCAGTGTGCCATACGCAAGATGGAGGTTCTTATCACACAGACAAAGGCAGTGAGCATCAAGACGCGGTCCCAGAGCGAGCTGGTGCCGCTGTTACACTGCATTGCCACCATGGCAGGTCCATGGTGCGCCAATGCGAGTGACGTGCTGAAGAAGAGGCTTGAGCAAGTGGTCAAGCTCGAGGCGTGTGATACACGAAGAGTAAATCCGCCTGTGTTGACAAGTGCAGTGAGCTTTGATGTTGATGAGAAGACTGACAGTGGTGCTCCTTCATACGCTGAAGTGGAAGATGCTGATTACTGTGCTCTGTTGGACTGCCTACTCTCTATCTTTGACAACACACTGGCGATCTACCAGGCCAAACTCAAGCAGTGCGTGATGGAAAGAGATGTGCACAGAAGGCCCGATGCGAATCATAAGCCGATTCCACTCGACATGGACAGTTTCAAGGATCTGTTAGAACCACTCGAAGTGTTGAACTTATCCAAGCTCGTTGCTGTATCGAATTGCCCCAATGACATTTCCAATGCTCAGTTCAAGAGCTTACCATTTCTACTGGACTCGGTCACACAAACCATCAACAACATTTCGAAGTACCACAACGAGCTGATGCAGTTTCGCAAAAAGAGCTCAGAAGTACTGTTGAAGAGACTACCGCATTGGCAGCATACGAATCATCGTGTTTTGGCTTCATTTGTCAAGCTCGGGGAACTATACAACATACTCCGCAAGCTCGGTAGGGACTTATACTTACCGGTGAGTGACGACCTTCATAGCCCGAAGCTTCTGCACAATAACGTAAAGCTAGAGAACGCATTAGCTGGGTGTGATGCCCTGTTGAAATCCACAAGGAAGAATGAACAGATTGTGTTCACACTAACACGTGCCACGAGACAAGGTGCCAACTTCCCATTGAAGCCCGAAGTAGTCAGTTCTTTTGTTCTAGCAATGGATCAGGCTATTGCGCTAAATAGGAAACTTGTGCTGACGATCCAGGACTTTGTAAAGCAATGGGAACTCGCAGACGCCAAAGAGAAGAGAACCAAACTGAGGCTTGATACGCAGATCGCCAAGGAAAAGCCACTCGCCAAAGTTTCGTCACCATCAGTGGATTACAAACGCCTGAGTAGTATGTTTGATCCAGGGAAGGAGAAACAGGCACAAGAAACGCTTGCAAAACAGCAGAGAGAAAGGGAGAGAGCCATAATGGAGAATCGCATCGAGAAAGACAGGGTCGAGAAGCAGAGACAAGCAGTCGAGGACATCAAATCAAAGAGGCTGATCCAGGAGAGAGAAAGGACACTGAGGGATGGGTTGAAAGATGGCTCGTTGTCACCCTCTGGGTCTCGCACTGGCTCTTTGGTGAAGACCAGGGAACGCTCAGACAGTGGTGCTTCTATAACAAGACAGTCACATAGACAGAGATCCAGCAGTAACGCCTCTATCACTTCCAACTCGTCCAACTCTTCCGTACTCAACTCCATGAGAACGGACTCACTGACTAGTCCGCCACAGAGATCTCCAACTGCACTTTCCCGTTCACCGTCATTACAAGTCAGAAGACCAACATCGATGTATATGTCATCTCCGGCGTTTGACATCAGAAGTGAACTAAGGAGACAGGAAAGAGCAAAAGTGGTTGGAGCCAATAGTCCCTCGCCTAATAGCTCTGGACTGAAGAGAGCACCGTCTCTGCCCTCAAAACCAAAGAGTCAGATGAACTCGGCCGCTGCTGGTGCTGCAAGTGCACTGAAACAAGAACGGCACTCGTCTTTGAAAGCCCAAAGTGAGATGCAGCAGAAGTCATTCCTTACTTCTTCTGTTGGTGCCACTCCAACCAGAAGGTCGCCCTCCCCTCTAAAGTCCAAGATTGAGCAGTTGCCCAATATCGAAGAGCTGCGTATCTCCACACCACCGAGAAAATCCGCCCTGAAGATTAAGCCTGATGATGAGGTGCAACGTATATTGCTAGAGCAGGCTGAGGGATTTGTTTCTCCAAATGATACCCCATCGAAACTGAAGCCAAAGATTAAGCCCAAGTCTTTGGACCCTGGGATCGCCAATCCTACACCGTTTCCCAATAATGTCCCAGAGTTGAGCCACACTACAGAAACGACATCTACTGTATCTTCAATCTCTACAAATACCGAGGACCATTCAGATCCTGAAGATGGGCACACACTTTCAACTGTACTGGAAACGCCAGAGACGCTCACACCAAAGAAGGTGGTCAAGAAAGTGCGTTTCATCGGTGTTCCGGATGAAATGGAAGAGGAAGTAAAGCCTAAGAAGACAGGATGGATCCACCCACCGAAGATCTTGATGAAAAACAACAACAAGCCACAGTCGTCGCTTAGTTATGCTGCCCAAGCATTGGTTCAACAAGAGCGTGTCACATTCTCCAATATAAAGAGAGGGCAATTCGATATGAAAACTGGTAAAGTCGTCTATCCTGACAACAAGAACACTCGTATTATGAGCACATTGGCAGGGACAGGACAGTCGCAAACACAAGCATTGCCAAGTAAAGGAAGATGGAGAATCGGTGGTAGACTCAAGTTTGGGTGAACTACATTCGTTTAATAAGCAGCTTCTAGAGTACTATCTACATAATTTTATTACATTACACCAAATTTTGTATAGGACACTACTGGAATGCCTCTGGTGGGATCTGGCCCTGTTGCTGACTTTGCTGAAATCCATTGAGCGCAGCGTCATAGTTCCAGCCACTTTGCTCTGCCAGAAGTAAAGTGAACTGCATGTTCAGTTTAGTGGCAATGCGAAGCTTAGTGGCGATCTCCTTCTGGATTGGAGTGAGTGTGTCTGGCAGCTGTCCTGCTGGATGTGGTGCGGACCCTGGTGCAGAGCCTGGCTGTGGCGTACCATTTGTTGGCGTCGCCGTGATGCTAGTGGGCGTCTCATCCCATGCCTTGTGGTTAGCCACCGGTCTCACAATCAACAGGTCAGATGCAATGACGATGGAGGTGGCGGTAGGTACAATGACAAACACACGGTCAAACGATTTTGGCGTTAGTTTGGAAGTAGATGTACCGGAGACACCACCACGTCTATGACCACGTTGTTGTCCATTGGCGTCCACTTGTGGTGCCCCAGTTTCTTGGAACTCACCATGGAACGACACAATAATACCGTTTACCTGAGAATAGGCCCATGCTTCCATTGAGTATGCCGATGGGTCAGTGTCCAGCTTGTGCTTGGTGTTTGGCAGTTGTTGAAACACCTTATTGATCTGTTCTGGTCCCTTACCCAGTCTCTGTTCACGGGAACGCTCTGAAGAGACACGGGACAGGTTACGTGAAATGGGAATGTAGTAGCCAAAGGAAACATCCGAAGCCAATGCGTCATTAGGCACCGAGGAGTCCACGGATATGGAGAACTGTGACTCTGGTGTATACAAAGGGAGTAATTGAGAACGGTCGTTATCCCAACACTGCAAGAAGTTTGCAATGAATTGTGTAGAGATCTGTTGGATATCCGTATTCTCGAAGAAGAACTGTTTCCTCTGTACTGGTAGTTCATAGATGGCTTTCAATTTTGCCTCATCTCGAATGACAACACCATCAAGAATGACCAAACGTGGGAAGATCTTCGACACTTCGTTCTTATACTGTGGATCCGTTGTGATTGGGTTATTCATCATCAGAAGCTCTCTAAGCGAGCGGAACTTGTTCTTCCAGAGTTCCAATGCCCTGAGTTTGTTGATTCTGTTGTTCGTCAATGCAAGGTTCAACAGCTGTGGATACGTCTGTGCCAATGATGTTACCGCACTCAGGTCTTCCAGTTGGTTATCACTGAGGTTCACACTCTCAACTACAAAGTTCTCCTGCGAGGCAAGCTTCATCAACGCAGGGAACATCTTACTCTGTGTCGAAATGGAGGAAAAGGCACCTTGTTGTTGTAATTCATGGTCCGCTGTGATGTTGGACAAATCGAGCATTCTCATCTGTGCGTTGTACCGGCGGTGTAGGAATCTCTTGAGCATCTCAATGGTGTTTGAAGTAGTAGCAGAACGAGCGGTGATCCGAAGTGCATTACCGGCAAATCTAACACCGCTCCATTTCACAAGGGCATCGGCGTCTGTTTGATTACGAACGTATCCGACCAGGGCATCTCCATCAACTTGCGAGTTCATCAGTGCGATCCTCGACTTCCTCGACAAGAAAGAAACACACTCATCCATCGAAGCGCCATGCCAACCACGGACTTCAATTCCGATGCTGTTGGCCATCTGTTGTTGGTTGGCGGCATTGGCGAGTTGATGACCAGTCAGCGCTCCGCCGTTCCCAGCCCCTGGCTGAGGCGAGCCGCAGTTCATACCGCCATTGTTGTTGCTCCCGCCCTGATAGCCGCCGCGTCTTCCACCTCTTCCTCGGTAACTCATTTGTGCCTTTGCTCTGTAGCGTAGTGTTTTGGAAGTTCAAGTTCGAAAAACATACACGAACGCTTTTAATGTAATTCTTTTTCTACACGTCTGCCATTTATTGACGGGTTAATAGAACGCGCGAATTTTCTGGCTCGCGCCGCCGTACGTCTGCCATTTCCGCTCGTGCCACCAGTCACCCCGTGTTCCTGTCAGGCCACAGGCCACTCTCCCACTAATTACGTACAGCGACCACATCCCTCCTCGTTTGCTGTTGCGCCTTTGGGACTTTGAGCCCCTGCGTATATAAAGCAATTGTGACCCCCCCTCCTTTTGTATAAATACGATTTGCCACCCGAACAGACTACAGAGTATGCTCAAGAGCCTCACACGTCTCAGTCTCTGCAGTACAAGACCCGCTCTATCATTATCGTATAACTATAAGATGCCATTGAGACCACTGTATACCATTTCGAGTGCCATTGTGGACTCACTGAAGAAAGAGGAGGTGTTTGACGATGTCCTACCGGCTTTCGATCCCTTGGGTTTACTACAGGTGTCATACGGTGGTAATAACGAAGTTGCTATGGGGAACACCCTCAAAGTGGATGAAACCCAGGAGAAGCCAAAGTTTCAGTTTGTGCTGAACGCACCAAGCAGTTCATCTGAAGAGGCAATTGAGATCAAAGAAGAAGATCGTTTCACATTGGTACTCACAGACCCTGACGCACCTTCGAGAACTGACAAGAAGTGGTCTGAATATGCGCACTTCATCACTACAAACATCGCCCTATCACATTCTGGTACAAAGGAAGAGTCCGCAAAGGACTTCATGGCCACTGAGATCGACTTGGGATCCCAAGGAAGCGAAATCTTGGAGTATATGGGCCCAGGCCCACCACCGGGAACAGGTAAGCACCGCTATGTGTTCCTCCTATTCAAGCAGAGCCCGGGTGTTGAGCCAAAGGCACCACAGGACAGACCAACGTGGGGTTACAATAGCCCTGCAACAGGTGTGCTCAAGTGGAGTCAGGAATATGGCCTGGAACCATGGGCAGTGAACTTCTTCCAAGCAGAGAACAAGTGATTCATATATATATAAGTCTACTCTTCACTATAACACAAACATAACACATAAACATTGCACATAAGCCCTGGGTATGATAGCCATTTCAGTATCTCCCCTGATCATAAGGAATATCACCAGAATAACTCGAGTATTCTCCGTTGCCTTCGAATTGCTGTTGTGTCTGGTAGTTGATGGAATCGTGTCTCGAAGGAGACTGTCTCTTTGGTCTATCATCTTCACGCGGTACGATATCGATCAAGAAGTCAAACATGTCGGATTTTTGCAACGCAGCAGCAATATCACTTCTCTGTAACGTTCTTCTCTTGTTCTCCTCCGCATGAATCCATGCTCTCATCGTCAGTTCTGTAATGAAGATATCACAACCTTTGGCAAACAAAATGGGTGCCTCTGCACTGATCATCCGTACTTCTTCATCAGTCTTCATCACCTTCTTGATTCTCGCTAGTGGCAGATGGTGGTTCTTAAAGTCGTGGTCCTCGTGCTCAATAGAGTTGATGGTCTCTTGCCAATATGCCATCATCATGTTTCTGTAATGGCCCTGAAGACCAGACCCTACATTCGCAAACACACTCTCGTCCATTACGTCCTCACCTTGTTCTTCCTGTTGTGGCTGCGGTTGTGGCTGCTGCTCTATCTCGGAATGTGGCACACTTTCTTGGTTCTCTCCCTGAGCGAGCTGCTCTTCTGTTATAGAACTATGCGATTCTTCTGATCTTTCTTGTTGTGTCTCTTCATGTTGTTGTACCTGCGGGTGCTCAGGGTTATCCTTGAACTCCACAATAGGACCGTGGCTCTGCAGTATAATCTGGTCCTCATTGAGGTAGTTTTCGTACGGCTCCTCCATCTTTTTGCAATGAACTCTATATCTAATCTATCTATATATGATCTTTGAAAACAGTAGACTTTTTCAGGTGGACGTTTTGGTTCGATGCGGTCGCGGGTGTTTCCATGGTAACTCATGAGCGATGAGTTGAATGGGTAGAACTTAAAACAAAGTTTTACAATGGAGAATATGTAATACTATATCATTGATCAGATCTTTAATCCCCATCTTAGTGGCTCCACTTCTTGTAATATGCAGAGCCATGGAGTGTTTCGTACTGCTAACCCAATGAAACCCATACAGTGTGCCCTTACCATTTTCCGGGGCACTTGGGCACTTGGGCACTGGGCCCTGGGGACATTTTGGGCGCTCCTGTACTCTTTCTGTCTGAGTTTGGGGAATCAATGTATAGCCAAGAATTGATTAATATTTGAGTAGTTGAACTATTGAAGGAGGTACCTTCACTGAAATGTGTGTATTCAATGGCACATCTATTTGATAAAACCACCCAAATATGTCTATTTATTGGAAGTTCTTATGGTACGGTACATATGACCCTAGAAGGGTGATCAGCCATGGTCTTATAAGTTAACAGATCAGACAGAAATGCAGAACAGACCGGCACGCAGTAAAAGGCCAGATCAATTGGAAGCTTTTGGCACGCTTGCTGTCTCATGATCTCTCAAGTCTGTATCATTTTACAATCATCAATATATAGCATTCAGCTCCCAATCATCAGTACGATGTCCCAGCAAGAACCTAGAGGAGTCAAAAGACCGCATAACCAAGTGGAAGATAATACTGAACCTTCGGAGTCTGTGACCTCTCCACAATCACAGTCCTCTCGGGCATCAGCGCAATCCAGTACTCCAACGACTCCCATTACTGAGGTAGTGGAGCCTGCACCGCAGCCAGAGACACCACCACAGCAGTTCCACGTCCACGCTGAGGCCACCAATACAGAGCAACACACTGACAGAGACTCTCGTTCCACGATTTCTATGGTCAGTGCCACGCTTTTCTTGCCCAATGGTGAGGTGAGAAGCCTCCAATACACCCGCATTTACCCTACAAGACGGTAAGTGTATGTGTTATATGTATGTGTGTGTATTGCAATTATAGCTGTGTTGTATTAGTATAGTGTGAGTGTGTTGACATGTCCATCCACCACATCCCATATCTCTCCTTGGAACGCATAAACTGTGGATTTGCCCCACTTGAGTTCGTTCTCTGCATCTTCTTGTCCATCCTTCAGTACTTCAATGGAGCTAGAAAGCATTTCGTTCCTGTTGATTAAAACTCCCGAGGTACCTGGGCCCAGTTGTCGAATGTCTTTTAGTTGGTAATTACCTGCACTTAGAGCACCTGCAAAGTTCCTGATGAAGAAACGGCACTTGTGGTACTTCCCGAACATCACATTCGTTGGTATGTTGTTATGTATGATCACCTTGGAAAGCACTGCACCAGTACGAGTTGTCGTGTAGAGTAGGTCCAGACCCAGATGGAAATAGTTGTGGAAAACTGAGGAGTTGGGAGTCGCAGAGGAGTAGTTCTTTCCAGTGTTATGAATCAACGCTCTGGAGTCGTTCTTGTTGAAGACCTCATCTGGTGGCCCCAGTGCCATTAAGATATCCTGCTGCATGGTCTCGTTAAGTTTCAGTGGGAACTGGTCCAGTATTGGATGTTTGAAGAAAATGATCGTGATGGTACTTTTGTTCTCGATGACTAACCTCTCCAGTTCGATAGGCTGTGTTGAGATCCTGGTGACAGGCTTATTGCTCATAAACTCGACCCAACTGGAGCTCTGATGTATGACAATACTCTGTGCCTTTGGATTCGCCTCCAGCATAGCATCAAGAGTCATCTGTTTGTTACTTCCAATGACATCATTGACACTTGATGGAATGGCAAAGCGGAATGATACCCCAGGGTACGACAACACATAGCACCGACCGCCGTCATTCAGAGTTATAACTTCACCAGGGTATGTAGGTCCCATGTAGTGATCATATAGCGTTTTGAATCCCTTATCCCTGATCACCTTCCCCTTATACAACACTTCCAGTTTCTGCAGATCAAGGAGTTCAATGGAGGCGAGCAGCTGTCTCACTGGCTCGAAAAAAAGGCGTATGGCATATTTCTTGATCATCAATACAACTGATCGTTCTAACATTTCTGGGCCTTCAAAGTATGACAGTTGTACAAAAGTGTGTGATAACTGATGGAGTACTGTGTATAGGTCGGTTCCGAGTTTGATCTCCGACAGCCCATGAGACGGGGACAACTCGAACCGGGGGCTGTGCATCCCGTTGAGTTTCTCTTTTCTCTCTAGTTGTTATGCTAATATCGTAGTTAAGGAGCTCCAGATCTAGTTTCTTTTTGTCTCAAACGTGTAATCCTATCGTGACTTCTCAAAGTTTCTTTGTTGGTTGCTGAGCAGTGACGCGTGTAGTGCTGCACAGCGCACTACGATAACAATCCGTTCGCGCTTGGCTATTTATCTATCTATCTATATATAGCATGAATTTATCTGGGATTACCCAATTGGGCAAATCATTGTGACACATAATAATCCTGCAGAAAAGTCGCCAAGGGTAACCCAAATTTCTCCATCTTTTGTCTTCTCTCTCACTAAGAGCCATCTTTCAAAGGGTACACAAGCCAATGGGATTTTTATTCAACAGACTCTCAAGAGCATTGGGCTTCGGTGTCCCACAAGCTACAAATACAGACACGGAGATCTACCGGTTGTTGACCGACGCAGGGTCGTGGGCAGAGGCAAAGAAACTGATAGAGAACGTTGCTGAGCCTGGTGAATTAAAGCAGTTTGTGAGGGTGGTTAGTAATCATACATGGGATTTGTTTCACTTGGAGACACTTGTTAAGATACATGGAGTTCCTGTGTTATCTCTCGAGAAGCTCACCGAGGAGGAAGTGGACCCATCGGCTATTTACTTCATTGAGATCGCTACTGATGGAGCACCGTTTGAGAAGAAGATACAATGGTTGGGCCAGACAAAGACTTTTGTTTCCTTAATAGCTTGCAATTCTGATGGTAAGATCCCCAAATCGTTCTATGACATCAATGGCCGTACCATTATTGACCTTTTTGGTGCACATCTGAACTCTTTAAAAGATTCCGTCGTGCTGTTTGACCTACCACCTCAATCGTACTTAACACTGAGTAATCTGACTCTGACAAAAACCGTTCTGGAGTTTACAAGGAGTCACAATCTGGAACTCAGTAATTGTAATCTTGCCGAATGCATCAGTGTACGTGACCTCAATGATATGGTGTATCTCACTCTCACAAACTGTTCACAAATCACCGTTGACAACTGCAAAGCGCTCTTGGAAGTTGCAGAGGTCACAAGGGTGTCATATGTTGGTGATATCAAACCACCCTGGGACGTCATCTCGTACTCTTCCATTGAATCTTTCACAGAGACGTACAAGAAGTTCAACAAGGTGGACCCAATGGTGTATTCGTACACAAATCTGGATTTAAAGAGATCGGCAGTGGTGTGTGAGCTGACACATGCATACGAGGTCAAGAATTTGACCTTATCCAAGAGCTTGCCAAGGCATGGTGAGTTTGTGGATGGACAGATTCAGTCTTTGAGAATCTCCACTATGCCTAAGGATTTTTTCACCGGTGGATGTACACGTCCAGTCATTGATGGAATTAAGATGTCTTCTGGCTCTCATCTTTGGTTTGACCTCAGTTGTTATGGCTTGTTCCCGCAGATCACAAACTGGGACGCACCTGTGGATATCCTGGAAGTTAATGAGTGCCCCGTTGGTGAATATAACGTCTTCCAAGGTTTCAACTCTGAAGTTTACGGCGCGCTATTCGATAGTGTCACCAATTTGAGATGGAAGGCCAATCCACAGGCACTCTCTGACGTTCCAGGGATTCTCAATAGAGTTGATAGTCTCTCGCTGAAGGCACGCACTGTGGAAGACTTGGAGGTCATTAAGAACATGAGACTCGGCGAGCAGGTAAAGAAGCTGGTAATCTATATGGAAGTCGGCGGTGATGTTCCACTACCGGAGTGTCCAGGATTAGATGTGCTTGCTGTGAATGTCAAGGGCATCGCAACCGCATATAAGCTGAACAACCTAAGTGAGAAGTACCCTAACTTGGCCACCTTGAGTTCCTACAAAGATCCAAATAATGGTTATAATGGAGAAGCAATGTCTGTGTTAGAGTGGGATGAGTCAGGAGTACTTCCAAAGCTCCAACACATCAGAATGCACAGTGATCTGAAATTGAAGTCTATGGTCTTCCAGAATGGCTCATTGTTTGAATCACTGATAGAGCTTAGGGTGAACTTGTTGGAGCCACAGTTTAAGCCTAATGCTCCACTGTTGAAGACACTGGCAGTCACATTCCCAAAGAAGCAAATAGACACTTATACATTTGCTGATTATGAGAAGCTTCTGACGCTAAATGTCAAGAATCCAGCAAAGAAACTGGTCATTGCAGAGTGTCCATTGCTCCAACAGTTCAAGCAAGTCGCGTCTTCGAGCGTGAATTCGTTCGAGTTCAAAGGACACTTTAAGCAACTGGTGGACGTACAATACGTTACTGGGTCTGGCGAGCCATGCCACTCATTCCAAGTAGAGCCTAGCAACTTGAGCTGCGCTGTTAGAAGGCTTCCAAAGTAGAGATCTTAACTTATAGATTTACCTAAAGATTCGTTTATTAGCCCTAGTAGTAGCTTCTCTTATCCCACACTTCGTCCTGAATGAAGCTCACAAGCACTTTACTGCCCGTCTGAAGTAGAGGATGGCCAGCAACCGTCTGTAAGAACTTCTCTAATCCAACTCTTCTCGATTCGATAACTTCATCACTGAATCTGTTGGTGAAGACTTTGCCCGGCAGTTGTGGGATTACCACACGGGAGCTCTCGCTCTCCAGTAGTGATCTGAAAGACTCGAAGTCGGAGTACCGTCTGCGAACAGAGCTCTGTTTCAGTCTAAACGCTGGGATATTTGTCCTGCAAACGATCTCAAAGTCGGTGTACATTGATCTGTTATACCCATGTGTTCTTGGGTTTGTCACTTCAATTTCTAGGAAGTTCTCAGGGACGCCGTATAGCTCGTCAAATGTCTGCTCTTTGATAACCTTCTTGTGCCCTGTTGGAGCATGAGACTTATCTGTGGAGTCCGTCGATTGGCCCAAAGATTCTTGAGCCTCTGTGTCAAACGATCTGAAGCGGTGCGCCATTGCTGCGGTTTGTATATCCTTCTTTTCTGGGAGGGGGAAAGAAAGAGACGTCCTATGTATCGGGAACTTTGTGCCAGCTACGAGTGAAGTACCACTTTAGAGCTCACTCGAATCCATACTTCTCAGCTCAACATCCAAAGTTCACCCGGTATATATTGTGGCATTCCAAGCAGCCGCATAAACAGTCGCGAATCAACACAGTCTATTGAGAGTAATTTTCCCCAATCGGGGCTATTTCCGCATTTGTATTCAATTCACAATCTTTCAAAAAAACAAAAAAAGCAAAGCCAATGCAAGCACAGTTAAATATCCATTTCCTCCTTCTCCTTCTCCATCTTCTCCCTCAATGCCCTTCTCAACTTAAGAGAAGTCTCCTCTGGCGTACCAATTGGTGTGTCCATGCTATCATAGCTCTGCTGTGTCTCCATCTCTCTTGGCGTGTAGTAGAAGCCAGAGGACCCACCTTCTCCTAGGATAGGAATGTCTGACAAATTCGATGTAGAGTTAACTCTGGACAGAGCGTTGGAGACATGTGATGACAATGAATCTGATCTTGGGCGTGGTTGTATTGCTGGTTCTTCTTCCTCTTTCTCCTCGTGGAGCTTGACATAATCTCTAGTAGAGGCGTCAAAGTCCTCAAAGATTGATGGGCCAACGTTGTTGATAACCTCTGTGATCTCCTTCGAGAGCCTCTCTCTCTTCAGCTTGATCTCCTTCAACTCCTTCTCATTGCCAAACACAGAGTTGAACAACGGTGGTAATGACTTGAGAATGTCCATCCCGGATTCACCAGTCATGAACGCAGCATACGTCGTGATCACCAATACTAAATAGAAAGTAAGGAACAACGCAATTGGATGATAAAGCGCAGCCTCCGAAAACTTCCTGCGTGCAATGTAAACAGCCAAAGAAGAGTAAGTGACATACAGAATAGGGGCAAAGATTGTGGCCATAAGGATCTTCCAAGTGGCCAGAATGTCCACCGCTTTGATCTTCACTGCTGAACTGGCTAGTGCTGCCTTTTGCTTCTTCTTGGAGTACTTGTCAGTGATGATGAAGATTGGAGCGAATAGGAGTGTCCCTGGGAGTGCAAGACACAATAGGAACATTAGCTTTATTAGCCTCACCACTAGCACAGCCAAGCTTTGGAATCTTCCTCTAGTAGAGAGCTCCACTTGGTGATCCCTTAACCCAAGACGGTCCAAGTCGATGTTGTACTGCAAAACTGCATCCTTTAGATGGATGATGCGTGGGTCATCTTTGTACTGTGTGTAGCCTGTGACCAGCCGTCTGTTTATCTCAATCACGAGAGACAACGGGATCTTCTTGGTATACAATCTGCGAGCTGCCTGGATCACTTGTAGAGTTTCAAAATCCGGTGCGGTTACTGTCACTGATTTCAGAGCAGTGGTGACCTCCTCTAAGAGCTGAGCCACAGCTTGTCTCGGATTCTCCTTGTACCTCTCACCATCCTCCCTTGTCACTTTGATCGGCGTTCCGTACTCAATCACAGCCCTGGATCTGAACTTGTGCCTATGGAAGTAATTGAGTCCCGTAGGCACAATCGTCACTGGACACGAAGGATCAGCAGCCACTGCACCCAGTGCCATAATGGCAAACCCTGCTTTAATAGGGAGCAAATCTGGCCTGTCGTGAGATCCACCTTCTGGGAAGATCGTAATGAGACCTTTACGATGCAATGCGTTAAACACGTATTGGAACACTTTGTCATTTGATTTCTTAGCAGCAAACTTGAAGATCGTCCCTTCCAATAGCAGCTTCTTGGCCTTTTCGGACTTGAAAGGCTTACGCAATGTCAATTCGGTATCACTAATGATCTGTTCAATGTCTCCATTACCGGCAAATTCCGGAAGCCCAATGAGTCCCTTCCCACTGAATTGAGTAAATTGGGTGCCACGACCATAAATCCGTTGGAAATCATCGCCTTTACAATACAATTTACCCTGTGCCAGTTTCAAATCGTCCTGTGGTCTCGTCACTGGGATTGCATCTGCTAAACGGGCAAACGTCCCAATGAGTCTGTCATTGTATGACGACTCAGCAATGATCGGGCGAGAGTTTCTCCCCGTCAACTGTTTACTCTTGGACATAACAACGGCACCATCGACGAACTGATTGGCATGTGGAGCCACCACCACAATGGTGGCTCCCTTTTTCGGTAGATTGAAAGCATTGCGTTCCCGTACCTCCCTGAAGAAGATGGACAACACAATGTTACAAAAGAACATGAGGATGTTAAAGAAGATGCTCTGAACCACCGCTGTGAGCGGGGCCAGGATGCCGTCCTCCCTGACCTCTGGAATGTGGGCCGGCATCTCTGTCTCCCCTTTTTATCTCGGTGTTTTTTTTTTTATGGAGAGTTGATCAGTAGTAAAGATTTCTTGGGGACGGATATATATATATACGACGAAATACGAGCGAGGATCTACTTATACTTCCGTCTCACCCGATGAGGGCGAGGGGACCTAAAACTATGGGGAGAAAAATAATTTTTGCTGGAAGAATCAACTGCCATAGCGATACAGAAGCCATGCAAAGTTGCGTAGTAAGTCTCTGCTCTTTTGCCAACGACAGATGCACTCCGGGACCATAATTACTCCACCCCATGGCGTTGAGAGTTGTCCACAACCAGCGTCTTTTCCCAACGACACAAAGTTGGTGATGTACCAATTGGGTCTTGTGGATGTCTTCAGTGTGTCCCTCGGAGTCGATGGTGTCTTTAAAATCAGCTCCAAGTTGTGGATCAGCGTAGAGATCCAGCCTTGGCGTTGCGCTAGACCTCTGAATGGCCAGTCAGTGACGTCTCCAATGGCAAAGACATTGGTGAAGCCACGGCACTGCCATGTATCGTCAATTTGTATAAACCCTTTTTCATCCACAAAGTTTTCATATCTGTGTGGTGGTACCGATGGAATAACACCAATGGATGAGTAAATCAAGTCTGCTTCGATGGTGGTAGAATCGCCAATTATCACCGATCCTTCCTCCTCGATCGCTTTGCTATTCAAAACAATCTCAATATCAGTCTCCTCTTTGAAGAACTTTGTCACTCTTTGTCTCAACTTTTCAGAGTAAAAAGGAGAATCTGGGAGTAGTAACTCCCCACTATGCACCATTGTTATCTTCTTGGTACCATTGGCCAATTGCTCTTTGAATCTGTCGTGTAGTTCTCCGGCAAGCTCCACATGGCAGTAACCACCGCCTATCAGCACAATATGCCTTGCATTTTCCATGCGATGATACTCCCTATTGAAGTACTCCTTGTAATTATTACCAAATGTATGTGTACTACCAATAGGGTCTGGCCATTTAGATCCAGTGGCGATAATGAGCCCATCATATTCTAATTTGCCATTCTCCTTCAAATCAATATACCCATCACACATCTCCACCACTTCATCCTTTATAATATCCACTGTTTTATCAACAATCTCACTCAATGGCCATAATGTTCTCTCTGCGTTATTCTGAACTGCTGCCCTGACTGAACTAATTAGAAAGTACGTGTAGTCTGACGACGAAATGAGTTTGACGTCATGCCCACGGCGAGACAGCTTGTTCGCACACCAGATACCGTAGAAGCCAGCACCAATAATGACAATCATTACTGAATTATAACAATCATCACTGCCTTTTATTCTTGATCTGGGTGTACTTAAAGCTGACTTTGTTGGCTTGTTCAATTTCGCATATCCCCCACACCCCATAAAACAATTCTATTTATAGAAACTGACGAAGTACAAAGTTTACCGGTTCGATTTCCCTAGGGGAACTTTTGTTTTTTTCCAACTTTATATACAAATGGAATACACATCTACTCATAGACCACATACTTTCTCAGATGCTCTGGAATCGACTCCATCAAGTTCTTCGACTCTAGCCACTTCTTGGAAAAGATACGATCACTATACTTATGTCCCGAGTCTGCCAGCACAGTGACGATGTTAGCACCTTCTGGTAAGTCCTTGGCAATCTTAGTAGCAGCAACAACGTTCAATGCACCAGTGCCTCCTAAATACAATCCTTCCTCATCCAACAGTCTGTAGATCATGGCGATAGTCTCTTCATCTGGGACGTAAACAGCACCATCAACTGAATCGATATCCTGGGCCAAGTTATCAGTGATTCTTCCCTGACCAATACCTTCAGTGAAGGACCCACCGTTTCTTTCAAGACTTTTACCACCAGATGTCACATATGAGTAGACACAAGAGCCTGGTGGATCTGCAGGGAACACCTTTGTCTTACCACCCGATACTTGTTTCAAGTAGTTTGAAACACCGGAGAAAGTACCACCAGTGCCCGTAGAACAAGTGAATGCGTCAACTTTACCCTCCAGCTGTTGCCAGATCTCAGGCCCCGTGGTCTCAATGTGTGCCTGTCTGTTAGCCAAGTTGTCAAACTGATTGGCCCATACGGCATTGTCTAAACTATCAGCGTGTCTCTTGGCCTTATGGTTAAAGTTCTCTGGGTCTTCGTACGGTTTAGGTGGCACGGGGAAAACCTCTGCACCAAGGTTCTTAAGAGTGTCCATCTTGGATTGTGCCTGTGTGTTTGGGATATAAATCACCAAGTTGTAACCTCTGCTACGACAGATGTGTGCCAATCCAATTCCCGTGTTACCTGCAGTGGACTCCACCACAGTACCACCAGGCTTCAACAGGCCTCTATTTTCAGCATCCTTGATGAGGTATAAGGCCGCACGGTCCTTAATAGATCCACCGGGGTTCTGGAACTCCGCTTTACCATAGATGTTTCTCCCCAGTTCTTCACTAAGCTTGGTAAGTTTAATCAGTGGAGTGTTACCCACGGCATCGGCAATGCCCTGCTGAGCCACAATGGGCGTGAAGGAACTCGTCAGAACTCTGGAAGTGCTCAAAGAGCGTGCGAATCTCAACAGCATCATGTGGGCCCCTCTACCGAGATGTTATAAGAAAGAAGCAGAGGTGGAAGAGAAAACATATGGGTTTATCTTGGATGGCTAGCAAGTGTCCGGTCACGTGCGATCTCGCCTTATAGTACTGCCGCTTAGTCATGGGTATGGGTGTAATCAGTTCAGGAATATATGTTTTTAATGCTTCTAACTCATGGTATATGATTGCGGTTGCAATGATCTACACATTTGAATTCCCAGACATGTACTACGATCTGTGGTGATATAATTCGATATCGTTGGATCTGATCTACATCAAAACTGGACCGCATGCACTGTTTAAAATTCATGGCTCAACCAAAAAACAGGTCATAGCTGGCCAATAAACTGTGATGAAGCAGATCAAATAGATTATATCTATGTACATACCGAATTGGAATAGCCTGCTGCAAAGTTGTTGGAAGAATTCAAGATCAAACAGAGGTGTTCACTCTGGTTCATAGCTATGATCTCATAGGTGCACTGCTGCGCCCCGTACCAGATCTTGGAGAAACTCGCGTCTGGAACAGGGAGGGGTTAGGTTTTGTTTCGGGTTATTTGTTGAGATTACTACGTTTACTATTCGTTTCATATGGTTGATATTTAAGTGCTTGTATTTGTCCAATGTGTAGCTACTTGGAGATGTGATTTCTAGTTACTCTTTACACACAATATTCTCCGAGTTTCCCAATACAAACACGAATGATACTCAATCATCGAGCCGTTGTTTCAGCGCGCGTCTACGCGCAGTGGGTACAAATATAGCACAGGTTTTTGAAGGAATGTAGTGTCTCAGGATTGTTTTGGGTTGTCATAAAATTTATAAAACTTGATTCTTTCTCTCTCTCTCTCTCTCTCTCTCTCTCTCTCTCCTTCCATCTTTCCATATCTCCACCTCGTTATCACACCCGGCCACAGATGGGCCTCTTCACATCCAGCTGGGAGCGTCAAGTGGACAACAACCTCTTTGACTTCATCGAAGTGGACTCCTTCCGGAACTACAAGTTTGGCACGATGTTCAACTATGTGTTAATGCTCTCTCTGATGTTCCTGCATATGGCGTTGTACGCTATTGACGTCTACACGTGTGTCAAACTGCTGGCCTTTAACGAATGGTCCTCAGAGGTGAAGCCATATCTATCTTTCAAGATCTCCAAATGGCTGTTTGCAGCGTGTATTATTTGTTCGATGGTACTATTGTTCTTCGACATCCTCAGAGGAATCAGAATCTACCGCACGAGAAACATTTCCTTGATCTATACCAACAACTTGGCCAAAGTGGTGCGCTCTCTGAGGTATAAGTATCACTGTGTGCTCAATGAGATCAATCCTCCGTCAGGTTTCGACAAGATGGCCTTTTACACGTATTTTACACTCACTAACTCTATGAAGCTCATACTGGCAGATTCTCCAAGACAGGTAATCAACGCTCTTACTCTCTATTCGGTGCTCAATATGGGCAGCCTCGGGTTCTGGGATACGATCAAGGAGGTCTCCACTGCAAACAGAAGTGAGGCTTTGATTTTGTACTCCATGTTCGTGTCGTTTGTTATCTGGGTGTTCTTCATGAGTGAGTTGTTCTTTGCAGTGGTTTTCATGATCCCTGTGTACCACCGTATCAAGAAAGAACATGGGATTGGATCTATGAGACAGTACGTCTGTGTGAGAGTCGATGACACCGTGAAGAAACTAGCGAGAAAGTTTGCTAAGAAGAGACTGATGAAGGAGCATCGTAAGAGAACTCAAGAGAAACTCAGACTTGACGAGAAGCCTTCATTCCCTACGTTTACATCACTCCCATCCACTGTGGAGTGCAAGACGTTGCCAAAGACCAAGACGATGGAATCGATATCTACATACTCATCAGAATCATCCACTAGCAATCTCGCTGACCCATTCAAGAGAATACCGCCACCTCCGAGAAAGGCACCACCACAGGTTAATCCTTTCGAATCCCAGTCTAACCTAAGATCTGATGAATCACAGACAAATCTCAGATCTTACGACTCTCAAGCATCGCTATCGACATTCACAGCTCCACCACAGAGACCCCAGGAGATATACCAGAAGTCGAACTCCCAGGCTTCTCTTCTGACACGGCATCAGGAACTTCCACCTGATCAGTGTTTCTATGACATGTCCCACTCTCAGTCTGTGTCTTCTCTACAGAGTGTACCTTACCAGAGTGTATACCCAACAAGAGAAGTGCTTGTTGATGAGGAGAAGTACCTCGGCACAGAATCGAGCTCTAGTGATGATGAGTTGTATTGCACAGATAACCTCGACAAACAGCAAGATGATATCGACTATGACAGCCTGTTAGACGAAGATGATATCCCATCAAGACGCAAGGACGTAAGACCATCTCTGATACTGAGAGCACACAACATGGAATCAGAAGACTACTTCAAATTGAGACCGATACAACCTCAGAGTTATGTCCAGAGACATGACCTGTGATCTATACCCCTTTAATGACCTGATGACTACACTGTATTCATATGACACGTAGATATATATTGTGAGATCGGGCGGCTATGTACATGAACGTTACACCCTTAGTTTTCTCTGTTCTTCTTCTGGGCCTCATACTCTGCCTTCAACTTGGCCAACTCCTCCTCAGAGACTGGTGGGATTGGCACGTCGTCGAATGTATCCTTACCCAGGAAGGAGTACGTGTAGAAGTAAACACTCGTTGTGATCGATCCCAAGATGACAAATGCGACAGCGTTCTTCCAGAAATATGGGCGTCTGGCTCTGATCATGGCCGGGGTCATCTTGTAGGTTCTTGGATCGTGATATGGCGATTGTTTGCTTTGGGGTCGTAAGTTAGTATGCTTGCATCGGATATAACTTGGATGCATATGGGGTCACACTCACAGGAACGACATCCTCAACAGTGAAGATCTCATAGTGTAGGTATTTGTATGTGTATTGTTGAAGATAGCTTCGCTTATAGCTCAACTTTATGTACTAAGTTAGCTAACACTCGTTCGAGTACAAAATTTACCCTCGGAAATGTGAACACAACGAATTCCGGAAGCCATATGCGGGCCGTACCGATGGGTTTGTTCAAAAAATTTATATGGGCCGGATGCGATGCCCTTTTCCATATGGTTAGAAAAGAGCTACGTACAATCAAGAAAAAGAGGATCCACAATGAGCACTGAGGTGGTGATGAAAGAAGACGTGGTGGTCCCACAAAAGGATGAGGAAGAGCTTGAGCTGGAAAGACTCGTGTTTGGTGACCTGTCCTCGTTCGAGTCCAACTTGAAAAGCATTGACTCTCTATACGATGAAGAATCCGATGGGTACGAGTCTGTGAGTAACGAGGGCTCGAGCGAAGATGATGATGAAGAAGACGAGATGGAGAAGGTCAATGATGATATGTTGTTCTTTGTGGACGATGGCGAAGAGAACCAGGATACCATGGACGTTGACAACCAAGATGAAGAGGAAGAAGATAGCGATACAGGAGAGAGCAGTGAAAGCGATGCATGGAACGACAGTGAAGACGAAGAGATGAGCATATCCCTCTTACAAACAGACAGACTCAGAAAGCTGAGAAAGACAGAACAGGACGATACCGTGAGCGGGAGGCAATATGTTTCGAGACTGCGTGCACAGTTTGAAAAGATCTATCCAAGACCACAATGGGCTGATGCTACGGGATCGGATGAAGAACAGGAGTCTGACTCTGACATGGAAGGTGCGGAAGGCTCTGAAGACGAAGGTGTTGAGCCAGGTGATGTGCGTGCTCTGTCGAAGATCCTGAAGTCCGCAAGCACGTTCAGAAACACCAAAGTGTCAAAGCTATTGGCTCCTATCAAGCTTGACATCACAAGAGTGAAAGACGCCAATGAGAAGCACGGCTCCAGGGCTGCGATCCAGACGATCTCATTCCACCCAACACATCCACTCCTCCTCACTGGTGGTTACGACAAGACGATAAGAGTTTACCATATCGACGGCAAGACTAACAGCGTCGTCACTACGATCCATCTCAAGAACACGCCGATCCAAACGGCACAGTTCAACCCGGACTCTCAAAACAGCAAGGTGTTTGCCGGTGGTAGAAGACGATACATGTACACTTGGGACCTGCAGACGGGCGCCGTGGATAAGATCAGCAGAATGTACGGCCACGAGCAGACACAAAGGTCGTTTGAGTACTTCAAGGTGTCCCCTAAGGGGGCCTTCATTGGGCTCACTGGTAACTCCGGTTGGGTCAACGTTCTGAGTGCCACGACGTCGCAATGGGTGTGCGGATTCAAAATTGAGGGAACCTTGGTGGATTTTGCTTGGGGCCTGGAGGAAGACCTTGTGATCGCTGTGAACTCTGTAGGGGACGTATGGGAGTTCAGCATGAAGACACAGAAGGTGAGCAAAAGATGGAGAGATGAGACCGGTGTCGGTATCACCAAAGTTACAGTTGGAGGCAAGGGCAACAGATGGTGTGCCATTGGCAGTTCCAGTGGTATTGTGACTGTGTATGACAGACTCACATCCACGAAGAAGCCAATCTCCACGCTTGACCATCTTGTGACATCGATCTCATCCCTCGAGTTCAACTCTGACGGCCAGATCCTGTGTATGGCCTCCAGAGCCAAGAAGGACGCACTCAGACTCGTACACTTGCCAACGGGCAAAGTGTTTCAGAATTGGCCAACGTCTGGTACACCACTGGGTAAAGTCACCAGCGTGGCCTTCTCTCCTAACTCGGAGATGATCTGTATCGGTAACGAGGCAGGCAAGGCCAGACTCTGGAGACTGAACCACTACTGAATTGCATAATAGAACATACCTACATATCATAGTATAGCTGCTATTTAAACACAAAGACTTGGAAGATCCAGCTTACAACTTTGGTACCAATGGGAGGACCTCAATGGCGTAGTTATCCGGGTCTCTGATGAAGGCGATGTTCTTGAGCTTACCCTGGTTGAACTTGAGTCCCCAGGTGACAGAATCGCCAAAGTTAGCCTCAATGTCAGCACAGTAGTCTTCTGGGTCCTCCATCGAAATACCAATGTGGCCGTAGCCCTGAGGCTGCTCGTTACCGTTGTGATACTTGAACTCGGCGTCCTTCTCGGTACCCCAGTTCCAAGTGAGCTCCAACACACCCTCGAGCTTGCTCTGCTGCTCGCCGAGCATGGTGTTCTCCACAAAGTCTGGATCATTGTGGAAAGCGAGGAAGTACAAGGTGAACTGCGCACCGGCGTGCTCACGGGTGGCCAACAGCTTCATACCCAGCACCTCACGGTAAAACTTGAGTGACTTTTCCGGGTCCTTGACTCTGATCATCGTATGGTTGAACTTGTATGAAGCCGCATCGGTCTTGCCCTCTGCCTTGTTGATCCCGTTCTCGATGAGTTCAACCCAGTACCCGTCTGGGTCCAGGGCAAATGCAATGTTTCTCTGTCTGCCATCAGTGAGCTTCTTCTTGAAAAGCACGCCCTCAGCAAGCATCTTCTCGCAGGCAACCTCGATGTTGTCCACAGAGACACAAGTGTGGCCAAAGCCTCTGTGTGGCTCCTCGTTACCGTTGTTGGTCTTGTACTCTGGGTCGTTCTCAGTGCCGTAGTTATGGGTCAGCTCGAGAACACCCTGTCTGGCGAATGGGCCACGCGAGTTATCGCCACTGCCACTGTAAGCCAGGAAGTACAAGTCGAACTTCATCTCAGGGAACTTCTTGTGCTCAATCAACTCAAGACCAAAGTGCTTCGAGTAGAAGTCCACGGATCTCTTTGGGTCCTTCACACGGAGACATGTGTGATTCAGCTTCAGGGAGGTCTGCTTAGTGAATGCCATCGTTGCGAGTGATCTTCTACTGATCAGTTGGGTTATGAATCTCTGCTTGAGCATTGACTTTTATAAAGTCAAAAATTTTCCAATCGCAAAGTGCAATCAAAATGGGGAAAGTCTAACCCTCTCTGGATTTATTCAATCTGCGGCCCAAACCGAGCGGAGGTAATCATCTGTCGCGAATATAAGAGATGAAAAAGTTAGGCCCAGATACACAGTGCGCGCTCACCTGCTTAAATGGTTGGATCGCGCTGGAACTGGGGCAACGGAAATAGATTATAGGCGTTATCTTTTCAAATACAACAGCCTTTTTGGCAGCACCGTTTTTTAGAACCCCGCCACAGCGACTAAACAAATCAAGATCAGTCAATTCCGCTTTCCTCCAAACAGCAAAGGATACCAGCAGATGGACCAGCAGATGGAAGGTCCGCAGGCAACGCTGGCGCCCCACCCTCCCCCTTTGGGGCTTCAGGCGTTGGAGACGAGCGTTCCTTTACCCACGACCGGCTCAGATACATCACAACACAACGATACCACGCGTTTTACCACGGCAGTTACTCCACAAAGAGTCTCCAGTGGCGTTATTCCCCTGTCCAGGAGCTCCAAGCGTGCCAATTCCACCGTGGACGAGTTTGAGCGCTCAAAGTTCCGCTCCAGGGTGGAAGGGTACACGGGTATGTACACCACGTCACCCACGGCAGGCGACAAGCTGCACCTCCACCACCACCACCATCATCATCATCATCATCATCATCACGGCCACGGTCATAGCCCCCACTCCGCTGTGTTGGACGGAGACGACAACAGCAGCATCACAGGCTCACCCGCAGCTTGTGCGCCAGAAAGTGGGTCCCGCCATTATTCGGCATCGTCTGTTATCAACGGCCCCACTTTTGTTGGCAAGTCGCTTCTCTCGCCATTAGCTCCAGATATGGAGCATCTGTGGTCGAACAAGATGCTCAGTGGCGATTTCCCAGTGAAGTTTATCGACCAGAAGATGCTCAAGACGATAATGAATTGGCACTACTCAAATCCATTGCCTGAGTGTGACTCTGTGTTTCCCTGGCTCCATGGGATACACCACTCCAATCAGAACCAGCAGGCATTCTTTGCCTCCCTCATGGACTATACCACTGTGGAAAGAGACAACTTCGGTGTGTTCCAGAACCAAACGAAGATTCCTTCGTCAACAAGAGGGCTCATCACAGTGAGATCTTCACCGATCCACGATCTTCAAGGTCACTATCCGTATGGTGAACACTCTGGTATACTCAAGGGTTCTGTGGAACCTTCTGAGATTCTCTACACTGTTGATGAGCTTGAGAAGGAGTACGAACAGTCGTTAGAGTCCCTAGTGACAAGGCTTGTGCTACACGTGAGAATGAGCGACATGTCATCGGAACAAATGGAAGCACTCATCAAGACATTGGTCGGCGATTGTCGTGTCACGGGTGTCATGCCAGAGTTCCGTGATATGGATCCTCGTAGGGGTATCTCGCTAAGAAACTTCCATATTCAAGTGGCTAAAATCTCGCAGATCTCGGACTTTGTGGTCTATTGTTTTAACGAAGATCACTTTGACGCATTGGGTGGCAAGACATGCTCATGTTCCTCCATTGCCAGATTGCTTTACTATGCACAACTCAGACATGCTATTGACTTCCCTGAGTTGGTTGATCCTCTGTTTCAGACGCTAATCTTGGAGGATAACGATATTGGGTTTTATAAAGAGGGTGATAATGAGAAGTTGTTGGTGGTGGATAAAGTGCTAATTGAAGACTGCATCCCACGTGACGACCATGTGTGTTCACAATTGGACATTGAAATATTCAAGACTTGTGATACAGACTATTTGCTAAGAGAAAGACTTGAGATCTCTAAAATGTCATCTGCAACACCGATTTCCGATACGGTGTGGCTCGGTAATGCTACAGATTTCGAACACAGCATTGGTAGCACAGATCGCAAACCACGACGCAGAGAACGTGATACGTCCATTCCACTTTACATTGACCCTTCAAACTCTACAGTTATCGTCACAAGGCAAGACCTTGCTGATAACAATGAGGATTTGTTGATCAACAAACCAACTGAGGATTGGGGTATCTCGATCCATTGTCGTGATGGCGTTGGGTTCCCAGATGTGGATTCTTTGGAGGAACTGATGAAAAAAAACCACACTGGCGTGCATGTTCAACTAACATTCCCACCTTCTGGGTCCATTGGTATTGGTAATTGCTCAGATACGGATCTTGTTTCGCTTATCAATACTTGCAAATTGTTGTATACAAAAGGTACAAAAGACAGCCCAGCACTAATCTATTGTGCAGATGGATACACTGAGTCATCACTATTTGCAGTTTGTTACCTCATTTACACCACTGGTCGTAATTTGACACAGGTGGTTATGGATTTGCATAAGAAGCATGGTCGTCCATTCTTTTTATTCCCAACGGATGTACAGTTGATTTCAAGTATGGAGACGATATTACAGTATGCTTCACCGAAGAACATAAAAGACTTTGATCCACACTCGTTAGAGCTCTTGGATCACGATATTGTTTGCAAACACCTGTTTGCCACAAAGGAAATGACATGGTGTACAAGGCTCAATGCTTCTGTGCCTTCAAGAATCTTACCACATTTGTACTTGGGAAGTTTGAACCATGCCAACAGCTTTGATCTTTTGGAGGAGTTTGGCATTAAGTATATTGTATCTGTTGGTGAATCCTTGCTATGGTTGGATGACGAAGACGACGCAGAGAGGAAAGTAATCAATCAAAATATCACAGTGTTAAGCAGCTTCAGAGATTCCCCAGTGAAGAAGTTGATGTGTGTGAACAACATACAAGATGACGGTATTGACATGTTAACACACAACTTGAACGATATCTTGGATTTCATCGATGAAGTCCATAGAGCTGGCGAAAAAGTTCTTGTCCATTGTCGTGTTGGTGTCTCAAGATCAGCTACGGTGTGTATTGCCGAAGTGATGAAGAGATTGAATGTGAACTTGATCAAGGCATACATCTATGTCCGCGTGAGACGTTTGAACATCATCATTCAGCCGAACTTGAGATTCATGTATGAATTGGTGAAATGGGAGGAGTTACAGAGATCTTCGAGGATCAAAGAGCGCATTCAAAAGAAGTATTCGATGTCGGATGATTCTCCGGACCATAGCTCGATACTGAAATCTGTGGAACTTACAAAAGGACTCAGTGCCTCTGTTAGCTCTTTCAACTCGTTGATCTCAAGTGATATGACTGACCATTTCTCCACTTCACCTCGCCTTCAGTTCTTGGATGCTGGATCCCCAGTGAGACACGCATTCGAGAGCACTGTTATTGATGACCACGAAGACACGGACGATGTTGAGGACGACGACGCTGAAGAACAGTGTGACTTCACCGATAATGACTGGTTGAGAGACGTGGACTGGCACGTGTTATGCAGAGAAATTGATCTGTTGAACAAGGCGTACATCAAGCAATGATCTACGATAATGTATGGGGGTATGATGGGAGGTTATGTTTTTATGATTTATTTTTACTTCTGGTTAATGAATTTTATGGCTTTTTTTTTGTTCTTTTATCGTTATGACTCTGAACGAGTATGAATCTCTTTGGCTTCAATTTTGGCTATTGTTATATGTTAGCGTGCATACTATATATTGGAAGTAGGAATGGGCTATCTTGTGTCTGCCATTTACGCACGGGCAATTGTCCCCTTCCAGCGTGCGACTAAAAAAAAAAGTCGCCCAAATGGAAAAAGTTCCCAATACGTAACATTAAAAGTGTGATAAAAGGACAACTAAGAGGCCAAGATGAGACCATCCAACGCTTTGTTTTTCCAGCAGTCGCCTGTGTCACTGCTCGTGAAGCCATGGAAGAAAGAAAGAGACGGCTCGCTGTTCTACGGTCTTGCCAAGTCTGGGTCTAGAAGACACGCCCTGACATCAAAACAGGGAAACAAGAACTTCTATAAAGGTACGAGATCCTCGGGTGTCGGTAGACACACCAAGAAGAACAAATATATCATCAACTGGGACAAAGTAAGAACGTTTGTGGTGCCTACGAACTTCAATGAGAATCTTAAACCATTTGCCTCGCCTAATGCACCACAGATTCAGAATGATTACAAAGGGTATCAAAAGGGACCACTCGATGCTCAGCTCTACTTCACCAAGCTCAGAGAATACATCTACCACGGTAAGGTCGAGACCGAGGCCGCCGCACTGAAAGATGGCTATTTGGAGAGGGGTTGATTATGAAGCATTGAAAGGGAAAGAAAAAGCACATGAGATACGACCAATCATGGGCCAACCCGCCCTCCTGTACATATATAGCTGTAATGAAACTTAGACATATATATATCTACCTGTACATATGCAGTGTGGAATCAGCCCACCATGATGATGTCATGGTCGTTCTCCACACGGACGCCGCTTATATTCTCATCGTCCTCATTCTCTGTGTTGTCACCATCGTCCTCATTCGTGTCATTGTCATCCAACACCTCTGCATCATTAATATCGCCGAGATCCTCAACATCACTCTCTGGGAGGTCGTCGTCGTCACGCTTCTTTGCCTCCTCGCCCTTCTTACCACGCCCAAACTGTAGCGTGTGTTGGCCCTTCTCCAGCGTGGACCCCTTGGCGTACTTCACCTTGTTGGTCTTCACGAGGCCCTCCAAGTTGTGTGTCTTCGGCACGGTGTCCGCCAGGAAGTAGAGCTGCTCGATGTTGGCAACAGCAGCAGAGAAGTCCTTGTACTGTAGCTTCTTGCGCTTCTCCGATCTTGCAATCAACGACGCCTGCTCGGTGAAGTACTGGACAAAGAGCTCTGTGGCGATCGCCGTTGTGAACACTGCGGCTTCCGAAGCAGTGACGTGCTCCGGGTCTGTTTTGAAGATCTTCTTGATTCTGGAGAGTGGTAACACCGATGTACCAGTGGCGTTCTCCTCGCTTTCTTCTTCTGCTTCTGCTTCTTCTTCTTCTTCTTCCCCTTCTTGTTGTTCCTCATCAACTGGCTCGTCTTCACCATCCACAGCCATCGCGGAGTCTTCCGCCTCGGGCTCGGTCTCTGCAGGTTTACTCTTCAGCGGAGTACTACTAATGTCAATTGGCTCTTCCACAGGTTCGTCTATTGTGTCATCCCTCATCACAATGTCTTCCTGTGTGGCGTCGACCGTAGCATTCATGCTTGGCTCTTCGGCAATGGTGGTTTCATCCACTGCTGGTTTTGTGACAAACGTCTGCATCTGCGGTCCCTGGTCCGCCATTTTGGAGTGCTTCTTATGTTCTATGTGTGTGTGTGTGTTTTTTTCACTAATTTTGTCACTTAAAGCGGAGGAACTGAACAGATCGTACGCGTAGTATAACACAAAGCGCGTCCGTATGTATATTTCGCGTAGTGCTATTGGCACTGTCTGAGTTGGCAGTAGTCTGGTGTTCAGTGCGAAGTGACGTTTTAATCAGTAAGACATTTATATATATATGCCATTTGTTGATATACAGGGATCAAACGAAATATAGAGAAAATGCCGTTAGTGGACTACGACTCCTCGGATGAAAGTGATACAGAAGCACAGCCAATAAAGGAGGAGCCTGTTGTTCCACTGGCTACTCCTTCAGTGGTGTCGTCCATATCTGCCAGTTCTATTGCCAGTTTCCTTCCACCACCGAAAAATAGGCAATCAGTGCAGGGCATATCAAGGGGAAGAATCCTCGGTGCCGGCGTGAAAAACACCATCAGCTCACAAGTGGCTCATAATCCCGATAATATAGTGCTTCCGAAGAGTTCTGCGTCCGTGACGTCGTTTGTGCCCTCATCGCTACGAGGTAAGACATCAAAGCCCTCTGTGGTGAAGAATGATATGACGCTTTTCCAGGAGGTGAAGAGAACAAAACCAGTCATAGAACAGAAAGAAATCAAAGTGATAATTCCAGTTGTGGCACAAGATGAAGACGGAGACGTGATGGTGGTGGATGACATTGGAGAACCCCCACTGATTCACAGTAATAAGAGGCCGCTTGACGAGCCCGAGGACATCAAGGAGTTTAACGTGAACAGCTTCTACGACTCTAACAATGAGCTCAGATCACAGGGCCTTCTACAGGAGAGTAAGCGCCTCCACGGCGTGACGAACCACAAAAACCAGCTCTCTGCTCTGGTGAAGAATGCCAAATTGGACCAGGAGCTCCTCGAAGAAAAGTTTGAGCGGAACAAAAAGCAGAGGAAAGATAAAGCCGAACGCTACGGCTGGTAGTCTCCAAACAATCGTAATGACTTAATATATGTTTTATCGTACGCATTAGAGTAGTGCTCGTACCACTGATTTTTTTTTTTTTTTTTTTTTGATGTTCCACTATTAGCGCGCATAATAAATACGCCTACATAGTAG
The DNA here is from genome assembly GCA_030567055.1 of Petasospora taoyuanica. Taxonomy (NCBI): domain Eukaryota; kingdom Fungi; phylum Ascomycota; class Saccharomycetes; order Phaffomycetales; family Wickerhamomycetaceae; genus Petasospora; species Petasospora taoyuanica. Next base: position 312,305 of record JAKUBZ010000005.1, read on the forward strand.
AAGATTTTTCTATGGCTCCTCATCGCCTAACCGATTCAGACAAAACAAAGAATTGAGAATTCGGGGGCTAATTGATAAAAAGTGTCTCTTATTCTGCTAGAAAGATGTCTTTTGAAGGACAAAAGAAGTGGAAGGCGCCAGCGGGCGGATCGTCAGCTCACGATGGCGGCGCCCTTGAGAAAGCCGAAGCTCTGTTAAAGAGCGATGAGATCGATATCACGGAATTGACACATTTCTTCACTAGAGGCTTTGCCGCACAGGCGGTCCAGTCGTGGTCCTACTATGCACAGGTGAATGATCACCACAAGTTCACTGGTGCCTCTACGATTCTTGGAAAGCTTCTCAAGGCCGTTGGAGACCAAGAAGAAGCCACAGAGTACGGTGTGCAGATGATCAAAGACATCCTCACGAGCTATAACAAGACTTTGTACAGAGCATTGAGCAGTATCAGAGCATCAACAACCAATCCAGTGCTTAGGTTGATCAACGAGATTGTGGTGTTCAAAAACGGTGCGCTATTGGACGACTTTGTTGCATTGTTCGACTTCACATTACCCGTGCTACCCAAACTTTTGATCCCTACAAAGACAGAAGTCTCAAATGTGGCTGCAACAAAGGCTAAGGAGCACCTCTCAATGAGATATAACTTCATCAGAGTGCTATTGAACATCTTGAAGTACTCTGCCGCTCTACTGCGTAAGGATTTCATCTCCAACAACACAAAGATCACCGCCAATTGGTTCAAGCATATCGCAGCCATCGACAGTGAAAGACTTGTTGAAGAGACATTGGCTGTATGGGATGATAAGATTCTCAAAGAGCCAACTTTCAAGAAGGCTACGAAGCTCAAGATCCTGAATGAGTGGAACTTAACCAAGCTATTGCCGTTATACTACACATCAGACAAGGAGCTAAGGTCTGCTTTTAACAAGTTCATCAGCAATGTCACCACAGACTCCAAGTATGGTCTCAAATTTGCATCTGATGATTCGTGGTTCCTGTCATCATCGTCTAATACATCGCTGGAAGTCAACAAGAAGCATTTCAAAACACACAATAAGATGATCTACAGCATACTCTCGGGTCTCAAGCCGTGGGATGACGACATGCAACTGAATACCACTGTGCAGATTTTGAGCAGCATACCAGAACTGATACCACCATACACTACCTATCTGTCATCCCGCGGTCTTCATGACCCTAAATTGACATCTTACTGGGTCGGTCAAACACTGCTGATCAGTAAGATAATCAGCTTGGAGCTGCCAGAAGACATCGAAGAGTACGTTGGTTTGCAAGCACCATCGAAGTTCACCATTGCTGAGACCATTGTTCCATCCGTGCTTAACCGCACGGTGCTTATCAAGTGCCTCCAATCGGACTTCTTCCTCATCAGACAGCTCTCTTCCCAACTTGTGATGTCATCCATCCTCAAGCTGAAGAAATACTCCCAGCTTTACGACTCCAAGAAGTGGCATGAGGCTAAAATTGAACTGATCAACTACGTCTACCACCAACTTCCCGACTTGGCATCGGTTACTACCTGCATCTCAGACTCGTATGCTAAGAAGCCTGAAAACAAAATCCTTCTTGTCACACTGCTTATGATCATGAACTCGTATGTCGCTTTATTCTCCGACAGTCACAACTTCTCACAGGCCATCTCAAAGCCATACATGGATGTCCTCAATGAGAAGCAGTACTCAAGCATTGACCTTGTCTTGTTGGATAACTTCCTTCAGCTTCAAGAAGGCGACTCTACACAGCTCAAGTGGTGGAACAAGTCTGACAAGTCCAGCTCTCTGTTCACTTCCCTTTTGAAGATCGCCTCGTCGAATGCACCAACTGCCGTAGCTTCTAAGGTTACTGATTTGCTGAGTAACTTGCTTAAGCAGACTGTGGTTTTCAACTTTGATAGCTTGAAGGTGGACCCGGCATTGATCCTTGTGCACTCTCTTCAACTGATTGTGAGTTGCTCAGAGAATAACGAGGCTGATGTCTCCAAGATCTGGAACCTTTTGGATGAGACCATTTCCAGGTGCGTGAGAACTCCATTCAAGTATCTCGACGTGTCTAATGAAAATGACAGAATCAGTCCATTCCTCGTGACGTTATTTGAACAGTTAAAGTTCGTGGAGAAGTCTAAAGACTACATGCTTACTTCCAAATGGATCGTCTTCTTGCTTAGATTTGCCATTATCTCTGGTGAACCTGCCTCTGCCGTCTACAATTTGATCTCTGGTCTTGAGTTGGACTTTGACTTCTCTGAATACCTTCTCCAAAAACCAATTGATGACTCCCTGACGGCATTGGAAGCAGATGAGCATTTGAACGCTGATGCCACGTTCTTTGGTGTCGTGACGACTTCCTCATTGGCCATCGTTGAGAAAAACGCCGGTATTCCAGTCTCTGACTTGGATATTGTTGGTGCCCTTGCAAGAACGCAGTCTGCCGTTGAATCCAAGACCGTGTCCCTCAAGAGATTCCAAACTGTATTCTCTGAAGTGTTGTCTAAGGTCGGTAATTACCTATTCACACATCCTGGTGCTACGGCCAAGTTCTCCTCCAGGAAGAACTGGTCCGAGCTTTATCTCAAGAACGACTCGGAAAAGTCTGTCTACGTTTCTCGCATGTTGGTTGAGATCTTTTCCCAATTGGAGGACTTTGACAAGACAGACCTCTCGCAGAGGGTAAAAGGCCTCTTGAAGGAATCTCTATCACAAGGGCAGATCGAAGTTGTTGCTGAATCCTTGTGGTCTCTTTCAAACGAGGATCTCAGGGTTGTTCTTTCTTCCGACTTTATGGTGCTTAAGAAAGCCACACTTCAATTGATGGCAGAAAGAAATATGACCATCCATTCTGACGAGCTGGTCCACTTGCTTCAGAGCTCAGAGCTTGTTCCTATTCTCTCTCAAATGGTGGATGATGATCTCGTAGTGTTTGGTGAACTTAAGGCTATGTTCCAAGGCATTTTAAGTCATAAGGAGGCATTACCTATTCTTCGTGTTCTTGTCAAGGTCCCTACCATCCTTCCGGAACTGGTGAACTATGTTGAATCCCTGGGTGATGAGAGATTGACTACGCTCACTGTTGCGTACCTTTCTCAGAGCTCTGTTGAGTCTGTGGAGAGCATCGGTACCTTGCAGTCTCTTTTTGAGATCGCAAAGGCCACTGCTACACAGCTCATCCACTCCGAGGATTTCTCTTTCATGTCGTTTGAGGAACTCAGTCATGTCTTCTCGAACAGCTTGGCCGCTCCATCAATGGAACAAACAAGTGTGGTGTTGAACTACGCTTTGGAAAAGGCTAAGAACAAGTTCACTCCAGAGATGCCAACTTTGATGAAGTACGTTGCCAGCTTTGAAGATTCTGCTGCCAGAACATGGCTGAACAAGTCCGTGTTGTACTTGACAAAGATCCTTGCTGAATACCCGGAACCACCATCTCATTTCTTTGAGTTTTTGTCCAATTTCAAGTCTTTGATCTTGGCCACTGAGGTATCGAAGGTCATGAATAAATCCAATGTGAATGCTCTCTTGGAGGTCATCTTCAGCAAATGGGTAAGAAATGATACGGCCATGGAGCTTGCTGCAATTATCACCGTGACTTCTTCCAGAGCCTTCTTGGAGTTCGGTAAACTTTTGCAGATTTTGATCAACAATGAGGACAGCACGCTCATCAAGACTGCTAGTGCCTCTCCAAGAGCCAAGTTCCTCACTGCTTTGATTATCTCCAGACTTTATGATTTTGATCCATCCAAAAACTCCAGTATGGCTCTCCAGAGTCAGGTGCTCACATTCTACGCTGGCTCTACGAGACCTGAAGACCTGCTCTTGTTTAGGGTGTTGGAGAAGTTGGAGTCCAAGTTAAACTCTTCGTGGATCGACGATGTATACAGCTGGGACTTCCTTGATGGTCTCAACGAGAACGATGAGGATCTCATTGGTGAGACCAGATTGATTGAGAGAAAGAAAGAGGGCTACGTTGTCGTTATCAACAAGAAGTACGTGGAGAACGGATTGCAGGACTACAATGTCACACGCCACTCTCTCAGTATGACAAACTCTGGAAGCTCAGAGAACTGGGCAAAGTGCGAGGAGTTTTACAAGGATGTTGGCTTGGTGTCTTCACTTGAGACCTCCAAGACTTGTTACGATCCTCTCTTCTTGATATTGTTGCTTCTGAACAACGACGAGCTTATCAGTGTTACCACAGGAGAAGGAACTGATCTCGTTGTGAAGTCAAACATGAAAAAGCTCCTTGAGGCTGACTTGTTGGCCTCTATCGTGGTCAACTTGGCCTCTGAGGACCAGACGCTTGTCTCTATAACAAAGAAGCTGCTGGGTACTCTCTTGAATTCTTTGAAAATTGAAAACACTGCTTTCAAGGAGAAACAACTGTTTGAGATCTTCCTGAAAAAACTGCTATACACATACGAGAGACCTGAGAGTGATGGTGAGGCATTATCTCCAATTGTACACATTATCATCAGTCGTATGGTCACTGTTCTCAACAACCCGGGTCACATGCTTTACGAGAAGGCCTTCAGATGGGTGTTGAAGAACCCATTTGTCAGAGCCAACGATATTCCTCTCTTCTTGGAGATCACCACACTTTCTTCAAACACAGATGAGAATGAGCTCTACTACAAGCAGATATCCTGGTTGATTGAGAGTATGACTGTGGGCATGAAGACGAAGGCCGATGTTCAGCTGTTGCGTAACAAGAACGTGTTCGAGTGGTGTATGAACTTGCTGAACTCTCCATACACCGATTCTAGATTGAGATATCAGGTTTATCACTTCTTGTACGCTGTTCAAGATGTTGAAGATGGTGACATCCTCATCACTCGTTATGCTGGGTTGGCCAACGTTGAGCAGACTTTGTCTGCTGTTTCCAGCATTGACTCTGACGATTTGAAGAAAAGACAGGAGGTGTTAAACCTGAAAGAGCTCGGCATGAAGTATGGTGTCATTGGCCAGAGCAAGAAGAGAATTGTAGATTGGGCCCACGGTGATATTGAACGCCTAACAAAAAGAGTGGTGGAAGCATGATCATTTTTTAGCATATTTACATTACAATTACTGCATAGATTAAGACCTTTTGTGTGTTCATTCGTATCATTCATTAGCATTCACAATCATATTTTAGGCAAAGTCATCCATCAAATTCTGAAGACCTTCGGAGACATCACCCAAAGAGCCAAGCCACATGGCCTCGTTAGAAATTTCCTTCCACAATTCCGAGTCCTCAGCCTGCGTAGCGTCGATCTGTAACATTTGGATGGTACCAGGAACAGCAGGGTCTGAAACAGTTGGATTCAGCACTGGCGAGTTCGTGAAGCCAGTGTTTTCAATGATGTTATCAATCTTGAGTCTCTTGAAGTCACCACGACGCACTGCAGACTCGTTATGCTGTGGTCTTCCGTGCTGTGGCATTGGGAACATCCCCTGTTTAAGGGATATACTAGACGGTGCTGTGAATGAGCTGTTTTGTGTAGATTGAGAAGTAGGACGGTGGCTGTTGAAACTCATCTGGTTGACCTGTGTGCTGTTATCATCAAACTTCTCAATGAGTGGAGTCATGATACTGTTGAAGTCCAACGTACTGATCAGTTTCAACAACTGCGCTCTTCTGAGGTCTGCTGGATGGTTGCCCAGGTTTCTCATCTTGGTAAAGATCTGAAGCGCATGATCCAAATGTTCATAGGTGGCTTCGTGAACACCAAAAGCGGCGTTATAGAGAATCAATGTAGCAGCTGAGGTGAAGAGGTACTCTCTGTCCATGTAACCGAACAATGCAACCATGTTATCGGGCATCAAAGACCAAAGGGATCTGATCAAGTTGATGGAAGCCTGGAACGAAGAATTGAAGAGGGTGATTATGGACTTAGAGTAGTGGTTCAAGTCGATATACTTGTTCGAAGTCTTATTCTCTCTGAGTTGTTTGGATGCGAAATGGAAAAGCAATGGTCTCACAGCCAGGTTGATACCTTGGAAGTACTCACTCATGATGTTGGTGACCAATCTAGAGATCTGAATGTCGCTCTTGGAAAAGTCAGGACTCAAGAACTCTGGAAGGTTCTGTTTCCATTCAATCAGCTGACCCACAAGTTCGGCCAACACTGGCAAGATATTTGTATCTGGTTGCTTCTGGTAGAGACATGACAGAATTTTGGCGTTAATCTGGGTGATCTTGACACAGTTTGTGATGTACTCCGCTTCTGGGAAAATGTAGTGTTCGCAACCTGGCGGTGGGTTTGTCATATCGAAATCATCAGGAAGCTCAGTGGCGATACTGTTATCTGTCAGGGACAACGGAAGGCCAGCTTTGGATGATAACATTCTCTCGTACATGTACACAGTCCACCAGAGTCTTCTTCTGTGTTCGAGCTCGTATCTTGACAAACTCTCCTTGTCGGCGTCAACGTGCATACCGAGGATCAAAGAGGCACGGAGAGCGAGTCCGAAATAGAAGTATGAAGCAACGGTACAGTCAGCGACTTGGAGGTAGAAAGCATACAACAGAAGCACTTCGATACCACCTTCTCTCGCCAGGTTATCAATAGCACCAGATGAGAACAAACCGGTGAATAGCTCAGAAGCCTGGTGGAAAAATCCAGAACCTGGCAGCTTGGCATCGTTGTTCTTAGTGCCGTTGATACTGTTGGCAGTGCCCAAGTACATTTCACCGACAGCAAAGATGAGAAGCACTTTACAGAACCAAATGGTCTCGATGATGTTGTCAGTACTGTCCGTGCCCATTCCGTCGTACACTCTTCTTAGATTCTCCTTCACCAACCCCTCGTTAAAGAAGTAAAAACACCCGTCATTGTACTGGATGAAAGTATCAACGAGCAACATGGCGTATGAATAAGAAGGCAATGTGAAGTTGACAGAGATACCCGGACGAGATTTGGTCTTACCCAACATAATTCTGTAGGCGTTACCTTCTCTCTCGAGCACGGTTTCCTGGTTGTTCAAGTTGGTAATCTCAGCAGATGGGTTGTGGTCAAGCTTGGCGTGTGGGATCAAGTTCTGCACTTGGATACCGAACAGTGTCATGGAGGAGGAACCGACATAGAACTTTTCACCTGTTCTTGAGTAAACCAACTTACGCTGCTGATCAATGAACGGAGCCACCACTTCATCAGGATGACTTGAACCAGCAGTCTGTTGACTAACCGCTGGTGTTTGGATGTCCTTTCTGGAGTTAGAAGCGGTGTTGTCTGCAAATGTAGCGGACAAAATGGTATCCACGTCGGTGCTTTCCAACACCTGGTCTAATGCCGTTGATGATTGCGGCGGTACGACCCCAATGTGTATATTCGGGTGCTCTGATGACTCATCAGTAATCTTAGATGGTCCTTTATCACCAGAATTCTTTGCCGCCTCTTTCACTTTCAATGCATTCTTCTCCTTCTTTAGCCGTCCAATGTCATCGTGGAGCTTCTGGAGGTAACGCATCGACACCACAACCTTCTTATCCGCCTCGATGTACTCACATGCTGCTTTGGCTCTCGAGCACTTCGAGCACGGCTCACCGCCGGGGCACTTGATGTGTCTTCTGCGACAGCGCACGCATCTGTCGGTCTTGTTAGTATATGACTATAACCTTAGCCGCCAGGATAAGCAACTCACGCTATCACAGAGCGCTTCTGCTTAGAGACGGGCAGGTCGACCTCCTCTGGCAGCTCGTATTCCGGGAACTCGAAGTGCAAGTCTGACATCGCGGTGTTGTGTGAAGCGCCCGTGGATTGGATCTCCCTAAAAGAATATGCGATGAGCTCTCCAAAATTGAACAGAGCTTCTCCACAGTAAACAAAAAAAAAATCATAAACAGCGGGAACCGAACTCCATCATTTATTTCTCGATCGGATCCTCAAAAGTTGAGTCAAAAATCCTTGTGTAAATCGCGATCGTGCTCGGTAGGGTAATTAGTACTAGCAGCTATATCTGTCTAATACAACGGCCAATTGACCCAAATAAGCACAAAATTCTCTAAAAAAAAGCTACAATTCCCAACTTCTCATAATCAATATGTAATCATAACATCTTTAGGCGTTTGTATAGATTGTTTTTGTTTGCGTAGAAAAGTGTCTCCACCAGAAGAGAAAGCACTTTCTTCCACACAAACCGTCAGTTGTAGGGAGGTGGTGGTGAGTTTTGTATGAAGCACCTTACATAACAGTGAGGTCACCGAACTTCTCCTTGTAGCCTGGGGCAGTCCAGATACCCTTCTTGACCATGGTCTCCACCTTCTCGTCAATGTCTGGTCTGGCCTTGACAACGTCGTCAACGGTCAACTCGTCGAATGGTCTGGCAGCGTCGATGTTGGCAAGAGTCTTCTGCAAGTCAGCAATCTCCTGGGCGACAACAGACTCGGTGGCAGAGGCATTCTCCAAGGCCTTGGCCTCGAAGGCCTCGATGGACTTGAGCTGCTTGGTAACGTCGTACTTGACTGGGGTGTATGCGTTGACCTCCTTCTCAATCTTGTCAATGATGGCCTGGTTCTTCAAGACGGATCTGTAGTGGGCAAAGTCGACCTCGGTTGGCTGGTTCTGCAACTCAAAGATAATACGACGAGCCTCATCGTTTCTCTTCTTAAAAGCAGACAAAGAGGCGGCTGTCTGGCCGGTCAAGCCGAGCTTGGAAATGACCTTGGACCAGTCCAATTTGGAAGCAGCAGCGGTACGCTGAACTGTGTGTTAGTACTCTCATTCGCAGGAATGTATGAGGGGGGGAGGGGCATATTCGGTTCCTGTTTCTTAGCGTTTTGTATAGGTGGGTGTTTTCGAGATTGGATTGTGCCCACATTGAATCTGGTACTCCTTTTTGAAAAGCAATTCCCCATATAATGGATCATTTCTTGGTACGATAACTTCAGAATTGCACACATCTTACTAAAGATCACCATTATACTCCTCGGGATAAGCAATTTCATGCTTTATGGCCAATAACGCCCAATTCGGTAGTCCATTCGTTACGGGAGCGAGTGCTTCCCCAATAGCACTCCTAAGCAAGACAGAAAAAAAAGCACACCGCCATCTACTCCTTGCAACACCCCTCTATGTGTATAGAACTCCACTTACCAAAGCAGACATGGTGGCAATGAATATGAATGAGTTGTCAATCTTCCAATTCTTCTCCACCCCCTCGCACAACAAACTACCATCTCAATGCTTCCAAAACCCTTTTTTTCGCCCTTGGTCGGTTCGCGATCCAAACGTTGGCTTTTCATTGGAAGAGACGTTATGCCGCGTCCGTGCGATGGTTATGCTGTTTCTGAGGGCTCCTAACCGTGTGGCGCGTAACGATCTTCTTTACGTATTTATGTATAGCTTATGACTTTTAATTTGACTTGATTGTTTTGACTATTGGATTGCGCTTTTGGAAGACCCAATTGAAGCTTACAAAGACATCATGGCCAACATCAAAGCATCAGAGAAGTTCTTGCGGTGCATTGGGCTCGAGAGGACCGCCGATGTCGAACAGACCAATACGCTCTTACAAACGCTCCCACAAAAGAAGTTAGCAGCTAAGGGACTCGCTGTAATCAATCTGACCTCTGATAGTATAAGAACTGGGCTGGGTGGGCGTACGATTCTGGAGTTGAAGAATGACTTGAGCTACCACCAGTCTGAAACCGTGGAGTCCGGAGATATTCGCACTGGTGATATCGTGAAGATCGACTCCATGGGATCTGGTGGGAAGAAAGTTGGGAAAAAGACTGAGAAGGAAGACATCACGGACACCGGTTGTGAAGGAGTGGTAACCAGAGTGTCCCAGTCGAGCATTGTGATAACAATTGACGAGTCGCACGAGGAAAGAGTGCTGAACATTATGAACGATCGACTGTGGATCGTCAAGCTTTCCAACTCCGTCACATACAAGAGAATGGAGTCCACTATGCGGAAACTAGCTGAAATGAGTTCGCCCAGACCTCTGCTGAAGCTTGTGCTTGGAGAGTCAGAGTATACCCCTCCTTCTGAGGCGACGCTAAAGGAATCCTATAAAGAGTTGAAGTTTTACAATGACAGTCTTAATGACTCGCAGAAGGAAGCTATCAACTTTGCCATAAGCAGTCCAATCTCTATTGTTCACGGCCCACCGGGCACAGGGAAGACATATACACTGATTGAGATCATTCTCCAATTGGTCTCACGGGGAGAAAGAGTGCTTGTGTGCGGTCCTTCCAATATCTCAGTGGACACAATATTGGAAAGACTCAATGGGAAGATCCCCGGTGATCAGCTGCTGCGTATTGGCCACCCTGCGAGACTGTTGAGTGTTAACTTGCAGCACTGTCTGGATATTGTGTCTGTTACGAGCGATGGTGGACAACTGGTGGGGGACATTAAGAAAGAGATTGACGGCGCCATCAGAAAGATCAAAAAGACAAAGAGCTATAAAGAAAAGAAAGCAGTATGGTCTGAGGTTAGAGAACTGAGAAAGGAGTTGAGAATTAGAGAGAAAAGAGTCACTGATGAGCTCATTCTAAGGGCAAAAGTTGTTGTCGCTACGCTTCATGGGTCCAGCAGTAGGGAACTGAACAACGTCTATGCGAGCCACCCTGGGATGAAAGTTTTCAACACTGTCATCATTGATGAAGTCTCGCAGTCGCTGGAGCCGCAGTGTTGGATCCCACTGATAAGCCATGACAAGTCACAAGTCTCGAAACTCATTCTTGCCGGTGATAATCAACAACTTCCTCCCACGATCAAGATTGATAATGACGATGATGTGAAAAAAGTGTTGGAGACTACAATGTTTGACCGATTGGTGTCACATTATGGGAATGCATTCAAGAAACTGCTCAATATCCAGTACCGTATGAATAAGCATATAATGGATTTTTCCTCACAGGTGCTTTATGGTGGTAAGCTCCTAGCTGACTCTTCAGTGGAAAACATTCTACTATTTGACCTGGACAATGTTGACAAGAAAGACGAAACGGAGGTGCCTCTTATATGGTACGACACACAGGGAGGCGAATATCCTGAACAAGATAGCTCTGACTCTAATGAGATCGTCCCTTCAAAGTACAACGAGATGGAGGCCTACGTGGTGAAGTTTCACATCAACAAGCTCTTATCCTCGGGGGTACAGGAGAAACACATTGGTATCATTGCGCCTTATAATGCGCAGGTATCGCTGCTAAAGTCGATGATCCACAATACACACCCGGACATCGAGATCTCCACGGTGGATGGATTCCAAGGCAGAGAAAAAGAAGTCATTGTGTTAACTTTGGTAAGAAGCAACGACCATAGGGAAGTCGGTTTCCTCAGTGAGAAACGGAGACTTAACGTCGCCATCACTAGACCGAAGCGACAGCTATGTGTAGTGGGGGATATGGAGACCATTGGCCAGGGCAGTAGCTTTTTGAAGAAGTGGGTTGCCTGGTCTGAAGATAACAGTGAGATTGTGTACCCTGACCTGGACGACATTCTACACTAGCTGGATACCATATGCATTAATAATGACACGAGATTCACCTTCTCTTCTCATCAGGGATCCACATGTTCACATCCACGTCTGCTGTGGTAAACTGAACAAACTTCGGGTTGAATGCCAAGATCTTTGGCCTTGTGTCGCCCATAAGGTACTTGAACGGTGTGATATGGCGAGGTAGCTGTCCGTCTGTGTAATCCTCGGGCTTTAGAGACCATATGGCAACGTTTCCCTCTCCATTACCACTAAAGACGTACTTCCCATCTGGTGAGAACGACGCAGATCCGGTATATGGGAACCCGTTCTCAGGTAGCGGAGGTGCAATAATCCCCGTTAGAAGAGCCACCTGTGTGAACTCAAAGGCATCCAGCAACACATGGTCGCCGTTTATGGACGAAAAAAGGATATACTTATTATCATTTGAGAATTCAACTTTGTTCCATTTAAAGCCCTGCGGGAGGTCGATCTCCCTATCAAACTGTGACATCGTACGCATGACGTAGAACGAAGCCTTTCCTGTTTGTGAACTCGATACACATAACACTTGCCCGGATGGATCGAGTGCTAAATGTGATGGTCCCTTCTGTGGCATTGATGCTTGACAATTCGACGCTCTGAGGTCCCACATCTTCACTGTGTCGTCCATCGAGGCTGATACAAAAGTGTCAAATCTCGGATTCACCTCTAGAGAAGTCACCAGTCCTTCATGGCCCTTGTAGTAACGAATATAAGTGTTATCGTTCAAGTCCAAGTGTCTAATGACGTCTTCACCTTTCGTCGAGGCATACACACACTTCTTATCCGAGTGCGTGAACTTGGCCAGGTGGCAGCCATACTTCTTCGACTGCACCTGCTTGATATGCTTTCCTCTCACCGTGTCGTATAACCCAATAGACTCATCCACAGAGGTTGTAATCATGTAGTGCCCACTGTCGTTGTAGTCCACCGACGTGATTGTGGGCTCTGCCTCGTTGCTGAAGCGTTTGGAGAGTATGAAGCTGCTGCATACGGCCTTGGACAGCGGCACCGACGGCCTTTCTTTCTTCTCCATCCTTGGCTTGTCTGTGTTTTTTGCAATTGAATTCTTAAAACAAGATCTACTTGCTTTGTTTACTGTGAATTGTATGCTGCGCGTTCTGTTAGTGCTTGGATTTACCCGGGGCATTCTCCACGCGTAAATATCAGCACTCAGAAGGAATTGAATGAGATAATGAGATGTGGCACATCCTTTCCCTACAACTTTACCCAATAATAGAGATCTTCAATAGTACAAAGCACTTACAATGGGAGTACGTCTATCTCTTTATCTTTGCGATGCCCACATTCCTGAGACTGCGTTACCTTCTCAGAGTTCCATAACTAACACACATAGGTCGGCAAGCTGGTACATTACTCGATCGATTTGGTTCTCATATCGATGCTCTTAGCATCCATTCGCAGAACCACAGGACTACAATTACTCTACCAGCAGAGCGACCTGCGAAGCTACATCTCCAAATACCTCGCGCTGGGAGAACAGATGTATGACAAGCTGATCTCTGCGTGTCGTATGTCTGGATACTTTGGCACGAGAGGGTTCTTTGACAGAGATGCCCCTGAGTCCTGAGCCCTGAGGGACTTGTTATATATTCTGTCAGAGCTCTTTTATGAATCAATGTTTTCTACCTGTTGTCACTGGTACTTTAATATGCCATTATTACCTGCGTGAGCGTGTGTTTGGCCTGACACACACTCAGCCCGTAGATCTTCTACTTGAGGATCCTCTACGCTGTCTCCCTGCTGTCTAATAAGCAAAAGAGCGTCCTCTTGTCAGCTTGTCTGGAGAGACTGCTTCTTAGACCTCTTCAAATTCAGCATTGTGATTCTCCAATGTCAAAAGCTCAAAGTACTTACCCTCGATGGACATCTTCTTCAAGCTCTTAGAGAAGGAATTTGTATGCATGGATTCCAAACCCCCAATAGATGAGCCATCGAATTGTTAATATATACTGTTGATCTGATGACACAGTGCTCAGACTTGTGGCGATGCTCATCACAGATAAAAGCTGAGACCCACAGAAGATTCTCTGTGCTTATTGGGAGCTTACGAGTCTACGGCGAGACTCAGTCAGGGTGGTACTTTTGATAAGATATCTGCAGATTCCCTCATAAGAATCACTACTTGGAATAAATTGCTCTTAAGGATATGAGAAAAATGCTGGAATTAATGCCTATGGCGAAAGCTGCATATATGTGGCTAAAATGTCTCGTGTGGTGGTAAATAATGCGTACTTCCGGAATAACTCTTTGGATATTACATCTGTTGCAAAGCTTTGTTTGATAATACATTAAACTCTCCACTTCTCTCTCTCTCTCTCTCTCTCTTCACAGTCTCATACTACCGAAACCAATATAATTTCAAAACCCCTCGAGACTACAAAATAACAGCACTTATAGTGGCATTTCTCTGGGGTGCTTACTTGATCTCTTTCCCCATATTTACCTTATGCTGCCCCGACCGATTCAACGAATTTCGAGTCCAACGAGGGGCCCAGTCAGTAGAAAATTTTCAGATTCTTTTTGGCCGTTTTCCTCCGTCTGCCTCCACGTAGCGGTTTTAAGAGCATCTTCATATAAATCAAAAACAAAAAAATATGTCCAACAACGAGAGAACTTTCATTGCCATCAAGGTACGTCTTCTTCTATTTCAATCATAAGAAGCCAATTGAGAGAGGGCCCCAAAAACTGACACTCGAACAGCCAGACGGTGTCCAGAGAGGTTTGATCTCCTCCATCCTCGGTAGATTCGAGAACAGAGGTTTCAAGCTCGTCGGTATTAAGCTCGTCACTCCAACCGAGTCCCACCTCAAGACTCACTACTCCGACTTGACCGAGAAGCCATTCTTCCCATCCCTCTTGTCCTACATGCTCTCCGGCCCAATCCTCGCCACTGTCTGGGAGGGTAAGGACGTTGTTAAGCAGGGTAGAGTCATCTTGGGTGCCACCAACCCATTGCAGTCTGCTCCAGGTACCATCAGAGGTGACTTCGCCATCGACATGGGTAGAAACGTCTGCCACGGTTCCGACTCCGTCGAGTCTGCCGAGAAGGAGATTGCCCTCTGGTTCAAGAAGGAGGAGCTTGTCGAGTACAAGGCTGCCATGTTCGGTTGGATCTACGAATAAGCAGTTTAACCTCTTCTTATTACATATTCTAAGACCTTACAGCACCTGTAGTAAACCCATAACATTATCTCATTAAAAGACCCGTCTCTAAGCTGGTCATTATACAATTAGTCTTCCCTTAGTTCTTTACCATCCTCTGGCGTAGAAACTCTCCCTTTCCCATTCATCGTCATTAGCCTTCTCCATCTCCGGTTTTATCACTTTGGGTGCCTTGGCATTGGCCTTTGGCTCAAGCATCGTGTCTTGTTCGTCCTCCGTGGGCCTGTTCATGGTCTTCTCTCCAGTGGATGGATACATCCCCAACTGTCTCTCCCATAACATAGACTTTCGCAACGAATCAGATAGCTCAGTAGCAATCATCTGCTTTCTTGTGGTCTTTGGCGAGAGCTTTCTAGAAATAGTGTTCATCTGTTTCAAGGATCTCTCAGAGTGCTGATGCTCAACAATCGTCTCATCATCACGGATATCTACCTTCATCGTATGGTTCTTAATAGGCACCGTTGGAGACCTGATTGGCTTCACACTCACAGAGTCTTCCGAATGCATGTACCGTTCCATAGACACCATCGTCTCTGAGTTCTTTCTCGATGTCTCACTCGACGGTGGACCCGATGTATCAGTCTCAATCACAGCAGTAAGACGGGACTTGGCACGTTGATGAGCATTCGGCAAAAACATATGTGTAGACAAAGCAGTAGGTAACAGTGTAGATGCTGTTGGTGGGGCATTGGATTCATGCTTGAAACGGACCCTAGTTCTGTCACTGACAATGGAGCTGAAACTGTTCTTCCTGTGATGTCCAAAGTACTGTGTCAAGTTCAACGCAGATTTGGCCATTTGTGTAAATGAAGTAGACAATGGTGTGTTTGCAGAACTCTCCAACTTCTCCTTCAACTTGGAGGATGACTCCTGAGGTTCATTCACAAGACCTGGCACAGTAACATTCGATGTTGAAATCTCTGCATGCGGTACAGTAGTGTTTAATTCCAATGGTGCCTTCTCCTTGATACCAGAAGACGAACGACGGTTCTTCACTTGAATATGCATCGATGACAAGGATGAGCTCAAGTCATGACCATCAGTTGAGCAGGCCTTAGAGGCAGATGGTGTGACATTCTTAGTAGGAACATCCGACGAGATATTCGAAACAGAAGCCAACGGAGACACATTATGAGGATGAGGCTCTGAATGCATCTCATTGAGAAACAACCCAGAGAGTAGGGATCTCTTGATGTGTGGCTTGATCATAGTTTCACCGCGTTTGAAAGACGTGCGCTGCCATTGTTCCTCCATCTTACGTGCAATCTCCTCTTCATCGTCAGACTCCATATCCTCTGACACGGAAGACCAATCGCTCTCTTCGGACAGCGAATCATCGGACGAGAACATGATCTCACGCACTGGGACCTTACCTTGGAACAAGGAAGTGTTCTGGTTCTCTTTCTGTCTCGAAGGCGGAGACGGTTTCGTTGATGACGTCGCAGAGCTTCCGCTGGATTTCTTAAGGTGATGATGATGGTGCTGAGCTGGAGCCTGATGAGTCTTCACTTCTGGAGATGTTGGAGAGCTCGCATGTGTAGCCACGGATGCAGCATGGTCAATGAAGCGTGGGATATCCGTCGGCGATGGCGAACTCTCAATAAAGAACATGTTCTTGTCCTTCTTGGCTTCAATCTTTGCCAAACTGGTCATGCCGAGGTTGTTCAGGACGCTGGTTCTCTTCTTGGTATGTGTAGGGTGGTGGGCCTCCTCATTCTTCACCGGAACTTGATCCCATTCCTGTGTCTGTGTAGCCTGAGCTTGTGGCACAGACTTCTTCAAATTTGGACTAATACCCACCTGTTCAAACAGCGAGGACTTCATTGGTGCATTCTGCGATGGCTGGTTCTCCTTGTTGTTACTATGCGAGTGGTCAAACAGTGAAACCGGCCTTGCAGGTCTTTGGTGAACACCACTTGGCTGTGCAAACAACGACGATGTGGATTTTCCCCCCAGCACTTCGGAAGTGGTCTCATGCGACAACGGAGACTTCACACGGTCCGAGGAGTTGGAACGATTGGATGTCGTCGTTGGGTTGGAGGCCGGTTGTCGTGTGAACAGTGAAGCAGGCTTTGTGTAGTCCGGCGATGCCTTTCGCTGTTCCTTCTGTTGCTTGTTGCTGCCACCATTACTGAAGAGCGAAGGTGTATGTGTTGGTGGAGCACTCTTTGTCTTTGTTGTTGTTGTGGATGTTGTGGTGGTGGTTGTTGCTGTTGCAAAAGCGGGAGGAGTCTCGGGTTTTGACTTCTCCATCACTGGCTCGTCAGTGGAGAATCCTCTCACTACTGAGGTCGATGTATCAGATCTTTTGAGCGATTGAGCTCTAGGAACAGTATCTGTATTCTGCTCTTCTCCCTCATCTTTCTGATCCTTCTCTGTGTCGTAAATGCCAAAGGCAAATCTCGGTTGCGGCTGCTCGTACAAGTCCGTGTCATGAATATGTGGTATCGTGTGCTGTGTAAGCGACGACAGATCCGCAGAGCTCTTCTTCTTCTGCTGGTTCAGCTTCTTGAGCGATTTCGAAGACGACGATTTCCTAAATAACGGCGGTCTGTTTATCAGCGACTCCGAGCTCTTCTTGCTGAGAAACAAATTCGACTTTGATGAAGATCTCTTCTTCATCAGTTGTGGCCTCTGTTGTGGCTGTACTCCTAGCGTCTCCTCTGAAACGATGGATAAGAGACTAAACAGATCACCATCATTGAGCTTCTGGGTGGTCTTCCCCAGCGAGTTCGACGGCAGAGACGGTGTTTTCTCCTTGTACTGCTTCCCTGTAGCGTTGCCTCCCTGTCGTGTCGCCTCTGAGGCGCCATAACTATCGTCTTGTCTGCTATTCACGAGCTGTCTGTTGACGATACGCCAACTGATGTTCTCCAGGCGCTTTCCGTTCTTGATGAAGCCTGAGCACTTTGTGAGTCCCGTCCACACTGAGAGCACGTTCTCGAGGTCGAGCCCACGCGTGTCGATGTTCTCCAGTGTGGTTCGTGAGAGCTCGAGAAATGGCGGTGCCTTGTTGATTGTGTTGGAGTTGGGCATCTCTCTTTTATGTTCTCTTCCTGTGTTTGTGATGGCCCTGGAGCAAAGATCCAGCACGGCGGTCTGCAATCCTGCTATTGTTGTGCGTCCGTGTGGTGCTCTGGCAGCGTTTGCATGTGCTTGCCAGCGTGCTTGCCCTATTAAAGTGGTGTATCTGTGTGAGTTGAGTTCAAGCAGGGAGACAGCGTGTGACCCTGTGTTTAAAACCGATGGCACGCTTTTCTCGCTCTGTGGTGTGTCCGGTGTTAAAACGGTACAGCTCTATGTACTCTCTCTTTCTCTCTCTCTCTTTTCCTCTCTCTTTGTGTATGCGAGGCCTCGATGGGCTGCTCTATGTGTGGCGACTGTGCGCTTTTGTAGGACTCGAAGAGCAGTGCTTTGCCAGAGGGCTCAGTTTTGGTGATGGTGCGTGGTGCGTGTAGTATGTACAATTGTACTAGGGGACGCGATTTTGCCCGCAATAGTATATGTACGTGGGCTGGGAGGGGGGGTTGAAGGCCGAGGCAGATTCTGGGTAAAGAACGGGCAAATGAAGTTGCTTGGAATTATTAGGAAGAAGGCTGCTTTCAAGGAGAGCTTTTCTCTGGTGCTGAGCTTATCATCAGAGCCCATTTTGTCCTTGATTTAAAGGGCCCATCTAATCTACAAAAGCAAGCGCCTGGGCGCCTGACAAGTGCCCGGCGTTCGGCGAATGACCTCTTCGGGGCGTGCCCCCTGAGACTCAGAGCCCCAGCTAGGGCCTTGGGGTCTTGGGGCGGTAAGAACTATGGGCACCACCAAATACCACAATCCCCACCCATGCACACTACAAAAGGTGTCAAAAGTGCACGCATATAACAGAGACCACAAACCTCATTTCTGGGTGGGCCTACTACAGCCATTTTTTTACGGACCCACGGAAGAATTCTCCTCTCTTAAGATCAGCCATATGGGCTAGCCCGTGAATGTCACTTAGGTCATCCCCTCGCAAGGGAAGCCAGTGGGTGGATCCGATGGGCGACCCTCTGGGATCCGGAGGCCGTTTCCTTCACTCCAAAGTACATAGCTTCATGATATCAAATGATACCAAAAATAGGTCCTTTCCGTAGTTGGTGAGGTCCAAGACTTTAGTAAAGAGCTTCGCAACCACCTACCTACCACACACACACACACGCACGTATGATATATAATGTGAGTCGCGAAGCATAGAATAGCGCTAATCGGCACAAAGTGGCGTAAATATATGCCAAGAATTGTGCCAAACTGTGCAAAATCTACAATATAACAATGGCATATAAATTTTTCCAATTTGTGTTTTTGTTATACAACGTATTAAAAATCAAGGTTCCATAGGATACAAAAAAAAATTACTTCTGCTGCTCACGAATCCATCCCTGGGCCTGGCCAAGGTTCTGCTGTGTCTTGTCGTTCAACTGATCGAGTCCGGATCTAGTCTTCTTCACAGCAGTCTCAGCTCCACGCAACACAGAGTCCGCAGCGTCAATGCCCCATCTGCTCAAGTTATTGGTAGCCTCGCTCACACGTTTCTCAGCCTCCTCGACATTCTTCTTGGCCTCCAGCTCCATCTCTTTGCTCTTCCTCTGGCCCCAGCTCCACCAGTGTGAGCTCTGCTGGTCCAACTCCTTGTGTGCATCCTTCAGTGCGCTCTGTGCATCGTTGTAGTAATCGGTGGCACCCTGCGAGGTCTCGTCGTACTTCTTGTTGAACCAATTGCTCCACTCGTTCGCCGTTTTAGATGCCTGTTTCGATGCCTCGTCGTATTGCTTACCGGCCTTATTCTTGGCCCACTGGGCATTGTCGTACTGTTCCTGGGCCACGGACTGTGCGGTGTCGCCCCAGCCTCTGACGGCATCAGCAGCGGTACGGTTAGGACCCAAATATGGATACCCTCCTCTCAACCAGTCATAGAACCCATCGTACTTTGGCTTTGTGGCCTCGTTCCACGATTCCTTAGCACGGGTCTTCCACTCGGCCAGCTTGGAAGTGGCAATGTCGTACTGCTTCTGAGCAGTGTCCAACTGTCTCTCGGCCTCAGCGTGCAGCTTCTTCTTGTTGAGGTCCTCTTTGAAAGAGAACCACGAGTCCTTGGTCTCGTTAAAGTGATTCACAGCATCCTCATACGATTTTTTAGCATCGTCAAAGGCCCTCTGGGCAGCCTCCTGGTTATCCTGTGCCGTGCTGCCCCAGCCGAACCACGAGTTCGATCTTGGAGTGTGGTCTGACACGGCCTCGTAGTACTCATGTGCGTTAGCCGAGGCGGACTCACTCCACCCTTCCAATGACTTCATGGTGCGGCGAGCCATCTCTTCCTCCTTGGTCTCACCCAAGTTGAACCAGCTGTTAGTGGCCTTCTCCTTAGCGTCCTGTGCAGTGCTCACAACCGTGTCTTTGGCCTTCTCGTACTGTCTCTCTGCGTCTTTCTTTGTGCCGACAATCGACTGCTTGGCAGTATACAGCCCGCTCGAGACAGAGTCCTTGGCGTCGTGGATCGTTTCCTTCACTTCAGATCCAAACTTGCTCAAACGGCCTGGGTCATCACGCTGGGCCTGCTTTGTCAAAAGGTCGGCCTTGTCCCTTGCGTGGTCTGCGTGCTTGTCCAAGCTTTCCTGTGCACCCTGCAACTTACCCGAAGCCCATGAGTTCAGCTTCGAACGCTGGTTCTCTGCAGAGGCCAATGTGTTGTCGATCCTCTTGCCAGCGTCGTTAGACATGTCCTGAAGACTGTCCTTGGCCCTGAGGGCGGCCTCATCGAACTTACGGCCAGTACGCTCTCCAGTACCTTCGGTAGCACTGGACCCGAAAGAAGGCAAAGACACGCCGGAGTTTGGTACGTGTGCATGCTCAAGACGCTGCTGATAGAGGTAATAGCCGGCACCTGCGACGACGACACCTCCGATGATGAATCTTCCACTCATTGTTATAACTTTGTAATGGGGGGTCTTGACTCTTCTAGTTAACTACAACTGAACTATTGAAAAAGGTGGGGCAGGTTGCGGGTTTTATACTTTCATCGGATACGGCCACTTAAATACGTGACATAATACATGCACCCAAAAATTCACAGTAGATTAGCATGAGTTTGCTAAACAGATTTGTTTGCTCTCCCCCCATATATGCGCCTGGGGTTCGGGCGCCGCGGGTGGGAAGGATGACACAAAAAAAAAGAGATGGGGAAGGGAAGCCATTAACGGCCACGCTGGTGAGCTTTACTCCAATGTTCTTTCAATTGGTTGTTGAGGCTTTAACACGTCCAGTTACTCGTTGATTTCAAAATAACTCTCGCGGTTATGTCACACTTGGCAGGTTTGTGTTTTAAGACTGTGCGCCACCATCTGTGGAGCAAACAAAGAAGAAACGCACAAGAAAATTGCTACGCCCGGTGGGAAAACAAGAGTTTCTCACCTTCAATCTCAAAATGAGACATACGTGCTGTAAACGGTGTCATAGTGCAGATGATGATGATGAAATTGGAAGTTTCTAGAGAGATGAGGACTAAAGATTGAATGATGGGCAGGTGATACTGGGGTAAATCTGGTACTAATGCCCCTGAATCGAGTATCTTCAAAACAAGCAATCAATTAATAGCTCAAAATGGTCCCATACTTGGTATCCACGCACAATCGATGGCATTCGATAATACACCCAAGTTTCAAGTAGATTCACCAAGCTTTACTCTATAAATCACCGAGGCACACACACTACCTAAACCTCCCTCGCGCGTAGTCCTCAGCACGGGTGCGTATGGTGCGGTAGGGGTCACAGCAACGTGAAATTGTAAAGCAACACCGGTGCTCATCAAACAAGCAAAGCCTTGAATGAAAGCTTCAATTTGGTTCTTTCCAAAGGATTATCTATACCCAAGGTACTCAATTCTACAGAGAGTGTGTGTGCGCAATGGCAACCGCAGCAGTGAGTAAAATGTTGATGGCTTCTTTTCCACAGACGAGCCTTGCTCTATTGCTCCACTGTGCCTGTCGTGCAGAGTGAATAACTAACAGATACACCAGGATGAGGAGCCATTGCTTCCCCCAGACCCACTGACAGAGCCAGTGGCTGATGTATGTATCGTACCTCTATCTTACACGAGAAGGAAGGAAGGACTAACACAGACCATAGCAGCCAGATGTGCTGGAGAAAGCAGGCAGCATTAAGCAGGAGCCGCCTCAAAAGCAGCCAGAGACTATCGACTCCAATGCTGTGAAGAAAGCCGAAGAAGAGGCTGCAAAGGCCAGAAGAGACCCTGTGCCTGCGACCTCTGTCGGGTGGAAGCAGATTGGTGAGTGGGAAGAGAAGGACGCCTTGACCGCAGATGACGAGCTGATGGACTTGACCACACCAACGCTGCTGGATTCTTACATTCCAGACGCTGCATATGGTGACTGGTACCACTCTGTGGGCGTCTTCATTGGCGCTGGTTTGCTCTCGTTCATCTTTGGGTGGTTCAGCTTCTCCCTCGCACCGGTGTTCTTCGTTGTACTGGCATCGAGCATCTACTACAGAACGTCGATCAAGAAGTACCGTTCCGTGGTGAGGGACGAGATCCAGAGAGAGTTCACCATCAAGCACATTGAGAACGACTATGAGACGATGGACTGGCTCAACACTTTCCTGGAGAAGTACTGGATCTACCTGGAGCCGTCCGTATCGCAGATGGTGTCGGAGCAAGTGAATGTCATCTTGGCATCGCAGCCGGCAATCCCAGCATTCGTCAAGGCCATCTGGATCGACCAGTTCACCGCTGGTACAAAGCCACCCAGAATCGACTTTGTCAAGACGCTGAACATCCCGAAGGACGACGTGGTGGTGATGGATTGGGCGTTCTCGTTCACTCCGCACGACGTGGCAGACAACAGCGCAAAGCAGCTCAAGAACTACGTCAACCAGAGAGTCGTCCTCAAGGCCAAGTTGTTTGGCCTCACGATCCCCGTCGCTGTAGAGAATGTTGCTTTCAAGTCCTGGGTCAGAGTCAGATTGAGAATGACCTCCAAGTTCCCACACATTGAGACCGTCAACGTGTCCGTAATGGAGCCTCCGCAGTTTGACTTTACCTCCAGGCTGCTGGGCGAGACCGTCTTTAACTGGGAGGTCCTGGCGTTCCCTGGCCTCTACCCGTTGATCAATGAGATGGTGAAGAAATTTGCGGGCCCAATGGTGTTCAAGCCGTTCTCCTTCCAGCTCAACGTGCCACAACTACTATCCGGCTCTAACACATCGGTGGGTATCCTCACTATCAAGGTGCACGCTGCTAAGAACCTGAAGGCTGCCGACCGCGTTATGGGCAACACTGTGGACCCATACCTCACGTTCAGCTTCCACGGCCAGCCAGTCGCTGCAAAGACAAACACCATCCTCGATACGCTGGATCCAACGTGGAACGAAACAGTGCACATTTTGGTGGGCTCTTTCTCTGAACCGCTGCTTGCCACAGTGTATGACTACAATGAGAACAGAAAAGACAAGAACATTGGTCGCTTGCAAATCGACATGGAGGGTATCGCCGACAAGAGAGTCGGCTCGAACATTGTGGGCCAGGTGCTGAGAAACTCAAAGCCATGCGGTGAGGTTCTGTACAGCTACGAGTTCAACCCTACGTTGGAGCCAACAACATTGGAGGACGGTTCTACAGAGCCTCCGCCAGACTTGAACACCGGTTTGACCAAGATTGAGTTGACTGAGGTCAGAAACATCGCTGTGGAGGGAGGTAAGAAGCTCTCGTCATATACCGAGCTGTACTTCAACAACGAGCTTGTCAAGACCACCGGTGTGGCCAAGAACAACGACAACCCTACGTTCTCCATCCCATTCGAGACCATCGTTACGGATCGTCGTAAGGCTAAGGTCAAAGTGCTCGTCAAGGATCCAAAGGGCAAGCTCATCTCTGCGTCTGTGCAAACTTTAAATAGTTTGATTGACAGGACAGAGATCGACAGCAAGTGGGTGCCATTTAACAAGGGCGAGGGTGAATTCCAGATCTCTGCCGTGTGGAAGTCGGTTGAGATTAAGGGCGTCCCAGGTACTGGTGGTTACACCGAGCCTATCGGTGTTGTCAGAGTGTTGTTTGCCAAGGCAGAAGGTGTGCGTAACTTGGAGAAGATTGGCAAAGTTGACCCGTATGGAAGAGTCCTCGTCAATGGTATCCAGAGAGGTAGAACAGATTTCTGTGATGATACGCTGGATCCAGTGTGGAACGAAGCCATTTGGGTCCCCGTCACATCCCCAAACCAGAGATTGACATTGGAGCTGATGGATGCTGAAAAGAACGGCAATGACCGTACTTTGGGTTCTTTCAACGTTAAAACCTCCGACATCATTCAGAAGAATGACAATGACGAATACGTGGAGCACATTGACGAGGAACTCAGAACCGGTCGTCTTGTCCACAAGAAGGGTCCAAAGGGTCTGTTGACGTACGCCTTGTCTTTCTACCCAGCTGTTCCAGTGAAGACTTTGGAGGACATGGAGGAGGAAAGACAGCTTAAGGAAGCAAAGGAAAAAGAAGCTGCTGAAAAGGCCGCTACGGAGGCCAAGGACAGCAAGAAGAAGAATAGCAGAGAAGCAACCCCAGAGGAGAATGACTTTGAAGCAAGCAACAAGATTCAGATGTCTCTTGAGCAGTTGATCTCCAAGCCTACCGGTGTATTTGTCTATTCGGTGCTTTCTGGTGAATATTCGAGTTTGAATACCTTTTTGCAGGTGTACTTTGATGAAAGGGGGTACCCAGATCACACTTCGGCTTCTATCAGAAAGAAACACGTTGTCACTCCAAGCACAGGCGATGCACTCATTAAGGAATTGGAGTGGTCGATGTGTACTTTGAGATTGGTGAAGAAGAAGAGCAGCAACAGAGCGGGAGATGCCATTGCCGAGACCTCTATCCCTACACTCAGTCTGTTGAAGAACTCGTATAACCAGCCTAGTGTGTTGACACTGACCGGCCTAGGCCATACGAAGCTCAAGATTCAAACCCAGTGGATTCCTATCACCGTTTCGAGATTGCCACCTTCAGACTTGATCACCAACAATGGATCCCTTGATTTGGAGATTATTGGTGCTGAGGGTCTTGCTGCAGCTGACTCTAATGGTAAATCCGACCCATTCGTTAAGCTCTACATGAACGACTCTGCTGACTCCATCTACAAGACCAAGGCCGTCAAGAAGACGCTGGATCCAGTGTGGAAGGAGAGCACGGGCTTGGAGATCACCAACAGAGTCAACACTGTACTGAAATTCAAGATCAGTGACTGGGACTTTGGTGCTGGCCAAGACGACAAGCTCGGTGACGCCTACTTGGACCTTTCTAAGATTGACCCTATTGAGCCTTGTACGTATGACCTACCGGTGATTGAGGAAGACGGCACGGAACATGGTGTGCTGCATGTGAAGACGGCATTCAGACCTTCTTATATTGTCACTGTCCAGGAGCTCAAGACCAAAATTGGAGCTGCTAATGGATTGCGTACCGTTGGGACTGGTATCGGTGCCGGTATTGGCATGGGAAAGTCTGTCATTGGCGGTGGCGTTGGGGTCGTCGGCAAGGTGAAGAAGGGCATCTTCGGCGGCAAGAAGGACAAGTACGATGATGAGTGATCTGTGTAATCGAAAAGTTGTTTTCTTAATCGTATGTGTGTAGAGATTGTGGTCTAGATGATGCAGGATGCGGGATTGCCTAATACGGCAAATTGCGCGATAAAGACCTTGCCGGAACTCTACAACTGTATGATTGCAATTACTACCCAGTTCCGACCTCACATCTCGGCAAGTGCGCTGTGCCTTCACAAGGATCGGCACAGATCTGGCCACATATACCAATTTCTGTGGGCTGGTGATTTCCCAGCGGCTGTTTTTATTCTGTGGCATAGTGGGTGGCCCAGGCTGCTCTTGTTTGAGTTGCTTGACTGCCCAAGTTTGGTTCTGCCATCTCACAGGAGGGGCCATGGCCCATGGCCCTTGGCCCCTTTTTTTTCTTTTTTTTTTTGCCCGATTACAGTCAGACAATCCGGGCTGCTGTGTCCGTCTACATATCCACTTCTACTAAGGCAGGCGAGGCCCAAAAAGGCCCAAACTGATAAAGCGTTCTGGGCAGTAGGGGTCCTCAAAGCTCTCTCTATATACAAAGAGGCCAATCGTTGGCCATGGAATCGTAGAGAAGGCAGCACAAGTCCAAAAGCGTAAAAAGGTCCTTATAGCCCACGCAGCATTCCCCAATAGTGGTGGCCCACTACCCACTGCCCGCTGCCAACTGCCCAAAGTGCGGGGCCTTGATATGCCAGCTGATAGCCCAACAAGCGCCTCCCTACAAAAGGTACCCGAGGCATAGGCCTCTAATGGGGCAACAAAATCATTTCAAAAAAAAAAGAAGGCACCACCAGGTGCTCTAGGGTATTTCCTAACTATAGATATCCACTAAGACCAGCCAAAAAAAAAAAAACAGGAGTCCCGCTCCTGGCCATGGCCAGATCCGGCGCTATGATCTCAGATAAATAAAACTTGGCAGTGTTGTATTCTGTCGCCCTAGCAACGGCTTACATAATCCCTTACGTGTCCCGCATGTGATTGGCCAGGCGCGGCTGCGGTGCGGACCCAGGTGAGTGCGTGCGCAGTGCGGTTTCCCCCCCCCTCCCTCTCCAAATAAGCCCAGGCAGGACACTTGGGTTGTACAAATCTCTAAAATCACCCTTCCACCAGGAATTGACTGTTTTTGAGAACAAACCCAACCGGCAGCTCAGTCACACGCTCTCGTACTAAGGCTCGCCAGTTGCTACGCATCACAGACATCTTACTCTCGCAGCAAATATCAATCGCCCTTCTGGAGCTTCTTACCGACCCACCGCAGTACCGCCCTCGTGCTTCTTACTCTTCGTACACCTCTTTCGTATCACCATCCCAGCCTTCCCGCCAGGCTTCCTAGAGAGTTGAATATTGTTTATTTGTGCTGTTCTTTGACTCATCTCCAGTGCTTATCTCGACCTTCTTTCCAAAGCATCATACATACATATCAAATCCTTCTCACAAGATGGCTACACAACACAACTCCACACACCAGGCGAACAACAAGTTGAATCTCTTCAGGTTTGCACAGAAACGAAAGAACTCGTCGACAGAGAAGAGCAGCGCTTCGAAACCAGAGCTCTCGTTGTCCACCAGTGGCAACGAGGACCCTTTGTCAGCCGCTGCAGCCGCTTCAAGCGCCACTCGCCAAAGTAATGACAAACCAAGAATCGACACAGCGGAAACAGATGACTCTTACCCGCCAGAGTCCCTTGTGGACTCGCAGAACGAGCTACAGATGCTCTCACCTATTGACGACCAGTCCGAGTCATCCTTGATCTTCGAGAGATCCGTCGAGGATCCAATCCAGGTGTTTCAGCCAACGCAGTGTCCTCGCTGTGGCAAGAACTCCAACGGCGACATCAAGTGCAACCACCAGTCGATTGTGAATCTCCCATCGCACTACTCTGTGGAGAACTTTGTTTCTCCGTGTTTGGATGCCACTACGAAGATCCTCACCGATGAGAACGCCGACTTGGAGAACGTTGACATGGTTTACTCCAGACGTCCATCTTCTGTCCTGGGGCTCAACATGGCACTCGGTAGAACGAGATCGTCGGTTGCGACAGACACGATGTCCTCCAGTTCCCCTCCATTGGTGCAAAAGACCCATTCTTTGGCCAGCATGAAGGACTTGGACCCATCAACGTCACCAGTGAATAAACCACCAATGCTGAGCTTCTATTCCTACGCGGATATGATCAACTCGGAGAATCCAAACCCACGCAGGCCTTCGATTTCTCAATCTCTGTCGTCCTCGTTCCTCAACAGATCCAACTCTGTTTCCACCGCTGCTAATAACATCACGCCACAGAGAACACCACTTAATGCCCGTCCAAGTTTCTCATCGCCATTTGTTCAATCGGGAAGGCAGTTCCCATCACAGCAGCAGAGAACTAATTCAATGTCCCGTCCTCAGGGAATCCCAATCCCACAAAAGAAGTTCATTTTGGATACAGATACTTCTCCGTACTCTTCCGACGGTGAGTCTGACTACGTGCATACACGCAAGAACTCTATGAACTCCCGCAAGTCTTCTAGCTTCAATCATGCGAAGATGTTGAACAGAAGTGTGTCGAATCAAAGTTCTCTCATGGGCTCGCCTATCTCTCCTGCCAGGCGCTATTCTAATTTGGACGAGGCTTGCTTTGATGCTAGTGATAACGAGAGCTTTGTGGTTAGCTCTATTGGTGAGACTCTCAGACGCAACAACGGTGAGATCAAGTCGAGTAACAACAGCATCATTGCTTGATCTCTTTCTCCTTCTCTTCTTATTCTTTTATGGTTGATCAGTTTGGTTTTTTTTTTATGCGTTTATGGTTTATTGGAATGATCTTCCTTCTTTTCCGTTTGTTGGATCATGAGACTGAGGGTGTCTTTTTATGAATAAAGTTGAGGCCTCGATCTAACCAGGTTGTTTTGTTTTTGTTTCTTTATTTTGTTGACGTGGTTGGGCCTCGAGGGATTCTCAATTGTTATGAAATGTTTCTACAATGCGTGTAGCCTTGAGCTAGAGTGTATTGGTGTAAATTGGTGGTTGTAGTTACCAACGCTTGTTAAATGTCAACCAAATGGGTTGATCCTACGCTATATTTACTTATATCAATATATCTATAATATTATATAATCCACGCGTAATATGGCCATCGAGCTTCAAATTTTTAATTTAAATTAGGAGGGCGCAAAGCGTATATAAAAATTTGACGTTACTAGAATATTACTAATTTATTGAACCAAATCATAAATGTACATCTCCATCACCTATTAAACAAGAATAATGCCGTTGAATACTAGTTTTACCTCCAATTTTAAATGCATGCTATTTGAATTAAATCCTCCTTTTTCAGTTTTGTGTCATAATACACCCGAACATTCCATCAATAGGTACATGGGGGTCATATAAATAGAATATGTACCAAACCAGTTCATCTAATTTACTGTCTGATTGTATGATAATGTATGCGTTAAGGCCGTGATCCTTCCACTTATAGCTTCAAATTTGCAACTCCAAAAATACTCTACAACTGAGCAGCAGCCTAGATATTTATAAAGCCACAAAGACACGTATAACCATAAGGGAGTCACAGCTGCGACCATTACACTTGAAGAAGCATGTAGTCAATCAGCAGACAAAGAAAGATATACAAGCTAGGGCCATGGAGATGGGAATATTAGATTGAAGCTGGGGATTTGTTACACTCCGACAAAAGGTACAGTGCACACAACTAGACAACCCGGTGGAGGACCGGTTTTAGCGCTCTGTGAATGATGAGGGGTTAAGCTGCGTATCATGTTTCTATATTGAGTGCTGTCAATTGAACACAAAATAGATCTGTACAAGAAATAGAATAGACAAGGCAAAAAAACACAACATATAGATCAATTCAAACCCGCTATAGATACCTAAATATATGAGTATTGCAAGTCCTTGCTCTTCAACGGCTCCTCGCTATAAACACTGCTCGTGCGGTTTGTTGTAGCCTGTGGTATGGTAGTGGTAATCAAAGCTGGAATATCCCCTGGTACCTTTAATCTTGGGTCCACTTTCGGCTGCTCAGTCACAGGAGTTTTCTTTCTGAACATTGACATGTTTTTGATATTTCTCCAAACTCGGTTTGTAGTTGGCTGCGTAGAACTCAGAGTTTCTTTCGGCTTCAATTTCAAGGCTCTTCTCTTTCTGTCCGGAATCGCAATGTCCAACCATGAGGTAGAGATGTCGATTGTAGTCTTTGGCGGTATGTAATTCTTTGAAGTGTATAGAGAATGAGTAGAATGACTTGAGGATGGCATGTCGCTGTACATATCGATGACAGAGAAGATGTCATCAAAACCGGACGAGGACGAGGTTGAGGTCTCTGACAGAGCACGGGCTCTCATGTTCTTGAGCATCTTGATAGTAATCTTTAGGACGTAGTATATTCCAATAGCGTAAATATGAAAGAAAGGACACACAGCGCTTTTATCTCTTCCATAGCAGATAACAGCTCAATGGCAGCATTTCCATACTCACTCAACTCGAACAACTGCACTGTTTCATGAACATATCATCCTCCACATCATTAAGAACCCATTTCAGCTCGATCTCTTTTAGCTCATCTCCCCATTTACTCTTATCATAGGGATATGAGCTCATCTTGGTGATCTTCTGTAGCATGTCGATCTCTGCGCCTCGGGAGTCCTCCACTTGCCTTATGACTTCTTCCAGCATCCAATTGCGTGGGATAAACTGTGGATTGTACTTGGAAGAGATCTCACGTCTCTTGGTAGTATCAATCTGCTCCTTTTCTAACCTCTGCTTATACAAATCCAGCCATCTTTGGATCTTTGACTCCAGCTCTTCTTTCAGCTCCCTGTCGATCTTATCCATTGGCTTGTCACACCGCTCAGCAATTTCCTTACTCATGAACACCTTAAGATCTGTCAGATCATCGCTATCCTGGAGTCTAAGGAAGAACTGGTTGTAGTCCACCTGTGTCTTTATCAACACGTCCAATAGCTTAGCATATAGGTCGTTGTCACCGTCCAAAACGCTCGCAAGCCCCAATCTCTTGCCAAACAGCTCATTGTAGTGCTCCATAAACACCTCTTTGTATTCGTGCGACGCCAGCTGGATGACACTCTCCGCCCTAGCGATAACACCAGGCCCTTGATCATCCCTTATGCCCTTCTCCAAAAAGAACGCATCATCAACAAGCCCAGGTCCAGCGCCTAATAGCTCTGCCATCGCCTCGCCTGCTCTTGTCAAGTTCCACCATACGACACTCGGCTGGTTCTGGTAGCTGTATCTCAATAAATGGTCCTCATCGTTTGGTGTGTATTGTGGGTCGAACCTGTCCATGAAGCTGAAGGGTCCAAAGTCGATAGAAAGGCCAAGAACTGAAGTGTTGTCCGTGTTAAGAACACCGTTGCAGAAGCCATAGACCTGCCAGTACGCCACAGTACGGGCATTCAACCGCACAACCGCACGGAAGAGCTGCTCGTACTTGGTGGAGTCTTCAACATCAACTAGCTCTTTCTCCTCCTGCTCATTCTCAGTCAGCGAGGCATACTTATCCTGCTTGTACTGTCCCGGGATAAACTCTGGAGGCTCACCCACCACCTCTCTAATGAGAAAGTCACAGAACTCTCTGAGCCCCTGCCTGTCTTGTCTGTAGCGGTAGAGATCAAACGTCCCCAAGCGGAACCAACTCGGAGCAAACCGAGACACCAATGCACATTTCTCAGCATAGTGTCTTTGGGCCAAAGTACCAGGCAGCAAAGAGATGCTTAGTGCTCTAGAAGACGGGATCCCTATTCCGTTCAGAGCCTCGCAGATGACAAATTCTCGAACACTGGACCGAATCACAGCCTTACCATCTGCAAACCTTGAGAACGCCGTCTTTCCAGCACCTTTTATCTGTAGTTCCATACGCTCCCCGCACGGATCTTCCACGTCAAACAGGTTGACAACACGCCCATCACCCAACTGGCCTGCAAACTGGCCGAATTGGAACCCAGCGTAGGCCTGAGCATAGGGAAATACGCCCTGCGATTCGTCATAGTACGTCTCCTCTCCCGACACGACTCTCTTGTAGAACTCGTCTTCTTCGATCCCTAAGTCGGCCAGTGCTCTCTGGGAAGACATCAGGTACACATTTTGCTTGCGCTGGGTTGGTCTTGTGAACTGATACGCCCCTGATTCCAAGATTCTTGGATAGTTGAACTTGGCTTCTTTCTCTGTGTCGTTATCGCCTTCGAGCACGCGGACGGCCTCGCTTATAGAGCCCACTAACGGCTCTGCTTTCAGCTGTGCTACCACTCGAGAAGGGCGGATCTTCTGCTTCAAACCCGTCATTGCTCTCTGCATTCTTTGTCCTTTGGCGTTGTTCAGTGAAATGAAAAAGGGGGGACATTATTTCCCCACAGTTTATGATCTGTGTGTTTTTTTCTTCTTCCACATCTTCCCCCCCCCCCTTATATAAGCGAGCTTCGGGATTCCGTTATAAAGGGGAATTTATATGGAGTTGAACAAGAGCTTTTACACATTTGGGCATGAAAAAAAATATCACCCATAAGACCATTAGAGCTTATGAGCTTTGAGCCAACCATCAGATTTACAACACAGAGTCCCATTCTTTTAAATACAACTGCACCTCTTTTTCATCGTACTCCGCCACAACTCTTTCAATCTCCTTATTCTGTGATTCTTTAAAACTGAATCCAATGACTCTTAGGAGCTTCAAAGATATGCTATCCATCAAAATTCTCTCCAGGTTCACCTGTGGAAGCAGTGGGAAGTCTCCAGCATCACTGCAAATGTCAAACAACTCCATACTCCCCTTGTCAAACCCTTTGAGCTGTAGGTCCCAATTTGTGCCAGAGGAGAACAACTTCAATCTTTTTATTCCATTCTTGTGCACTTTCAATACCTGATGACTCTTAGAAGTTACGTATGTGAAGCTTTCCAGATCATGGTAATCTATTACTGCTGTTTCTGAAGTAGTAATGGAAGGATCAACAATACCAAAATCATACCATACTAAGCGCTGTATGCTCTTCATTGAGAGCTTCTCGAGGATAGAATGCCCACCAATAACACATAAATCGGCAAAATCATCAATTTCCATCCTTATAGAATCATCTATATCACATTTTCCATCTAATGAACACAACTCCAATATCCCCTCAGTGCCCAGTTGGTTGTCCTGCATTAAAGGAAGTTTCCGATAAAACCTGATACACAGTTGTTTGAGCTTTACCAGTTTCATCTGTCTTATGGTAGTATCCATCCCAGTGTCATAGAACAGCACACTAAGCTGCTGCAAATGCGGCATCTCCAAGCGCTCAATGTTGTTGACATTGCGAACATTTAGCGATTGGATATACGTCAAACTGGGAGGTTGTTTCAGCTCCAGGGCCACTGAAGATGAACAAAACAACACTCGGTGATTCAGTTGAAGCATAGAGTGTATCCAAGACTGCTCTAAATCATCTAAGTCCCCTGAGATGTGCATAAAGCACAGTGCCTTAATACTATGAAGCACTTTTAAGAACCGAACCAAATGACTCTTGTCCAGGTCAACCAGCACTATAAGAGCTCTGACTCGCTTGTACTGACTCCAGTGCAACTTCTTTACTTCCAAAGTGTCAAAGAACTGCTGATGTGTGTTCCCAAAGAGCTTCTTGGAGTGTAGTACCACTGTGGAATCGCACAACCAGGTGCATACCGTCAAGAGAGTATAAAGTGACTGGCAGTCCAAGTGAGCAAGCACTTTCAGCAAGAAGT
Source organism: Petasospora taoyuanica (assembly GCA_030567055.1). Classification (NCBI taxonomy): domain Eukaryota; kingdom Fungi; phylum Ascomycota; class Saccharomycetes; order Phaffomycetales; family Wickerhamomycetaceae; genus Petasospora; species Petasospora taoyuanica. The sequence goes on from JAKUBZ010000005.1 coordinate 345,308, forward strand.
CTGATGGAAGGCGTAAACAGTTCATTCTTGTTCTCTGCTCACCTTTTTCCTACGGGTCAAGTATACAAAGAGTTCTCAACAATTCTGGTTTTTTTCATGCCCATGATGAGCGGATTGATCTTCTCATTCTTTATAGCTATTTACCAGGGTGTCCCTTGAATGCAGCCTTCAAAATCTCTTCTTCCAACCCATTAATCTTGATATACTCCACATTCTTCTCCTTCAGCTTCTGTAATCCCACGTTGTTCTTCACAAAAGTGTCTGGTTCGACAACTCCAACAAATACAGCTCTTATACCCACCTCCAAGATTCTGTCCACACACGGTAAGTTCCCACTGAGTCTGAGCGAACACGGCTCCATAGTTGTGTAGATGACAGTGCCCTCTGGCAGTGTCTCGTGCGTCTTGAACCATTTTTCCAGCGCACACTGCTCAGCATGTGTGTTTCCCTCGAGCTCTCTTGAGTACCCGGTCTCCAGCACCTCTCCATCTTTAACAAGCAGTGCACCAACACAGAAAGCACTGTCAGTGGGCTCACACTTTTGTGCCTCTTTGAGTGCCAGTTCCATGAACTTCTGATGTCCTTCCAGTGCCCATTGCGGATACGCAGTCTCGTAGGACCATCCGTTCTCTGCTGTACTGTAATATCGATAGGCGTGGAGCCACAAGTCCAAATCATTAGGCCCCGGGTCTGAGTAGAGCTCACCATCACATGTGGGGCAAGTCTCGTCGAGCACACGCTCACCATCGGCTTCTGGGTAGAACCACGAGGAAGCTGACACAGATTTCCCCATCTCATGAAGATTCACACGTGCCTCTTCTAATTGCTCTTTGGTGGCATCTTGGCCCAGAGTATGGCCCCAGACGTGCTCGTTTGCATAGATTGGATCATTGGCAATAGGATACCCCAAGTTTTGCAAATGCACTCTGATCTGGTGAGTTCTTCCAGTGTGTGGCATACATTTGACAATAGAAGTGTGACCGTCCGATGAGAGTTTGATGAATTCAGTCTTTGCGTCCTTCCCATTGACATCATCGATGCAATTGAGACCAACACGAGGGTCATATGAAGCCATCGGTCTTTCAACAACAATGTGCTCATCAGGGAAGACTCCTTTAACTCTGGCAATGTATTCTTTCTTCACTTCTCTCTGCTTCAGCTGCTCCACAAACCGGTCAGCACCTTGTGGCGTCCTTGCCATAAACATCAGACCAGAGGTGAGTCTGTCCAGTCTGTTACATGGGTGTACTTCGCCCATGCCCATCTCTAGCGTCATCAGCTTTGTCACGGTATTATAGCGGTATCTCCCCGTTGGATGCACCGGGATCCCTGCTGGCTTGTCAATCACCACCAAGTTGTCAATCTCCTTGACAATGCGAACGGGTCTCGAAGTCACAGGAGGCTCATGTCTATGAATCTTGTGCTCTATAAGATCTCCGTTTCTCACAATCGTGTCCAAATCAGCTGGAGTACCATTGATCTTCACTTCTCCACCGGCAATCTTTCTTCTATAGTGTTCTTCTGTACGATCTCTGAACTCCTTAGAAAAAATGTCAATGAGCGTGCGGTCTCTCCACCTGAGCTTACAATACGTGAGGTAGGTAAAGTAATATGGCTTTACTTTCCTTAACGGACCCTCAATATAGTACTGTGCATCTTCGTCACTCGTATGGACATGGACATCCTGTTTCTTTAACTTGAAACCGGACTCAGAGCGGAGCTTCTCCAGCTTCATTGGAGGTGTATGAGCTCTCTTCTCTGCCATTCTTTGCAGAGTTTTGAGCATACAATCTTGTATTTGGCTAATGGAGAGAAGGCGTATATGATTTTATGTCAACTTTTCATTTGGGCGCGATGAGAGGAGACTCGAGAGTAATGTGATGGAGATTTGTGGAGTTATTTGGCATTTAATGGTATGATATATGGAGAATGCAGAGTTTCTCATCTTCTACTTTGCAATGATTATCAATTTTATTGGTCGTTATGTTTTTACGATTACTATATTATATACAAAAGGACAAATGTGATACTTCCCACGAGGTTCGAACCGACACATTCAAAGAGACTCGCAAAAAAAAAGAGAAGTGATCCCTAGCAGGATCGAACTGCTGATCTTGGCGTTATTAGCACCACGCCTTAACCAACTGGGCCAAGGGATCTTTCAACTGTCTAGTTTTTGTGCTGGATTACCAATCTATATTAAAAATATAGAGGTGACGTGAACAGCGATTTTATGGATTTAAGGGATTAGAGAGCGTATATGTAAAGTCATATATGTGTTATATGTAGCCTAAAGTATCTTAAAACTCTTAAATGTTCTCTGATGAAGACTCTACTGCCCAGTTACATGTAGTTATACAGCACCTAAATTTTGACATATATGTGATGCTGTCACTTGACGCACGTATTATAGATGATGATCGATCCTTTTCTGTAGTTGCTTGTGATGAGAATTAGTTGCCTATCTTTTATTCTATAGCTCATGGATTATATGCTGCATATTACGCCATATTTAAAACGTCTCTGCACAATTGGCGTCTCACTCATATGTCTTCCACTCACATTTTAACATATATAGATATGCTATATAAGCACCCTCGACTAGCAAGTTAGGACAATTATATATTCACAAAACAATTCGTCTGTATAATGATAAACAATTAGCATAACGTTAAATCTATACATTCAATGTCTTTTCAATCATATGGCACATAAACACAAGGCCAATTGTCTGCCACTCGTCAAAGTGTCACTAAGATCTGCCTATCGGGGCTTTTTTTTTATTTTTTATTTTCCTATTTTTTTTATTTCATTTTAATTTCATCTTTGAAATTATAGTACGGCCCAGTTCATTGGCTGGCGAATCACGAATTCTGCACATGCGCGCAGTTGATTTATTGCTGGGTGTGTGGTTGGGTGGATACGATTTCTTTTCTTAAACCTATCAACGCACGATGTAATTTAGCTTAAGAGCGCATAAAGCAGCTCAATTGCACAGTCATATTCCGAATACCGAAATATTATCTGGACAGGATCTACCAAAATTTGCGTGTACCACCCCTTCGTTCTCCCAACCTCTCAACACATCCAGACACCCTCATCGCGCGAATTCCTTTTTTTTTTTTTTTTTTTTGGGTTTTTTATTTTGGGCTTCCATCTCCGTTCCTTTTTTTTGCTCTCAAGAGAGAAGGAGCAGTAATTTTTTTTTTTTTTCGCCCATGCTCCATGGTGGCTCTGCGCTCTGTATAAAAAAATTTTCTTTCGCACTTTTTCCATCCATTCCACTCTTCTTCTAAAGATCTGTAATCACCCACATCAAAATGGCTGACTCCCAGCAGAGTGTTGAAGTGCTTAACGAGCTCTTCCAGAAGCTTTCCGTTGCCACCGCCGAGGAGCGTGACGCTGCTGCCACCAACGTTGCCTCTTTCCTCAACGGTTCCATCATTGAGCATGATGTGCCAGAGCAGTTCTTTGCTCAGTTGGCCAAGGCCGTCTCCGACAAGAAGGCCGCTGTCAACGCCATCGAGGCTGTGATTCACATTGCCTCCGCCAACAACTTGTCCCCATCCGTGGAGCCATATGTTGTTGACTTGGTCCCAGCCATCTGTGCCAAGTCTGGTGACAAGGACAACACCTTGAGAGATGTTGCTGGTAAGGCCCTCATTGCCATTGCTACCGCCATCGACCCATGTGCTGTCAAGGCCTTGTTGCCACACTTTGTTGCCTCCCTCTCCTCCACCAACAAGTGGCAGGAGAAGGTTGCCATCTTGGGCGCCATCTCCGCCCTCGTTGGCCACGCTGAGCAGCAGGTTGCCCTCAGAATGCCTGAGTTGATTCCAGTCCTTTCCGAGGCCATGTGGGACACCAAGATCCAGGTCAAGGAGGCTGCCACTGCCACCATCAGTACTGCCACCCAGACCGTCCACAACAAGGATATCGAGAAGTTCATTCCAAAGTTGATTGAATGTATCGCTAAGCCAACCGAGGTCCCAGAGACCGTCCACATTCTCGGTGCCACCACCTTCGTTTCCGAGGTCACCACCGCCACCTTGTCCATCATGGTCCCATTGTTGTCCAGAGGTTTGGCTGAGCGTGACACCGCCATCAAGCGTAAGGCTGCCGTCATTGTCGACAACATGTGTAAGCTTGTCGATGACCCACAGGTTGTTGCTCCTTTCATGTCCAAGTTGTTCCCAGCTCTCCAGGCTAACTACTCCACCATTGCCGACCCAGAGGCCCGTGACGTTACCCTCAGAGCCTTGAACACCTTGAGAAGAGTTGGTGCCATTGGTGCCGATGACGTGATCCCAGAGGTGTCCAACGCCGGTGACCAGACCATCACATTGAAGGAGCTCACCAACATCTTGGCCGAGAACAAGACCGAGGTTGCCGACAGATTCCTCCCAGTGATCAACTACGCCGCCTTCATTGCTGGTGACTTGATCGACGAGAGAATCATCGACCAGGCCGCTTGGTACGAGCACCTCACCAACTACCTCACTGTCTTCATGCATGAGAAGCAGGCTCAGGCTGACATTGACGAGTGGAGAAAGCGTGCCATTGACAACATCCCAAGACCACCATCTTTCGAGGATGAGGACGACGAGGGTGAGGACTTGTGTAACTGTGAGTTCTCTTTGGCCTACGGTGCCAAGATCTTGTTGAACAAGACCCAGTTGAGATTGAAGAGAGGTAGAAGATACGGTCTCTGTGGTCCAAACGGTGCCGGTAAGTCCACCTTGATGAGAGCCGTTGCTAACGGTCAGGTTGAGGGTTTCCCAACCCAGGACGAGTGTCGTACCGTGTACGTTGAGCACGACATTGACGGTGTCCACGCTGAGACCTCTGTGTTGGACTTTGTTCACGATGACCCAATCATCTCCGCCTCCAAGGAGGAGATCCACGACAAGCTCATTGAGTTCGGCTTCACCGAGCAGATGATTGCCATGTCTATCCAGTCCCTTTCTGGTGGTTGGAAGATGAAGCTTGCTTTGGCCAGAGCCGTCTTGAAGAACGCTGACATTTTGTTGCTCGATGAGCCAACTAACCATTTGGACACTGTCAACGTTGCTTGGTTGGTCAACTACTTGAACACCTGTGGTATCTCCTCGATCATTGTCTCCCACGACTCTGGTTTCTTGGACAACGTTGTCCAGTACATCATCCACTACGAGGGTTTCAAGTTGAGAAAGTACAAGGGTAACTTGTCCGAGTTCGTCAAGAGAGTGCCATCCGCCAAGTCTTACCACGAGTTGGGTGCCTCCGATTTGGAGTTCAGATTCCCAGAGCCAGGTTTCCTTGAGGGTGTCAAGACCAAGCAGAAGGCCATTGTCAAGGTTTCTAACATGTCCTTCCAGTACCCAGGTACTACCAAGCCACAGATCCAGGATGTTACCTTCCAGTGTTCTTTGTCTTCCAGAATTGCCGTCATTGGTCCAAACGGTGCCGGTAAGTCCACTTTGATCAACGTGTTGACTGGTGAGTTGTTGCCAACCACTGGTGAGGTTTACGTGCACGAGAACTGTCGTATTGCCTACATCAAGCAGCACGCTTTCGCTCACATTGACTCCCACTTGGACAAGACTCCATCTGAGTACATCCAGTGGAGATTCCAGACCGGTGAGGATAGAGAGACCATGGACCGTGCCTCGAGACAGATCAACGAGTCTGATGAGCAGGCCATGAACAAGATCTTCAAGATTGAGAGCACTCCAAGACGTATTGCCGGCATCCACGCCAGAAGAAAATTCAAAAACACCTACGAGTACGAATGTTCCTTCACCCTTGGTGAGAACATTGGCATGAAGAACGAGAGATGGGTCCCAATGATGTCTGTTGACAACGCTTGGTTGCCAAGAGGTGAGTTGGTTGAGTCGCACTCCAAGATGGTTGCTGAGGTTGACATGAAGGAGGCTTTGGCCTCTGGTCAGTTCAGAGCTTTGACCAGAAAGGAGATTGAGTCCCACTGTTCCATGTTGGGTCTTGACGCTGAGTTGGTTTCGCACTCGCGTATCAGAGGTTTGTCTGGTGGTCAGAAGGTTAAGCTCGTGTTGGCTGCCTGTACTTGGCAGAGACCTCACTTGATCGTCCTTGACGAGCCAACCAACTACTTGGACCGTGACTCTCTCGGTGCTTTGTCCAAGGCTCTTAAGGCCTTTGAGGGTGGTATCATCATCATTACTCACTCTGCCGAGTTCACCAAGGACTTGACTGAGGAAGTGTGGGCCGTTGTCGACGGTAAGATGACTCCATCTGGTCACAACTGGGTCACCGGCCAGGGTGCTGGTCCAAGATTGGAGAAGAAGGAGGATGAGGAGGACAAGTTCGATGCCATGGGTAACAAGATTGCCGGTGGTAAGAAGAAAACCAAACTCTCCTCTGCCGAGTTGAGAAAGAAGAAGAAGGAGAGAATGAAAAAGAAGAAGGAGATGGGTGACGCTTACGTGTCGTCTGACGAAGATTTCTAAGTTGTTTCTTGATTATTCTTTATATTTTGGTGGTTTTTGGATGTCTGCATGCATGGAGAGGCTTGTGGGATGCTTGCTTTGGTAAGTGGCAGCGAGCCGTGTGGCGTTCTTGTTTTGCCTCTGCTGTGGCGTCCACACCATTGGGGTTTTACTGGTTGAGCATACAAAGTCGCTTAGAGTCTTTTTAATTAATTGGTTTCTGTTATTTGGTTGTAATCCTTTTTAAGCGTACGATATATAAATTTTCCATCTGCCATGTTCCCGTGTCAGTAAGATATACTTCACTGCATGGCGAATTTTCCAGCAAATGATAAGGGTCGTAATTAACCACATTGTTACCAACCAATTGTTTAACAAGTGGGGAGGCTGAAAAACCAAGTGAATGCTTCGTCGCTTTCTCATAAGAAACAACATCCCAAAACTCCACAGAAACATGCAGATCAAATCGATTCCTATGCGCTGGAAAGCCGGTGACAACTATGCCTACTTGCTTACTGATGACTCAACAAGCGCCTCGTGGTTGATTGACCCAGCTTATCCAGAGGAGATCCCAGAGAAAGAATTGGAAGGATTCGACATACAGGCGATTGTGAACACACATCACCACTATGATCATAGTGGTGGTAATGCACATTTCAAGCGTGTACTCGGTGTGAAGGTCATTGGAGGCAAAGACTCACCGTTGGTGGAGTATACACCAGCTCACCACGAAGTGATCCACTTGGGCTCTGGTATCTCTATCACTGCGATCCACACGCCTTGCCATACGCAGGACTCGATCTGTTATTATGCGGAGGACCAGAAGACAAAGCAGAGAGCGGTGTTCACAGGAGACACATTGTTCACTGCTGGATGTGGTCGTTTCTTTGAAGGAGAGCCACAGGAGATGGTTGGAAGTTTGGGAAAACTGGCACAGCTGCCAAGAGACACTCTTGTATATTCTGGACATGAGTACACCAAGGGTAACGTTGCCTTTGCAAAGACAGTGATGGCCAGTGATGCGTTGACCAAGTTGGACGAGTTTTGTGAGCAAAATGAAGTGACGACTGGTAAGTTCTCTATTGGCGATGAACTGGAGTTCAATCCATTCATGAGAACCGATGATGAGAGTATCAAGGCCAAGTTGCACGTTGATGATGATGTGGAGTTGATGGGGCTGTTGAGAGAGATGAAGAACAACTTCTAATGGGCCCACAATATATATGACATTCGAAGAGCGAGTATAGTAGGATCAGACTAATGAGAATGCATTCGACTATATACACAAATAGATATAGAAAAAGATACAGAAATGTCGGAGACACAGCGTTTCTACCCTCATCACTAGACAAAGGCGTTCACCATAACCTCAGCACCTTCAAGGCACATTGAAACGTTGCTTTCACTCTGCTGTCCGCACCTTTGGCTCATGGAAGAAAAGAGAAGATCAAAGATTCTAAAATGTCAGAGTAAATTAAAAATTATCTATCTGAAGAAAGGGAGAAACCATAAGTGTAACAGGGCAAGGGAAGGAAGCAGTGGAAAAAATTTCGTTTATAAATGTGAACTCCAGTGATGTTCGGGTGTAGTAAAGGTTCCCCCCCGCGATTTCTTGAAATTAGGAGGCGAAATATTGCTGGCTCCTTTTGTTAGGTATTGAGGCTGTAAAGATAGGCAGTTGATAAGCAATTGAGTGATAGAATGGCGAAGAACAACAAGAAAGAGGAACAAAAGAAGGAGGAAGAAGGTGAGATTCTGGACGACGTCTTGTCTGATGACGAGGTTGAGCCAGAGGTGGAGCCAGAGGTGGAGCCGGAGGTGAAGCCAGAGGCTGAGACGGAAGCTGAGACGGAAGCTGAGGTTAAGCAAGAGGAAGAAGCTAAGGAGGAGCCTAAAGGGGAGGAATCAGAGGAGGCAAAGCCGGATGTGCCTAAAAAGGATGACACTCCGCCTCCAAGACCTGCCAGACCTCCAACGCCTCGCCAGCAGGCACTCAAGTCTCTCCAGGAGGCCTTTCCTACTGTGGAGGAGAAGTACATCCAATCCCATCTGATTGCTGCTGGTTACAAGCTCGAGCAGGCCTTCAATGCGCTGCTGTACTTGTCCGATCCTGGAAGCTTCAATCTGGATGAAGTTGTGCCTGAGGAGGAGGCTGCTGCCGCTGTTGCTGCTCCAACTTTACCTCAGCGTCGTATGACACAGTTGGAAGAGGATGAGCTTTTGGCCAAGTCTTTGGACGAGGAGTTCAGACGGAAAGCGGAGCGTCGTGCCAGAAGACACACCGAGCAGCAGAGAAGACAACAACAAAAGGGCGGCGACTACGAGGAGGAGGATGAGAACATTTTGTCGAACTTTGTGGAGAAGGACCTCCCCCAGATCAAGGAGCAGTTCACCCGCAACTTGGAGGAGACGAAGAACAAGTTCAACTCGTGGGTCGGTGGCTGGAAGAAGCAGTACGCCACTGCACAGGAGGAGCTGAGCAACAGACAGACGAGTAGACAGGCACGTGATGAGTTTGACGAGGACCCGGAGGAGGTTGATTTGCAGAAGTTCCATGGGATCAAGCTAAGTGATGACACTGAAGAAGAGGTGAAGCCAAAGACACCAGCGAGAAACAGAGCGGCATCCACAGACTTGTATGGTACTCCAAAGCACCAGGAGAAGAAGAAGAAAGTGGTGGATGACGATGATGACTTCAATCTCAGTGATTGATTAGGTACTAATTTTACACAAATACGACTACGTGACGTTAGTCTATAGTATAGAATCAGGTTTAGAACAAGGCCAAAGCGGCAACGGCAGCCAGGGCACCAGCGACACCGGACATCTTAATGGCAGCGCCCTCCAAAGTGGTGACACCTGCAGAAGTGGTGGAGTTGGACGAATTGGATGATGCGACAGCAGAAGAAGAGGAAGCGAAGAGGGTAGAAGTGATCTCATCGGTCTCAGTGGAGGTGACGTCCTCTGAGGCAGTGGTCTCTGAAACAGTAGTCTCTGAGGCAGTGGTCTCTGAGGCAGTGGTCTCTGGGGTGATAGTGGTACCCTCTGGGGCCAACGTTGCGCTGGACTCCTCGGTGGAGGAAGTAGTAGCAGTCAATGGGCAATAGGTGGTGTACTCAGTGACAACACCGCTCTCAGTAACAGTGACAACCGTGACACCAGTTGTGACTGGGACCTCGGAGCAGGCATCGTTGGAGCAAGAAGTAATGGTGACAACGGTGGTAGATTCCTCCTCAACGACAACGGTAGAGGTACCGTTGAGGTACTGGGCAGAAGCCAAAGCCATGACGGAGGCGGAAGCAGCGACGGTGGAGAACTTCATCGTGGTACGTATTGGTCTGTTAAAAAGTGAGTGACTAGGGTGAGTTTGATGCTGGCTATCTGAGAGACTTGGGAAAGAGGAGGCCTGGAAGGGGTATTTATACCGATATATACAAGATACAAGATATATACCAATATCCAGCCCTGTCATCGAGCCCCAGCCCTGTCCCCCTGTCTCCTGCCCCTTGGCCCCAGCCCTGGGCCATGCATATTTCTTATGGTGCCCAATGCCCACAGCCCAGGAAGTCCGATGGCGTGTTGACATTTTCTGTGATTATGCATGCAGCGTGCGCGTCTTGTGGGTCCCACCAGTATTGTGCGGCCAATTATGTGCTTGGATAATTTGTGGGTTGGATGGATGTTTGACAGAGGTATTCATATGGTAGTAATAAGTTAATTAGGATAGTATCACTTTCAGAGTTCTAGCAATGCAATTTGTATAAATTTTAGTCAGCCAAAAGACTTGATAATATACCCCTCCGGGCCCCATTCACCAGTATGGGGGCAATAAAGATATGAGATTTGGGCACCGTCAGTCTGTGAACTTCAGCTGATACAGCCTCAAAACGGCAATAATGGGCTTATCAAATGCAGGTATATGGCGGAATTTTTTTGCCTGTAATGTGTGATTGAGATTTGGGGTATAAAGTGAGGGAAGTGGCCCTTGAGAAGGGATAAAATTGTCAGAATACACAAAAAAGCAGTACTCTACTTGATTAATCTGATGTATGCAAGGCCTATAATCGCAGTATATTTCGTATATCAGCGTGTAAAAATTCAGTATATATATATGGAGCAGTAAATCAGTATATCATCATAGTCATAAAGGTCATAACGTCATTATAGTCGTGTCTATTTCTCAAGCCTTGCATCAGCCAATAACCCTGGTCTCAATGACCTTAGCAGGGAAGAACTGATTTTTAGCAGATGGAGCAGATGGTGGTATTGTTGGGAACGATAGAGTCATAGAGATAGATTCGGTGGAAGTTGGAAGCGGTTGGGCAGAGGCGAGCGTCAGAAGGATCAGCATATAGAGATTCATCTTGTTTGAGTCTTGGTTGACGTGTATGGTGTGTGTGTATATGGTATAGCGTATAGGGTATGCCTTAGTGTGTAGTACTTCGATATCTCCCAGAAGTATCAACCCATCGATCAGGGAAACAACCTTCTATATATATATAAATATATATATATAAGTACACTTGATAAGTCATTTTAAGGCAAGGCTGATGCGAAACAGGGGCGTTTCGTAGTAAAACGCGTCTCTTACAAGGTTTGAAAGGAGGGTACGCGCTGTGATGTAAAACACGGTCTGGACTGAAGGACTTCTATTCTATATGAAACTGTGTATGGTGATGCATATTGATCGTTGAAGCTTGGGCCAGGGCCCCAGTATATCTCTAAATGTTTATTATAGTAAGTAATGAACATCTATATTATCGACTAAAAAACAGACGAAAACATTTTTAGGTCACATGACTGTCCTAACAGCTTTACAGCTCCGGGCGAACACCGAATTTCAGTCATCAACAAACCGAGCTCGCGTGGCGTAATGGCAACGCGTCTGACTTCTAATCAGAAGATTCTGGGTTCGACCCCCAGCGTGAGTGCTCCGTTTCGTTACTTCTCTTTTTTTTTTTTTTTTTTTGCTTCGCGTTCCATATCTCATAGCTATAACAAAGCCGTGGCCGTGGCCGTACCGGGGGTAATAAATGAATGCACATGGCTGCCTCCACATTTTCACCACCGCCCCACAGATTTAAGGGGGGGTGGTGGTGATCAGCTGTCAATTGTTGAGCGATTGTTTCTTTATTTGGGATTAAATCTTTGCTTAACACATAAAGGGCCATTTAAAAGGTAGAGAACAATGGCAGAGACTAATCAAAGTGAGCCGCAGATTCCTGCTTCGGTGGCAGGCGCCGTAAGGGATGATCCATGGTTAACACCATTTGCTCAAGAGTTGGCTAATAGAAGATCTCAGGCTGATCAGTGGTTGAACAAGTTTAAAGAGGCTGAAGGGGGTATTATCAATGTTGCTGACAGTTATAAGACGTATGGTTTGCATGAGGATGACAGTGGGGTACATTACAAAGAATGGGCACCTAACGCATCGGAGGCCTTTATTGTTGGTGAGTTCAACAACTGGGAGAAATCTCACCAAATGATCAAAGATTCATATGGTAATTTCTCCATTACACTTCCAAAGGGGTCAATCCCACATGACTCACGTGTCAAGATTCTATTGAAGCTCTCAGATGGTAAGGAGTTGTATAGACTTCCAGCATGGATCACCAGGGCAACAGCACCACTAAGGGAATCCAATTCTGTATCGTATGAAGCTCGTTTCTGGAATCCGGAGGTGAAGTACGAGTTTAAGCACAAGAGACCGATTCCTTCAGAGAGTCTGCGGATCTATGAGGCACACGTTGGTATCTCTACTCCGGAGCCACGTATTGGTACTTATAAGGAATTCACTCAGAATGTACTGCCAAGGGTGAAAGATTTGGGATATAATACCATCCAATTGATGGCCATTATGGAGCATGCGTATTATGCGTCTTTTGGGTATCAGATCACTTCGTTCTTTGCCATCTCTTCACGTTTTGGCTCACCTGAAGACTTGAAAGAGTTGATTGATACTGCACATTCCATGGGCATTGTGGTGCTATTGGATATGGTTCATTCGCATGCTTCAAAGAACGTTGACGATGGGCTCAACAACTTTGATGGTACCGAGTACCAATACTTCCATTCTGGCGCTAAAGGTGATCACCCACTATGGGATTCCAAATTGTTCAACTATGGGAAGTACGAGGTGTTAAGATTCTTACTTTCGAACCTGAAGTTCTTCCTAGACGTTTACAAGTTTGACGGTTTCAGATTCGATGGTGTGACTTCGATGCTCTATTTACATCACGGTGTCGGTGCCGGTGGTGCCTTTTCAGGTGACTACAACGAGTACTTGCATGAGAACTCCGCTGTGGACAAGGAAGCATTAACTTATTTGATGCTGGCCAACGACTTGATCTCCGAGTGTGCTAAGGGAGAAAACACCAAATTCATCTCAATTGCTGAGGATGTCAGTGGCATGCCAACTCTCGGTGTCAGTCGTGCAGATGGTGGTGTTGGGTTCGATTACAGATTGGCCATGGCACTACCAGACATGTGGATCAAGCTATTGAAAGAGAAGCAAGATGAAGATTGGGATCTCAGTTCCATTGTACATACACTCACAAACAGGCGTTATGCTGAAAAGGCCATTGGGTACTGTGAGTCGCATGACCAGGCCTTAGTTGGTGACAAGACTCTTGCGTTCTGGTTGATGGATGCGGAGATGTATACCAACATGAGTGTGCTCTCACCACTGACACCAACGATTGACCGTGGAATTGCATTGCACAAGATGATCAGGTTGATCACCTCTTCATTGGGAGGTGAAGGATATCTCAATTTTGAAGGGAATGAGTTTGGTCACCCAGAATGGCTCGATTTCCCTAATGTCAATAACGGAGATTCGTATCATTATGCTAGAAGACAGTTCAACCTTAGTGATGATGACCTGTTGCGATACAAGTTTTTGTACCAGTTTGACAAGGCTATGCAGTTGACAGAAGACAAGTATGGCTGGTTGCACAATAAAAACCAGTACATTTCACTCAAGCATGAGTCTGACAAAGTGTTGGTGTATGAGAAAGCAGGGCTGCTCTTTGTGTTCAACTTCCATCCAACAAACAGTTATACGGACTACAGATGTGGTGTGGACGTTGCAGGGAAGTACAAATTGGTGCTGAACTCTGACCAAGCGCAATTCGGCGGGCACGATAGAGTCTCTATGGATACTGAGTTCTTTACTACCGACTTGGAGTGGAACGGCAGAGGAAACTTCATCCAAGTGTATGTTCCTAACCGCACTGCGTTGGTGTTTGCCCTCGATTAGTCTTTTTCTCCATTATCATATTCTGCTTTAACAAAAAAAGAGAAAAAAAAGGGAATAATAATTCATATATACTTCATCAAATATTCTTCATCTTCAGTATAATAGCCAATTTGCCAAATGAGGCAACGTTGTGAGCCCGCGCGAGCCCCCATACTTTTAAAAAAAAATTCCAAGCTCATCTCCTTATACTTGTTGAAGAATAAACACATTGAACAGGCAGAGTACCAAAAAACAAAAAGATGTCTGAGAAAAAGAACCAGTTGTGGCGTTTGGATGTGTTGGAGGCGCATTTCTTGGAAAAGCCAGTTCGCTACCCAAGAACCAAGTCTTTGTTAAGAGCCAGGGGGAAGAGTAGAACGAATTTGTTACCTGAGAACAAACAAGTTGCGTTACAAGAGATCAATGCTTTGAGATCGGATATATTTGCTAAGAAACTGCATAGTTCTTTAGTAAAATATGTCAGGGTGATGAAGAAGTTGATAAAGAGTGACAAGAAGGGTTCACCAGAAGAGAAGAAGTTCTGGGGATCATTGGATGTCACGAAGATTGCCAACATCAGAATCATCAAGTTGTGCTCTACGGTTTATAAGTTGAATGCTAAGAAGTTGGCAACACAAGAACCGGGCAGCAGACCAAGTTTCATCACACAGTGGATTATTGATGCACTGGTGGACAAATCGAATGACTTGAACCCTTCAAAGTTCTACAACGAGATGTCTGTGCAAGAGAGAAACTGGTACTCCAAGCTGGTGAACCACAAGGATATTCAGAATGTTGTTGACACTGTAGCGAACAGTTTCAAGATTGTTTTGGGCCCGGTGAAGAGAGCGGAAGCTGTGGGTGGTGATGATGAAGAAGAGGAAGAAGAAGAAGAAGAAGAAGAAGAAGAAGAAGAAGAAGACGAGAGTGAAGCTGATAATGAGAAAGAGAGTGATGAGATGGACGTGGAAGCTGATGAGTTCTCACAGTACGACCAATACCTCGCGTACACAGATGACGACGAGGATGAAGTGGTGGCGTTGGACCCAACGATTGATTATAACGAGGTAACGGATACTGAGCCATCTGATGAGGAAGATGAAGAGGAGAAGGATGACTTTTTTGAGTTCGCACCGGAGCCTACGAAGGAGAAGAAGGAGAAGGAGAAGAGGAAGGTGGCACTGCCAGAGCTACAAGCAGGGTTCATATCTGGTTCTGAAGATTCCGACATTGAGGATGACGAAATAGTACAAGAGATCACGGGAGCAAAGAAGAAGAACAGAAGAGGCCAAAGAGCCCGTCAGAAGATCTGGGAGCAGAAGTACGGACACGGTGCTATGCATGTACAGAAGGACAAGTTAGAGAAACATAAGATGAGAGAACAGAAACAGAAAGAGTGGGAAGAAAGAGAAGCCAAAAGACAGGCAAGGGCAGAGATGACCGGTTCGAATGCTTCTGCACTGGGAGACAGAAAGCAGGGCAAGACGGTGGAGGCAACACAGACATTGCACCCTTCGTGGGAGGCGAAGAGAAAACAAGAAGAGGCTCGCAAGAATGCAAAGTTCCAGGGTAAAAAAGTGGTCTTTTAAATATGATAGCACACAGATCGAAGTGGAAAAAAAGAAAATGGGTCGCGCGTACGTATAGTGAAAAAAAAATTGTAAAGCGATGAGCAGTGATATATATACATATATATGTCTGGTGTAGATTGAAAAGAAAATACAAAAAAGAATGCCCACGATAGAGAGCTCAAAAGGCAGCCTGGAGCTCAGGGTGTCACGCAAACGCCAGAAAAGAGAAGCAGAGGGCACGCAAAAGGAGAGACTGCAGTGCCAGTTTGTACTACAAAACAAGAATAAGCAATGCCCATTGACGAGAGCTAAGGATGTCACCTACTGTGCTGAACATTTGAAGGAGAAAGAAGGAGACGTGAGGGTTCCCTGCCCTGTTGATCCTCGTCACTCTGTATGGTCGAAAGAGTTAAAGGGCCACAGCAAGAAGTGTGCCTTGAAGAAGGAGAAACATGAGGACAAGCCATGGTTTAAACTGGATTATAACTGTGATCCATCGGTGAAGAACGATAAGACTTCCTTGGAAGTGGACTATACAAAATGGATTGCTATAGTGGAGAGCGCATTTGAGGAGTTTTTGCCCTTGAAATTAGAACAATTGCACTATGAAGGTGTCCAAGAACGTCTTGAGGCCAAAACCAATCAGAAGCATGCCATTCAACAGAGTTCTTTAATTGCACATCTCCATGAGAACCAGTTGTTATCGGGTGAGATGACGTATGTTGAATGGGGGTGTGGGAAGGCCGAGCTGTCAAGATATCTGTTAAAGAGTGTCATACATAAGGATAAGAACCCATCTGATTTTTTACTCGTTGATAGATCACCCATGCGTATGAAACAAGATCCAAAGATGAGCAAGGATGTTGAAGAGCAACAATTGAAGAAGAATAGGATATTGAGAGTGAGGATAGATATTAAGGATTTGTATGTGGATGGGGTTTTGTCAGAATTTGATACCACTGCTGAATTTGTCGGTATATCCAAACACTTGTGCGGTGCAGCAACTGATTTAACACTCCAATGTATACAAAACAACCCAAAGTTCCAAGGAAAGATGAAAGGTATGATTGTGGCGATGTGTTGTCGCCATTGTTGCAACTATGCTCAATTCTGTCCCACTGGTAAGCAGTTCTTACTCCAAAGAGGCATTGATGAGACAGGATTCAGACATTTGATCAAATTTGCTAGCTGGGCAGTCAATGGCGTGAGACCTAACATGGAGGAATCTCAAGGTGCAGATCACGCCAGTGGACTCACTATTGGGGAACGTAAACTACTGGGACTAAAAGCACGCAGACTTATTGATGAAGCGAGAAGGGCCACCGTGGAGGCTATGGGGCTAAGGGCTAAGTTATGCCACTACGTATCAGAGGACATCTCGCTGGAGAACACCTGTATGGTGGTTTTAGCATAGATATGAAATGAACACGGTAGAATCAAAGAGGGGAAAGAGAGAGAGAGAGAGAAAGAGTTAGATACAGATTAGATCTTCTCAGCCTTGACACCGTGCTTCCAGATGGCCACGAATGGGGTGGAGCCGTCCTCACGGTAGTTGAGCAAGACGATCATGGCGTCTGGGTCCATGGACTCACCGGTGAAGAACTCCCAGTCGTTGAAAGAACCAACAACCTTCTTGACGTAGGCCATGGCACCCTTCTCAAACACCTCAACCTCATCTGGGTTGGACTCCTGGAGGTGGGCCTTGACCTTCTTCATGTAGCCCTTGATGTAGGTGAGGAAGGACTTCTTGTCAAAAGCGGTCTGCTGAAGACGGAAAGAGTAAACAACGTTGTTGACGGTCTCGGCAGCGTCGTCAGCACCTTCGTCATCACCACCCTCGGCAGATGGGTTGGCACCAATGTCAACGTCGCCACCAGCAACGGTGACCATCTGACAGTCGGCCTCGTAGATCACACCGTCAACCTCCTTAAGGTCATAGGCGTCGGACAAGAGCTCGTCGTTGGAAACAATGTCCTGTACTGGTTGTTAGTTTGCTGCTGCTTTTATGGTGCCCTGAACGGGGTGCTTCCCGGGTGAGTCAATGGGCCGAAGGGGAGAGGTGAGAGGGGCCACAAAGACACAACGGGGGCAAAAACTTACAGTGTAAATAATCATTGTGGTAGAAAAGTGTGGCCTCTAATTGAAGAACTAAGAGAAAGTGAGTATAAAAGACAACGCAACACGCATTGAGCGAAAAATTTTTGGCTACCCACCGGGGATTTTTTTTAAAAAAAAAAAAAAAAAAATAGAAAAGAAAAGAAAAAAAAAAACAATGGTACCAGTAAGCCGTACGCGCCCATACACAGTGAATACCCGCATTAGGAAATTGCCCGATCTGCGAAGAGTAAGAGTAAGAGCGAGAAGAGATTACAAACATAAAAGACCATTATCCACAACCAAATTATGCCCTGTGATCCCCTGGTTCTCCAATAGGCTCATAACTCCATGCACGACGCTTTCGAGCTCCAAATCCTGTTCCGTTGCAGTGTCATAGTGTAATCCATGTCCCATATTTGTAGTCTTCACCAATCCGGGGCTTATACTGTTGACTCTTACTCCCTGTGTCCCCAATTCGACAGCCAAGGATCGTGTGAATCCAACGAGCCCGGCTTTTGTAGAAGAATAGACAGTGGTGCCCCTTACGCCTTTCAACCCCAACACCGAGGATATGTTAACAATGGACGATGGTTTGTTCTTTATCAGCGTGCGTGCCAGTAAAGAACTGAGCATTATAGGAGCAGAAAGGTTCGTATGGATGATCTTATGTATGTCCTCAGGTTTTGTCCTTAACAATAACGATGCCTGTGATATCCCTGCTGCGTTTATCAATATGCTTGTTTGTCCAACCATGGGAGTACTCAATAGTAGATTTTTGAGAGAACTTGCTTGAGTGATATCACATGGAACAATACAATGCTTCTGCTCTGCAACAACAACTGATAATTCTTTTAAATTGTTCTCCAGTAGACTTGTGTCTCGTGCCACCATTATGACGTTTACGCCCCTGTGGGCTAATTCTCGGGAAATGGCGAGTCCAATACCACGAGAAGCACCAGTGACAACAGCTGTTTGGCCCTGAAGTCTTAACATTGTGTCTTTATGTGTTGGTTGTTGGGTTGTTGATGCTTAAAATTACATTGACGTACTGTGTTTGTGTGTGTGTGTGTGTGTATATCTTGCTAGTGTTTTTTTCTTCATTTTTTTTCAGTTTTTTTTTCATTTTTTTTTTCAATTTTTTTTTTTATATCGACAATCGTGGGGTCAACTGTGGAGATTCATAAAAGGAAGAGACACAATATTACAATTTATACAAAGAAATAACGAGAATGTTCTGGCCATTGCACCAAAAGGAATCAAAAACTGATGCTCTGTCGGACTTATCGCCAGAGTCGCAGCATTACTTCTCTCTGCAGTCTCGAGAGATGAATGGAATCGTCGTAACAGATGATAATGTTACACCGGAATCAACAAAGCAATTTGCCCAATACAAAGCAGACCATCCACCAAAGGAGATCCGCTATATCAACTGTGCAGATGTCCAGTCCGGGTTTATGGAGTGTATCCAATCCGGGCCTTGGAAAGAACGTATGACAGGCTGTGATGAATGGTCTAAAAAAGTGACCAACTGTGTAAGATTCCAAGTTGATGTATTGATGAAACTGCATTTGCAGGATGTCCAGACAGTGGACAAGTATAAGCAAGTTGCACATGCTGCTGATTCTCTGTGTATAAAGTGGCTTGATGCGTATCACTCACAGGGGAAGATGAGTGATGAAATGTTAAGCGATGTGTACGATCAGAGAGACCAAATTTGGTCTAAATGAGGAGTATTGGTTTATTTATTTATTTATTTATTTATTCATTCATTCATTCATTCATTCATCAACTATTAGCTTCAATTGCTTCCATATCTCCAACTTGTCCTCATATTTTATCCTTACCAATCCCGAAGTTGATGGCACAACAAAGCATTTACAATTGAATGCGCTTTGCTGTTGTAACCCCCATTTGAACTGCCTATTCTGTATACCCATAACTTTAGCAATGGTATCCCAAATTCCCCTACCAACAAAGCATACCACTTTAGGATTATAATCATTAATGGCATCAACTAACCTTGGTACATTCGCTCGCATCTCTTTCATAGGAATCTCTTCAATACCCTTTGTAGGTCGCATCACAAGCTCTGTGAATCCCATTTGATACCTCTGTGGCATTGTAACGTCATCTTCATAACTCAATTGGTCCTTAACGATACCACTATCGTATAACAACGACCAGAAGCTGTTTGATTGGTGTGCAAATCTGTGTTGGACTTGTGATGACTTTATACCAGGATTGAAGCCACAAAACACCAATTTGAGCCCCCGTTGTAGTAAGTCTGGCAAAGGTTGTAAATGCTTATATAAAAGCTCCGATTTGTGGTATTTATATGACTTCTTTTTGATTATCTTATGTTCAGCGATGGATGGCTTGTATGAGAATCTCTCTGTGAGTGATAAGTCCTTTGACCCCATTCTCTTATATCCTTTTAACTTTGGTACTCGTGTTTGTGTTTTGAATGACTTAATGACTAATCTCAATAGCATAGAGCTTCTAAAGATATGATAAAAGTTTTACTTATGCCTTGAGGTAGTAATATATGTCACAACAAGTCGGATCTCATCGTCCCCTCGCCCGGATCTCTGGGGAAGTGCTGCTGCCCCCTCCCATTCGCCCCAATTGGGAAAGCTAATTGAACGCGTCAAAAACTTTCAGATTTCCACAGCGACGCGTTTCCTCTTTGTTATCAACACCCCCCCTCCTCCGAAGAAGAGGAGATCTTCTTGTAATCTGAAGAGAACCTAACATAAAAGATGGAAGAAGGAGATGCAGTCGATGCCGTATTTGGCGACCGTGTGCGCCGCTTCACCGAGTTCTTGGACAATGAGGCAGGTCATACAGATTATCGTGAAGCCATCCGTGAGATGCTCTACAAGGGAACGAGAAGACTTGTTGTCTCTGTGGACGAAGTGCTAGCGTTCGACAAGACGCTTTACACTGGGCTTCTAGAGGAGCCAGCGGGGTTCTTACCGGCGTTTGAGAG
Organism: Petasospora taoyuanica; assembly: GCA_030567055.1. NCBI lineage: Eukaryota > Fungi > Ascomycota > Saccharomycetes > Phaffomycetales > Wickerhamomycetaceae > Petasospora > Petasospora taoyuanica. Next base: position 365,648 of record JAKUBZ010000005.1, read on the forward strand.
GGCTCTGAGAGATGACGTGTCATCCATCTATGACCCAGGCAACCCTGCCTTCAAAGAGGTGACTGATCAAGAGACGTTCCATTTATCGTTCAAAGGTGCGTTTGGACACCTTGCAGTGAGTCCGAGAACCATTAGAGCCACCCACCTGTCGCGTATGATCTCCGTGGAGGGCATTGTCACGAGAGCATCACTGGTGAGACCAAAGATCTTGAGATCGGTTCATTACTCCGAACATAGCGGTCGTTTCCATTCAAGAGACTTTACCGACTATACAACGTCCTTCAACCCCATTTCTACACCACCGGTGTACCCAACAGAAGACCCGGATGGATACAAGCTGACCACAGAGTACGGATACTCGACTTATACAGACCATCAGACAATCACCGTACAGGAGATGCCCGAGAGAGCACCAGCTGGACAACTGCCCAGATCTCTCGAGGTTGTTCTGGGTGATGACTTGGTGGACTCGGTGAAACCCGGTGATCGTGTGCAAATTGTCGGTGTGTATCGCTCACGTGGTGGTGGTGCCAATAACACCTCGGCATTCTTTACCACTGTGGTGGCCAACTCTGTGTATCCATTACACGCTCGTTCCTCAGGTGTGGCCGCTAAGGAGACAATCACGGACGCAGACATCAGAAACATCAACATGCTGGCAAAGAACAGAGACGTGTTCCACATCCTGTCACAATCCCTGGCGCCGTCCATCTACGGCCACGACCGCATCAAGAACGCAGTGCTGCTGATGCTTATGGGCGGTGTGGAGAAGAACTTGGAGAACGGTTCGCATTTAAGAGGTGACATCAACATTCTGATGGTGGGTGACCCTTCGACCGCCAAGTCTCAGATCCTCAGGTTCGTGTTGAATACGGCTTCACTAGCCATTGCCACCACTGGTAAAGGTTCCTCTGGTGTTGGTCTCACTGCTGCAGTCACAACAGACAAGGAAACTGGTGAGAGAAGACTGGAGGCAGGTGCGATGGTGCTTGCGGACAGAGGCATTGTGTGTATCGACGAGTTCGACAAGATGTCTGACGTGGACCGTGTGGCGATCCACGAGGTGATGGAGCAACAGACTGTCACCATTGCCAAAGCCGGGATCCACACCTCACTGAATGCTCGTTGCTCGGTGATTGCAGCTGCTAACCCTGTTCACGGCCAATATGATGTCCACAAGGATCCACACCACAATATTGCACTTCCAGACTCGCTGCTTTCACGTTTTGATTTACTCTTTATTGTCACGGATGACGTGAACACCTCTAGAGACAGAGCCATCTCAGAGCACATTCTCAAGACACACAGGTTTGTGCCTGCCGGGTATTCCGAAGGTGAACCTATCCGAGAGTCCACCAACCTCTCTTTGGCTGCTGGAAACGAAGCACTAGAAGCCGATGGCGATAACGAGGACGGTGAACAACCAGTGTACCAAAAGTTCAACCCATTGCTTCATGCCGGTGCGCTGGCCTCACATCAGGCTGCAAACCCAGAAAACAGACTCAAGAGACCAAAAATTTTGGCGATCCCCTTCTTAAGGAAATACATCCAGTATGCTAAGTCCCGTGTGGAACCAGTGTTGACAAAGGCAGCTTCTGACAACATTGTGGAGATCTATGCTACGCTAAGAAACACCCCTGGTGCCGGTAAGAACACCGCTCCAATCACTGCGAGAACATTGGAAACTGTGATTCGTCTCGCTACGGCACACGCAAAGGTGAGGTTGAGCAACGTTGTCGAGGTGCGTGACACCAACGTGGCCAAGAGACTGTTGATGTTTGCACTGTTCAAGGAAGTCGAAGAGCCCAAGGAAGTCAAGAAGAGACGTAAGGAAGCGGAAGGGTTTGATGACGAGGAACAAGTCTCAGAGGATGAAGACTCGGATGAAGAAATCAGAGACGCACCTCCACAGCCACAACCACATACACAATCCCCACTGAGAAGACAGCCTGTGCGTATGACGAGATCTCAGAGCTCAATTCCTTCATCATCACAGCATCATGAGGACGATTTCATTCCGGTGGACGAATCCCAACACGATGAGACCCAGGAGACTCAGGAGACTCAGGACCCAGAGAACGAGCCACAGGCATTACAGGAACTCGCTGGTGAGACTTCAGGTAACACCACCATTTCTAACGACAGAATGCGTACGTTCACACGCTTAGTAGCAGAATGTCTACTGAGAGAGGAATTCCACGGTGAGAGCGGGTTTAGCCAGGAGCTGCTACTTGAGTCCATCAACAAGTCTCTCCCGGCAGAAGAGCAGTTTGGACAAGCAGAGTTCCAAGCTGGGCTGTCGGAATTGGAGGCACAGAATAAGATCTTCAAAGAGGAAAGCGGTACGTTGTATAACGTCCATTGAGAATGCTACTTACTCGAACATATATCCGTGTTCATTATCATTACTCATCCACAGTGAAATGTGCACTCATGGAGGCCTCGAACGGATTAGTGTTCGTACTACTAGTAGGCGGTATTGAAGCAGTGAAAACCATTGGAGTGTTCATCTGTGGGATGGACATCACGGATGGAATAGCACTGAGAATTGGGGCAGCGGACTGTGAGACTGCGGAGGAGACAAATGAATCGTTGATGAGACGGTAGGAACTCACTTCAAGCATGATAGTCACGTCCTTGGTGGCCTTTGTAAGAGAAGCCAATGACGGACGCACTTCGTGTAAGATCACAGATTCATTCATAATGGCCTTTGTCGATGCCAAAATGGTAATAATTGACTTCAACAGTGCGTTTATCTCATCGTAGAACTTCTTTTTCTCCACTAGAGTCAGTGACTTAACACCTTGGTTCTGGCTACCGAATTTCATCTTAATCTTTTTGTTCAGGTCCATAGAGAGGACACAGGTGCTCGTCAGCTCTTTGATCTTCGAGATGGAAGAACTGGCCAAGTGGTGTTCCTCTGACTTGGCATTGGCAATGGCACTTTTGGAGATCGCATCGTTGAGCTCTGCATACACTTGGTTCGATGACTGGAGCACGTTATGTAGGGAGTCGTATAGTTTCTCATCCACTTCACTATACTCACTCAACTGCTGCTGTGTTATTGTGTTATTGGAATTGAGCTCTGGAATTCTCAATGGTGGCAACTGTGTCGTACGTGTAACTCCTCCCGATGTGAGAGCAATTGGAGCTGAAAGCTCTCTTTTCTCCTCAGTATCTTGTGAGAGCATCCTATAGGCGTTGTATACTTCTGAGTAGCACATGAACAAAGAGAGCAAAAGCATACGGATGAAGCACACATCCGAGTTCTTCAAATAGGTTCCATAGTGCGCCGATAAGGTATCCACCATCTTACGGAAGTTCGCCACTGTCTGTGTCACAGTCTTTAATATGCCATCAATGGAGACGGTGCCCTCTTCATTCGCCTTCTCCGTATGTTCCAGACTCTCTACTAGATGGTCAATCATCGTCTTGGACGAATACAACTGTGATACCATCTCGATGATCACCTGCTTATCCGAGCAGAAAGTGTTGAGCTTCTTCATTGTTGATTGGAACTCTGACAGGGCAAACAGGACTTTACGAGAGATGTCCACAATCTTAAACCTTGTCAAATTCATTCTTCCCTCTTGTAAAGTGGATAATCTCTTGAAATAGTCATTTGATCTGTGTTCTGGAATGGAATCAAGCTTCTCCGTCACTAGGGGAGATTCCGTACGAGAATTAGACCTTGTATGTGTCATCGGGTCTTTTTCTCTCCTCTTCTCCTCCAAGTCCGGAGATGGTGTAAGTGTACCAGTACTAAACGACCGATTTCTCCGCGGATCCAATGACGTTTGTGGTTCATCCTCTTCAATGATATTATGAGTCTGGGTCTGCTGCTCCTGAGGTCTCTTGATGATAAATCCCATTCGCTTTGCGGCTCTGGAACTCACATAACTCTCCGATGTACTTCGAGATCGCTCCAATGATTTTTGTGATGGCTGATCATGGAATTGGAACGTTGTTTGCACTGCTGTGAGTGGAGGCTCTTCTGAGTAAGCAGGCTGTTCCATCGCATGGTTCTCCTCTGTCGTGGAGACCAAATATGACCTTATCTCTTGAAGCCATTCGGGCGTGTTGATCTTAAAGGGAATGCTGTTTAAGAAGCTCTGGATGTGTGGCCTTAGCGGGTTGTTCTCAAGTTCGAGGATCCTCAAATTGTACAGTTCCAGTATAACACTCGGGATTGTCTCAAACCTGTTATTCTTCACCGAAAGTACTTTAAGACTTTTCAAATTAGCAACACCGGATGGTAATTCCGAAATGGAATTAACACTAAGATCTAGAATCTCCAAGTGTCTCATTTCCATCAACACCGCAGGGAACTGTGAAAAGTTGTTGTCTCTAAGATCCAAATACCTCATATGTTCCAATCGTGTGAAACACTGTGGCAATGAGGCCAAGTTATTCTGCTGAAGCGATAGTCTTTCAACGTTGTTCTTTATAAGTTCCACGGCTTCTGGTGGGAACGACTGAATTCCGAGCCCCACGAGCTTCAAAGCACCGTTTTCTTCATCTTGTAATGAGCGCGTAAGCTCTTCACTTACGAGTTGTAACAGCCGCGTTCGACTAGTTGTATGATGATCCGCTGTACTCATTCTAATATTTTTTGCCTCTGCTTTGTTTGATATGTGTGTGTTTGTTGATTTGTGATCTTGGCGGTCTCTGTGTCCTGCTTAGAGCAAAGGCGGTATATATTTATCTGATCCTTTCAGTCCCTGACCAGTTGTGTTCAATGTGTTTACCAGTATCTCGAATAGTCGCTTAGAAAAATCTGGTGTATTAATCCTTTCGAATAGAAGTTTATAATGGCCCTTTGATTTCTAGATCACCGATTCGCGAAATCTATCACCGATTCGCGAAATCTATTTTTGTTTTGTGCCTTTTTTTGTTCTGTGCAATAAGTGGTACGGGCCACACCATAATACAGAGAAGAGATATATAAGTATATAGATAGATATCCATATACGAAGATTTACCATATGAGCTACTTACATATATTTGTGTATCATAAAAAAATTAAAAGTCTAACTCTGGTTGAACCAAAAGCTGCAAACCTCAAATGCAGCAGAACAAAAAATTATAGAGATCATTATATAGGAATAAAATAAAGCAATGAAAGGGAACAGATGTATGGAAAGAAAAAACTCGTAAGTCGTGAAGATATGGAAGTCATAAGAAAATGTTTGGTTATTGGAATTGGAAACCACCACCGATTCCATGGTTGGGGATATGACAAAGTTCCAATTGTTGGAATTTTTCAGAAGATTTGTGATAATAAAGACCAGTGATATCACCTGTTCTTTGGTTAAAAGAAATGTAATAAAAACCTGCAAATGATGCACCTTCAATAGAATCCAAATTTGCATCTGGAACAAGAAATTTTTCCTTCCATCTCATATAAATGTTTGAGAAATTCAAATAATTCTTATGAATGTATGACTTATCTAAAATTCGTTTCATTGGTAAGTCATCTTTCCAACTGATAAATTTTGACCAATGTTGGATATCAATATCATCTGTAGAACCCCAAGATTTGTCTTCTGTATAGAAAGAATGCTCTTCAGATACCATTTCAGCTTCAAAGAAAGTGATAATCTCAGGATATGCCTCAGTTAATCCTTGAATCTTTAAGTATCCACACATATATGACTTTTCAAGGTCAACGTATTTCAATTCCACATCTACTTCATAAGTAGATCTTCCAGATTGTTGGCATCCTCGGAACATTGCGCCCGGTCTGAGGATCGACGAAGTTTGTGGTTTAAGTTGACTCTTAATAAAGAAGTCCGTAAGGTTATACGTCATATCGGTATTACTCGTTGTAGAACCAAGTTCAACATGTGAAGAGCTGTTCGATTTTTCCATTGAATCGTTTGTAGTAATCAGTGATAGCGTGTTGAGTGACGCTGAAGAAGAACCAGAAGAGTGTAATTGTTGTTCCACTTCCAAAGCGAGCAACTTGTTCTCCATAGGTCCATTGGAGATAGTGGTGGGTATCATCACCACTGAGTTCTTGCGGGATTGTGGCTGTGCCTGTGGACTCTGCTGTTGTTGTTGTTGTTGTTGTTGATGTTGTTGCTGCCCAATAAGCTGAAGAGCCTCAGGCAGCGAAACAACCTCGTGCGCTGGCATTTTTTTTGTGGGGTGTGGTTTCTCTTTTCTCTCTGCGATGTTGTTGATTATATGGGATGTGTCACGCAATTCACGATTTCACGATATTCAACAGATCTGTGGGGGTGTAGAAGTCCAGAAAGGGAACAAAAAAATGTGTGTGCTCTCACTGGCAAGCAAATCTATTAGTCTCACTGATGGGGGGAGGGGGAAGAGGTGACAGAATGTGGAATAGAAGATATAAACAAAGATTAATTTGAATCCAAATTTTTTTGATCTGTTTTTAAAAAAAAAAAGGAACTCTTAATTTGGTGTCACATTTCTTTTTTCTTAAAGGCGAGCCCGATGACGCAAAAATCTTATAAAAAAAATAAAAAAAAAAGGAAAAATTCATCATTCCACATACGGTAGCAAAACGTGACTACGCACGTGCCTAAGGCTTTGCGGGGGTTCGGAATTTTTGTTTGCACAGCAACGTCGTATTTCTTTGATCTTTTGATGATCTATAAAGAACTATAAAGCGCCTTTTTTTAAGCAAAAGCTCAGAAACCACATAGAAAAAAGGATGGTCAACGGAACAGAGGCAGTTCCCACGTATCCACGCTGGTCCAGCGCACAGGAGGAAGTAAGTGGATTTTTCTCTTTCGTTCTCTCTCTCTCTCCGCTAAGCGAGGTACACTCTTGATCTTTCAACTAACAAAGTCATATATAGCTCATCACTGCCCCATACGATTATCTCGCACAGACAAAGGGTAAAAACCTCAGATCTCAACTCATCACACTCTTCAACAGCGTATTACGTATCCCGGAGGACAAACTTTATAAGATTTCTCAAATCATTGAGATGCTTCATACGGCTTCTTTGCTTATAGATGATATCGAAGATGATTCCACTTTAAGAAGAGGTAAACCAAGCGCACATTTGGTTTATGGCTCACCATTTGTTATCAACTCATCAAACTATATGTATTTTCGTGCACTGCAGGAGACAATTGCTCTTCAAAATTTTGATTGCATAACAGCTTTTAACGAAGAGTTACTCAATTTACACAGAGGACAAAGTTTGGACTTGTATTGGAGAGATAACCACTGTGCCCCATCCGAAGAAGAGTACTTCAACATGGTTATGAACAAAACTGGTGGATTGTTCAGATTGGCTGTCAGATTGATGGAATGCTTCTCTAAAGATGTTGCTGTTTCTTTAGTCCCCTTGTCTAACCTGTTTGGAATCATCTATCAAGTGAAGGATGATTTTTTGAACCTTCAAGGAGAAGCGCTCCAAAAGAATAAGGGCTTTTGTGAGGACATCTCTGAGGGGAAATTCTCCTTCCCTATCATCCACTCCTTAAGAATGACCCCAGATGACCACGCGTTATTGGAGATCTTGAAGTTAAAGACCAGCGATCGAGAGATTAAGCAGATGGCTGTGGACATGTTAAAACTAACGGGCTCCTTTGAGTATACAATTGACACATTGGAGATTCTCAGAAAGAAGTCACACCAGTGGGTCTTTGACGCTCAGTCCAAATGCGACCAAGCTGGCCATTTGCAGTACAAAGAGGCATTGGAAGTATTCCATGGCTTGATTGACAAGTTCTCTGCCATTCCGTGATTATATCTGTGTCCGATACACCAAAACACACACACACTTGTGACGACTTCTGACGACTTAATGAATGCTAACACCCCCCACTTATGGATATATCACGAATCTTATGTTGTATGGTTATTCTTGTTTTTTCTGTAGTTTTGAAGCACTGAAATTTGCACATGAAAAGAATTACATACTATAGAGTCGTGGTCGTACCGCCCCGGTATGCGCACATTATCACAAGCCAGTTTAGAGAATATTTGTGAACAAAAAATCCCCGAATTTCCAAGGAATTTTTATGAGTTGAGAATAGAGATCAGAAAATTAATAATAATAAAAAAAAAAATCGGTCGACACTCTACTGCTGTTTGAGCTGACATTTCTGAGAGGGCAATTGAACACACATTGCGTCTCATACACCTCTACATTTACTTCCACACAAAAAAAGCAAGGATCAGCCTGGCAATCCGCCCCCTATAATTGTTCCCCGTTTTTGTCTAGTGCCTTTTCTTTCAACTCCACATTGACATTGCCCATTATGCCGCCAAAGAAACCGTCCAAGCCTTCAAAGGCCTCGCCTGCTGCTACACCAAAGAAGACCACTTCTACAACAACGATAAAGACGAAAGAAACAACAACAACAACAGAGAAGAGCAAGAAGAAGTCTGAGTTTTTAATTAGAGCCATTTGGACCGTTGTTATGTTTAGTGGGTTTGTCGGTGTCATTTGCATGGGTCACATCTGGACTGTGCTGCTGATCTTCACCTGCCAAGTGTTAGTGTTTAGAGAGTGTATTGCTGTGGCTTCACAGCCGTCCAAGGAGAAGAACTTACGTCTTACAAAGTCTCTCAATTGGTGGTGGTTGTTTACCACAATCTACTACTTGGATGGTGAATCCTTCATCCTCAACTTCAATCACCTCATCTTCACAAACCAGTTCCTTACGCCGTTGGCCACACACCATAAATTCATCTCCTACTGGCTCTACATCTTTGGGCTCGTGTTCTTTGTGTCGACTCTTCAGAAAGGTCACTTGAAGTTCCAGTTCGCACAACTCTGCATCACTCACATGGTCTTGCTTCTTGTCGTGTTCCAGGCTCATCTCATCATCAACAACATCTTCAACGGTATGATCTGGTTTTTAATGCCAGTGTGTCTCGTCATTACAAACGATATCTTTGCCTACCTATGTGGTATCACTTTTGGCAGAACGCAATTGATCGCCATCTCTCCAAAGAAGACTGTTGAGGGCTTTGTCGGTGCATGGCTCTTTACCTCTTTGGCTGCATTGGCTTTGGCCAAGGTGTTGAGTGCTTATGACTACATGATCTGCCCTGTCAAGGACCTCACTGAAAATATCTTTTCGCATCTTAGCTGTGACCTGAACCCAATCTTTGTTCCACAACAGTATAGAATCCCACCGATCATTGCTGAGCACGTTGGAATGGAGATCCTCACTGTGAAGCCAATCTATTTCCACTCTTTGAACTTGGCCTCATTCGCCTCATTGATTGCCCCATTCGGTGGCTTCTTCGCCTCCGGCCTCAAGAGAACGTTCCAGGTGAAGGACTTTGGCCACACGATCCCAGGCCACGGTGGTATCACTGACAGAATCGACTGCCAGTTCCTCATGGGTTCCTTTGCCTACCTGTACTACGAGACGTTCCTCAGCACGAACAGATTCAACGTTGGTATTCTGTTGCAGATGGTCGTCACCAACTTGGAGCCAAAGGACATTGTCGAGCTCATCAAGAAGCTCCAACTGTCCCTTTACAACTCGGGATACCTCGACGAGAAAGTCTACAACAAGCTGAGCGCTGCCTTGCAGTGAGCCCTGTGGTACAAACTACTATTATATATATATATATACACACTCTCTATCTATCTATCCAAATCGGGTAGTTTTCGCGTGGCACTTTTTGTGGGATCCAAAGGTAAACAAAGCAATCAGTTTGTTTTATGGAAGGAGGGAGGGTTCTCTATTGAGTAACAAAAAAAAGAACTTTGATAGCATTTTGATATCTGTGTAATGGCAGATTCCATTGGTATGCTGCGTGGATCAAGTTTTATCCCCAAATCCGAACTAACTATATAGCAACAGATCGAGTGTTCGTCAAGGCGATCTCCACAATCCGTGCACTATCAACCAGAACAGGCTATGGCTCCTTGCCGCGTCCACCAGTTGACAGCCGTATCAAGCTGTATGGGCTCTACAAGCAGGCCACCGGTGTGTATATACATATATCCGCTTTCATCTTACATGTTTTGACCATCCACTAACCACAAGATCAGAGGGTGATGTTGAAGGAATCATGGACAGACCTGCTGGTTCAAGACCAGAGGATGAAGGTGCTAGGCGCAAATGGTGAGTCTTGTGTACATTACTGGTGCGATATGGATTTGAAGGTACTAACAACCTTAGGGACGCATGGAAGTCCGAAGAGGGCGTCTCCAAGACAGAAGCCAAGCGTCGATACATCGCCTTCCTTATTGATACGATGAAGAAGTATGCCTCCGGGACACATGAAGCAAGAGAACTGTTATCTGAGTTGGAGTATCTATGGGACCAGATTAAGGACATTGAACCTTCGCCATCGCCTCCAATGACGCCGAGAATGAGCACGTATAATGGCTCGATGTATGGGTCCACTGCGTACGGGTACCTCGATGACCGCAGTCTTGTGATGGACAGAGACGTTGTCTTGTTGAAGAAGGAGCTCGCAGGGGCACTACGGAAGGTGAATGAAGAACTCGAGAGAGTACGTGGGGAGAAAGACAAGAACGACTGGCCAGATGGACTTAAGAGGGCAGCCACGTGGCTCTTGAAAGTGGCAGTGAGCGTAGTCAAGAGACTGCTCGTGGACCTGTGTGTTGTACTGATGGTGCTTAACTTCCTCAAGTACAAGAACGGTATCGACTTCAATCTCAATGGTAAGAAGGCCACTGGGCTGGTTAACAAGGTGCTCTTGTGGATCTTCAGAGTGCTCAATCGGGCGAACCTGGTGGGATTTAACAGATTATACATCAACGTGGATTGATAATAATAATAAGCATCTACTACCTACTTCATGTTTGTAATACCAAAAAGATGCAATAACATATAACTTCCCCATACATATATATATATATATATATATATATATATAGTCAACAAAAACGGTTCGCGCCACAACGCTCGAAAAAGTTGGGGTCCATCCATCTCTATGTATTCAACTAACCTGCAAATATATGTCAAAAACACACACACACACACACACACACACACACCAAAAATATGAGCCAGTCAATAAATCTGAGCTGCGACTTGATCAGAGATTCCGACGTGCCTTACGAGACGCAGGTGCTCCAGCAACCGGATGACCTCACGACCTGGCTGCGGTACTACTGGCACCAGGACGAGGACTCTGGGCGGCTGTTTGTGCTGAAGAGAGCATGTGGGCGGCTAAGGAGAAGCTATAAGCTGTGGATGCTCTACTTGGACCTGCGGACGGAGATCGTTACCAAGATGAACGCTGTGGAGTTCAAGGCGGAGTACGAGAAAGTAAACGCCGAGTTTGAACGTGCGATGGAGCTGTTGGAGAAGATGCCTTTACTATGGGTCAAATACTTGGAGTTTCTATTATTGCAAGCAGATGTGACAGTGATACGACGCAGGTTCAACGATGCTCTCAGAGTGCTCCCATTGACACAGCACCACTGGATCTGGCCGCTTTTCATACGATTTGCCGATGAGGTTGGTGGGTTAACTGGTGCATTGGTATACAAGAGATACTTGACATTTGCACCTGAAAGAATGGAACATATCCTCGATAAGTTGATGCAATTTGGTGATATCGATAGTTCCATGGAATTGTTTACCAAGGTAATCAACAACGACACTTTTGTCTCGGAACAAGGGAAGTCTCCATTGGACCTATGGCTCGAGTTCTTTGACCTCTTAAACAGCGTGAAAAAGCCAACGATAAAGCACGATGGCACTGTGGACAAGTTCATCAGAGATGGATTAGTCAAATTCCCAGATCAACAGGGGAAACTGTTTGTGAAATTAGCAACATATTACATCAAAAGAGCGGACTACAATAAGACCGCACAGATATTTGAAGAAGGCCTTTCGAAAGTGCTGACAGTTAGAGACTTTACCATGATCTATGACTCGTACACAGAGTTCTCTGAATCGTTGGTAACTCAGTTAATGTCTAAGATTCAAGAGAAAGAAGAAGCTGGGGAAGAAGTTTCACAATTGACGCCAGAATTGGACTTCAAATTGGAGAAATTTGAAAAGCTTATGGACGAAAGAGAGTTCCTGTTAGACGATGTGAAGATCCGTCAAAACCCAAATACTGTGGAAAATTGGGTTCACAAGGCTTTGCTCTATACTGATTTGACAAAGGTGCTCGAGACGTACGTCCAGGCTATCACTGCCATTGACCCACATAAGTCCTCCCCAGGACTATGGACCATCTGGACAAAGTATTCCCAGGTGTATGAAGACAATGGAGACTTGCAGACTGCGAGAACTATCTTGGACAAGGCGGTTAAAGTACCATTCAACCATACTGAAGAACTAGTGAACGTATGGATCCACTGGTCTGAGTTGGAGTTGAGACAAAACGACCTCGAAATGGCCATTAAAGTGTTGGATATCGCAACAAGGTCAAGGGCCAAAGTTGACTTCCAAGACCGCACACGATCCGTCCAAGAGAGAATACACAAGTCTATCAAGTTGTGGAGTTTCTACTTGGACCTGGTAGAGAGCTCAGGTGATATCGCAAAGACCTGTAAGGTCTATGACACTGTGTTTGAACTCAAGATCGCTACTCCATTGACAGTGGTTAACTATGCTAATTTCTTAGAGGATAACGCACGGTATGAGGAGGCTTTCAAAGTATACGAGCGTGGTATCTCGATCTTTAGATATCCTGTGGTATTTGAGATATGGAACATCTATTTGACCAAAGCAATGAATCGCCATTTGAAACTGGAAAGACTGAGAGATCTCTTTGACCATGCGTTAGAAGGATGTCCACCTGACCTCAGCAAGACGCTTTACCTCTTGTACTCCAAGGTCGAGGAAGATCAAGGATCGATCCATAGAAGTATCAAGTGTTTGGAAAGAGCAGTCGATGCTGTTGATGATAGGTCTAGATCTGAAGTGTTGGAGATACTGATCCACAAGACTGAGCAGCACCTCGGGCTGACATCTACAAGACCGATGTATGCCAAGGCATTGGAGACACTCTCACCTTCAAAGTGTATCCAATTTGTTGTCAAATTTGCAGATACAGAGAAACAGCTCAACGAATACGTGAGAGTGCGCTCTATCTTACAACACGGTGCCATGTTACAGTCCCCTTCGAAGTCTAAGGACCTATGGGACTGGTGGGCACAGTTTGAGATTGACCATGGTGACAAAGACACTTATAAAGAGATGCTTCGTTGGAAACGTAAGGCCAATGACCAATTCGGGGCTGTTAACTCTGAGGCAATGGGCTTTGTAAAGAGCACGGATGGTCCTAAAGTCAGTTCCATCAATGCCAGTGCACAAGTTCAGAATCCTGATGCGATTGACTTGGATATATAAATATTGTTTTATGTTGTGAGTATATGCAACTATTTAACGCCATTGTTATCAACCCAGTCTTGAGTAGACATATGGGATAATCTTGACAATGCTCTTGCAAATGCGAATCTTTCTTCATCCAATTGGAACATTTTGGCATTCTTGGCTGCCTTTTTACTGAATCCGTGGAGTTTTACCAACTCGTCGTCTTCCAGACCATCAGTGGAGTCCTCCATCTCGGTAATGTTCAGCTCGTAGTTGTTCTTCATCTGTTCTGGCTCGACAAAGAGATCTTCGAATGGCGCAGCGCTGGTGACACAGAGCCTTCCATGGTTGTCATACACAGCATCCAGGAAGGTAATAAATCTTCTCACAAGGTCTCTTCTCTGAATGGAGAGATAGGGGATATCAGTAACGATGAAAGTATTGAAAGTTGTGGCCAAAGAGAGGTAATCACCGGCAGCCAATGGCTTACCACAGAGCTCATCGAAACTGAACTGTGCAACATATGGAGGCGACGATTTCGGCACCTGAAGCTTTCTGCCCCAAATTGTGAGCTCGATGTCCTTCTCAGCCTCATGTCCCTGTGAGAAGAAGTTGTACCAGTTCTCAATATGTTCCGCAGCAGAGTGTCTTGAAGCCTTGGAATTGTATGGCACACCAGGATTTGGCGTCCAGTAGACAGAAGAGATCGGCTTCGGCACTTTTCTATAGTCTGTTGGAGAGTCGAGGAATGTCACCTCAGTACGATCCTTGATCAGTTCGATGCACGGGATGAAGCTCTCTCTTTGGATGCCATTCATATAGAGCTCATCTGGAGCTCTGTTGGACGTGGCAAAGAGGACGAGTCCATGGTCTGGTGCCAGTACGGTCTCGATGACACGACGTAGGAGCATCGCGTCGGCAACATCTGTGACTTGGAACTCGTCGAAGCAGAGCACCGTAGCCTCCTGTGCCATTTCTGCGGCGAGCATTGGGATTGTGTCAATGTCCGGAGATCCATGCTTGGTGATCAACTGATGTCTTCTTTTGTGGAGTGATTGCATGAACTGGTGGAAGTGCAGTCTCTTCTTCGTCAAGTGTGGTGGTATGGTCGAGTAGAAGAGGTCCATGAGCATCGTCTTGCCACATCCAACGTCACCGTACAAGTATATACCCTTGGGGATCTTGGAGAAGTCCGGTGATCCCTGCGGCTTCTTGGACTTGCCAAAGAGCTTCGCAAAGAGGCCCTTCTTTGGCGAGAGGTCCTCCATTGACGGGATCTGTACATCTGGCGGCTTATAGCTCGTTAGATCCGAGTGCAATGATCCCAATGAAGAGATGATCTTACGTTGGTACTCGTCGTCTCGAAGCTTCCCCAACTGCACGAGCCGGTCGTACTCCGCCAATGGGGACTTGGCCGTTTGCAGTACCCGTACAGAGCACGAGAACAGTCTCTTTGTCAGCATTCTGGAAGCTTTTGTTCCCTTCTTGTGGTGTTATTATAGAAGCCAGAAGAAGTGTAAATCGAGCCTCTCGGAGATCTTTCGGGTCCGGCCGGGGAGGTGATGATAGCGTCGTTTCAACCCCCCCTCCTCCTCCTCCCTCGGAATAGGATAAGAAATTCCACAATGACCCTCGGATTGTTATCTGTCATTCTGCAGCGTGCCACTTAGGCCTGGTTCATCATACGGAAAGAGACTTCAACTTACTGTGTTTCTTCTTTCATTTACAATCACCAAAGGACCCATAAGGGAGGCAAATTCATGGAGTTTGTGGACGTGACGGATTTCCTAAGGGAGAAGTCCCACAGACTCAAGACAGATGCTGTGGTGAAATCACCGGAGTACTCACTGTTCCAAGGAACCCATGCTTTGGAGATCAACAATAAGAAATTGGACAGCGGCATGATTGAGTTAAGCGAGGAGGAGCTTGCGTTTGACTGCCTGGAGAAGAGATCACTGAAGGAGGTCCTATGGGTGAGTGATTCTCTCTTAAGAGGCGTCTTCACGTGGCTCAACAACTCTTCGCTGAGTGTGACGGTATTCAGCTGCCGCTATGTCGAAGAGCTGTTAGTGAACTACAACAAGGCGCCACAGCCCGGGATCCAATCGTGCTCTTTTGCGCCTTTCAAGATTGAGTCGTCCCCTGGGTATCTCTTGGTGCACAAAGTCCTCAAAAGCGTTGTCATTGGAGTGCTCAACTTTGTTCGTCTGTGTACGACATTGGGCCAGGCGGGTGTCGTGTATGAAGAAGAGGACATCAACACACAAAACATGGGCTTTGATCTTCTCTCCTTGGTCAGCACTGATGACTTGCTGAAGGAGCTCCAGCAGTCTTTGGCCTTCCTACAAAGGCACTTTGCTGATGACAAAGACTCAATGCTTCTTCAGGGAATTCTTCAAATCCTCAGTAAGCTCATCGAAGTGCCACATTACCTCAGTGCTAAAGTATCACAGGCTGGCACTTTCCTCAACACTTCGACGTTGGACTCCTTAAAGACCTACGCTGGTGTCTTGAGAGACAATGTGTCGTACTTGAACTCATTGGAGCCACTGAAGGGGTGTTTTTCAATGGGCATCCAGAAGCGTCGGGACAATAGATCGCCCACCAGAGAGCTCATCTCTGCACAGACAGAGGACTACTCTTCTCTCACGCATTTCCTGGATGACCTTACACAGATCTTGGACATCACCCAGAGAAAGAGCTGTTATGATATCATCCACCACGCGATGAACTTTTCCAATACCAGCCACCACGTTCTAGCGCGTGCCATTTACCCATTGTTCCTTATCCGTGATGATCGCACTGTCCTGGGAGAGGAGCCGTTTGATGTGCTGGTGATGGAGGAGATTGTGCAGTTCTCCGGGTGTGACACTGAGACGTTGACTACAGCAAATGAAGTTGTCAAGATGAAACTGAGTGAGATTCTAGGACAAATCAGTATTGGGTGCTATGACTGGTTCAACTCATTCAACCAAAACCCATGCAGACAGAGGCAGCACTTGTCTAGGGCGATCCCGGTGTTTGACGGTCTCCAGGCCACTTGCGAGAACCTGGAGATGGACTTACGGAATGTGTTCCAAATCCAAGATGAGTTTGAATACAATGGAGAAGTTACCGCAGCACTACCATTGACAATGTGGATCTTCTATAAGAAGATCGACATAATGATTCAGGTGGCTTTCAAGGGGTTTGAACTGGAGTTGTACAATGCCTGGGAATTCCACAGAATGTATTGGTACGTTATCCATTTGCACGACCATATGATCATGCTGTTAGATCGTGTCACCAAATACAACCAGTATAAAATCGAGAGGATAAGGAACATGAGTAAACAGATGAAGAAGAAAAAGGGAGATCAAAAGGCCAGGTATAAAGAGAAGATGATGCATAAGCAAGCCAATGAATTGGTAATGTTGGAAAAGTCTGTGGAGAGATTGAACAAACTTGTTATCAAGTATGAGATTACCCGTGGATTGTGTCATTTACAGATGGTCCATTTGGACAACTTGTTGAAAAGGGGGCTTTTAAAAGTTCCTGATTTCCCATTCACAAAGACACCAGAGACTTTATATCAGTTCCGCATGAAACCTTTCTCTACTGTCGGTGTACCAAACTGTCCAGATTATTCACAATATCAACGTGATTTAACACATTTCATGAGTCCTCAGTTTACGCATACCACTCAGGAAGTTACAGAAATGAAAGTCAAGCTGATGGCCAATTTAAAACTAATACTTGATGGTATACAATCCCAAGATGAGTCCCTTGGGTTCACAATTGATAAAGACGATTGGCTCGATTGGTACAAAGACATGCAAAGATCGTGTATTGGTCTCTCCCTGGCCATTGGCAAGGAGTCCGAGGGCACCGGGAAGCATGTGACTGTTGTTAGAGAGGGCACGCATCGGTACTTCCCACTGGTGAAGAGAGCCTGACTGTATATAATAATGAAGTTAATGATCTATAGTTTTAGTGTACTTGACGTAGGCCCCTGCTATATATATATATACATATACATATACTTTTTCTGGGGTGTTGCCCTATTGCACCACGTGACTGTGGCTGAATTTTTCAGCCCTAATAGCCCCTCGTAGGCGCCGCGAAACATCCACACACCACCATGGGCGTAAGCTCACTTAACTACTGCTCTTTACCTCCCCCCTCCTTTGCTCCCGCGAAATATTCTATCCCACCAGGACCCCCCGCTAGGAGCAGTCGCGGCTAGAGGGGTGAAAAAAAAGCGAGGCCAAACTCTCATCAACTCCAACATACACAGTGGTAAAAGGGATACATCAAAAGTCTATAACCATTCCAAGATGCCTCCAAAGTTCGACCCAAGTGAAGTGAAGTACATCTACTTGAGAGCCACCGGTGGTGAGGTCGGTAACTCCGCCGCTCTTGCTCCAAAGATTGGTCCATTGGGTCTTTCTCCAAAGAAGGTTGGTGAAGACATTGCCAAGGCCACCAAGCAGTTCAAGGGTATCAAGGTTACCGTTGAGTTGAAGATCCAGAACAGACAGGCCACCGCCTCCGTCGTGCCATCTGCCTCTTCGCTTGTGATCACTGCTCTTAAGGAGCCAGCCAGAGACAAGAAGAAAGAGAAGAACATCAAGCACAACGGTAACGTTGCTCTTGAGGAGATCATTGACGTTGCCAGACAGATGAGAGAGAAGTCCTTTGGTAAGAACTTGGCCTCCGTCACCAAGGAGATTTTGGGTACTGCCCAGTCCGTTGGTTGCAGAGTCAACTACAAGAACCCACACGACATCATCGAGGCCATCAACGCTGGTGAGATTGACATCCCAGAAAACTAACAAAAAAGATTGATGCTTGTTTCATGATCACCATGTGCTAATAACGTTGTATATTGAGATTAAAGGGGTTAAGTTTATTTGTTGTAAGTTGGTGTTGCTAACATTTACAGGTTTCCGGTATTCATTCATTCATTCATTCATACTACAGTTTGCCAACACTCTGGTGCTTAGTCTCACTGGGTTTAGCCCTCTGAGCCATACTAAGTTCCTATTTTGGTGCAAACGAGAACACGTTGCTAATTTACTCACCAAGACAGCCCATTTATACAACCTGTGCCTCGGTACGTGGTTTTTTCCTGTGGCTGTATTGGTCCATTTCAAGAGCAGACATCTTCTTTTTTTATATATATCC
The DNA here is from genome assembly GCA_030567055.1 of Petasospora taoyuanica. Lineage (NCBI taxonomy): Eukaryota > Fungi > Ascomycota > Saccharomycetes > Phaffomycetales > Wickerhamomycetaceae > Petasospora > Petasospora taoyuanica. The sequence continues at coordinate 384,067 of JAKUBZ010000005.1, forward strand.
TGGATTGGATTGGATTGAATCGGATTGAATGAAACCCGGAAACTCAAATGTGATAACAACACTGTTGTAGTGTGAAGCCTATGGCTGTACTTTACAGGTAGAAAGAAAATAGTGCGTATATATATGTGTGTGTGCGTATACCATATGCTTATAGCGCTGCGGCCCCTACCGTTTGAAACCGCGAACTTGTTTTATTCGCGGACACGCGCCAATATTCATTTTTAAATAAGGTGTGGCGGCGACGGCGGGGGGCGGACTTGTGAAATCATTTGTCATCAGTTGAAGTTTCAATATAACTTTTTGTGTTTTTTTTTGATTAACTCTTCATTGTTGACTACTACTTTGTTGATTCTTTGTGGTTGGCTGTATTGATAGGAGACTTGTGTTCTATTTGACAACTGCTGGATTTGAAAGAGCTGAGTAAAGAGTCTTTAGATATTCTGGTGCCACACATAACTACAAAGTGCCATCGCCACCCATATCTCAAACCATGAGTGAGCTTTCAAAGAGACAGATCAGCGAGGTTGCTGACGCCTCTGCCTCAGAGACCAAACGTGCCGAGACACAGAAGAAGGGCAACAAGCCGGGCAGAAAGCCGTTGGACACAGAGCCCAAGAACAAGAGAACGGCACAGAACAGAGCAGCACAGAGGGCCTTTAGAGAACGGAAGGAGAAGAAGATGAAGGAGTTGGAGGATAAGATCGATCTGCTGGAGAACGAGAACAAGTCTGCGCAGACAGAGTCGGAGTTTTTGCGCTTGCAAGTGCAGACGTTGATGGCTGAGTTGGCGAAACATAGGGGTACATCGGACGTTAGTGACTTGAAGCTACCGCTTTTAACTGCCCAGCCAGCATCCACTGGCAGATTGAACAGCAGCAGCCAGGACACCACGCCTTCTTCTGCAGCATCCAGTACGTTCTCTCCTGTTGGCTCCGAGTCATCGACAACGGCATCGCAAGGGGAGAAGAAGTCATCAACATCATCCCAGTTTTCCTTTGAATTCCCATGGAGTCGTAAGGGGTCGATGCAGCTGAGTGTCAGCAGTACGAATCCTCCTGGTTTGTCCTCTGATACATCCTCTTCTTCGGGGTCGTCTCCCTTTGAGTTGTACAACGCAGACGATTCTCGGGACTTGCCAATGTTCTCCAAGACTAAAGAGAGCCATAACAGCAACAACAATCAGGAGTTCAACTTTGACGAGAACTTCAATGAGGGCGTGAGTGAGTTCTGCAACGACTTGAGCTCTGCATGTGGCACAAAGGATCGCCCAGTGCCGAAGTCTCAGAGTGCCGTGGCCACGCCTAAGGATATGATGACTTTAAAGATGGAGAAGACTGAAAAACCAGTGGAGGACCCATTGGCATTTTTAAGAGATCCATCGCTTGATTACAACTTTGCTTCATTTGATCCTTCTTTGGCATTTGCACATGACAGCAATACAAATGAACTGGATGATATCTTTGAAGAACAAGCAACGGTGGATCCATTGGCTTCCCTTACTACAGAGGAATCGATGTATGATCCATTCGGTATGTTTGTGAACAATCATAGAGCTGATAGCAATGTGAAGATGGAAGCACTTCTTGGTTCAGGGATGGATGATACTGTTATTGCTACTGATGCTGAAGTTGTTCCATCCACAGAGGGTCGTTTGCTAAAGTGCACAGAAATTTGGGATAGAATCACATCACATCCCAAATATGCAGATATTGATATTGATGGGTTGTGTACGGAGTTGAGAGCAAAGGCAAAATGTTCGGATAAGGGCGTTGTGATTGACTATTCAGATGTGAACAAAGTGATTATGAATAGTCTGCCGCAATGATAACTACCCGATAAACGCCACACACACACACACACTTTTATGACAATGACACATTCCAACGCTGCTATGACTTTAACATGATTTACTAGTATATATACTTTGTCAGTACATGTGTAGATGAATTTAATCATTAATTAATGGCCTCTATAAATTGCAGACAACGAGCGGATTACGTAATTCATATCACATGAGATATTACGTAACACGGAGGCAGCCAAAAATTCGCGAAGCCAGGTTCTTTCCCTTTGGTAAGAGTGGTATGGGACTGAGCAGCATTCATTGGCCATATGTCTAATTGATGGGGTTTATTGTAGAACAATTGGTTTTTTTGTGTAGCGAGCTGAGATGTCTGGAACAAACAGGTGAGTTCTTTGGTTATATCAGAATATGGGATTGGAAATCTCTGATAGGGCGGGGGTGGGAAGTGTTCTTCACCCCGATAACAACTGAATCTGCCGTATCTATAAGACAAGGACAGATACAAAGACAAGAGAAAGACAAAAGAGGACGATGACTAACAGATACAAAAGAGAAGCCGTGTTCCCGACACGTATGACCCTCGGTCTGATGAAGGGTAAGCTCAAAGGTGCCCAGCAAGGCCACTCTCTGCTGAAGAGGAAATCCGAGGCCTTGACCAAGAGATTCAGAGATATTACCAAACGTATTGATGATGCTAAGCGTAAGATGGGTCGTGTTATGCAAATCGCATCGTTCTCGCTGGCAGAAGTGACGTATGCCACGGGTGATAACATTGGGTACCAAGTGCAAGAGTCTGTGAAGAATGCTCGTTTCAAAGTGAGAGCACGTCAAGAGAATGTCAGTGGTGTGTATTTACCTCAGTTTGAAAAATACATTGATGATAATATCAACGATTTCAAGCTCACTGGTCTGGGCCGTGGTGGACAGCAGATCCAGAAGGCCAAACAGGTATACTCCAAGGCTGTTGAGACTCTGGTGGAATTGGCATCGCTACAAACTGCGTTCATCATTCTAGATGAAGTGATTAAAGTCACCAACAGACGTGTGAATGCCATTGAACACGTGATCATCCCGAGAACGGAGAATACCATTGCGTACATTATGAGTGAGCTGGATGAGCTCGAGAGAGAGGAGTTCTACAGACTGAAGAAAGTGAAGGAGAAGAAAATACAAGCCACCAAGGCCCAGGACGCTGAGATGAAGGCGAAGAAGGCTGCTGAGGCTCTAGCTCTGGCTCAGGCTCAAGCTCAGGCTCAAGCTCAGTCTGAGTCTGAGTCTCTTGATCCTGAGACTGAGCAAGAGACTGAGGCAGGGGAGGACGAGACTGAGGAGGACCCAGATGCCACCATTGATGCTCCTCTGGACGAGGCCGCACAGGTGGAGGCCCTTGAGGCCAAGCTGGAAGGCCAGGATATCCTCGGCGAACAGGAGGAGGACGTTATCTTCTAGTGTATGTGTATGTGTGCTGTGCTGTGTGTTTTTTTTTTCTTCTTCTCATATATAGAATCCTTTTGTTTTGTGGTGCTGTGTAGATGGGAGTGATTAGTTATTATAGCATTAGTTACACTGCTTGGAACAATCAGGACAAGCGCTTTGTCTCTCGTATCATCAATATAATGCTTCGCACTTCGCAGCAGTGCGATATATTAGGGCTATATATGCGACTGTATATTGGACCATATATATATCCGGGATATCTCGAATTTACAGCGTTTAGCCGGGGCTGGCGGGGTTATAAATTTCCAAAATAATGACTTCACAACTTAGATATAATACAAGATTATTCAAATATCCGATATTATACATATCTAAAACAAGATGAAGTTTCTGGCATTGTCTCTGCTTCTGCTTGAATCCCAGGCTTTACCACTGTTCGACTCTCTCCCGTCCCTAAACTCACTCGGGTTGCTATTTGATACCAAGGACCGCCTTATTATCACTGACGATAAGATCCCATCTTTTGTCTCTGAAAGTGAGAAGTTGAGACTCAAGAGATCCGGTGTGAACTTCTTCGACATCACAGAGCACTCCAATTGGTTCCTCTCAGAGGAGGAAATCGAAGTGCCCGTGTACAACTACCCGACCAACGTGACGCATTCCAAAGAGGTTGAGCAACTGATTGAGGGCATTGACAAGACCAGATTGCATGACAGACTGGCCAAATTCTCCAGCTTCTTCACCAGGTACTACAAATCCGACACGGGAAAGCAAAGCTCGCAATGGCTGTTTGACCAGTTGACCGAGCTCGTCAATAACAGAAGTGACTCGGACGTGGAGGTCACAGTGAAGAAATTCACCCATAACTGGGCTCAGTTCTCCTCCATCGTCTCAGTCAAGGGCTCCAAGAGACCGGGTGACATTGTGGTTGTCGGATGCCACCAGGACTCCACTAACTTGTTGTTCCCTACACTGTTGTCTGCCCCTGGGGCAGATGATGATGGCTCTGGCGTGACTACCAATCTGGAGGCCATTAGACTCTTGTTTGCGCATGGTTTCAAGCCAGAGAATACCGTGGAGTTTCACTTCTACTCTGCAGAGGAAGGTGGACTGCTCGGGTCATTGGATATCTTTACTCATTATAAAAAGCAAGGCAGCAAAGTCGTTGCCATGCTCCAACAGGATATGACTGGATTTGTACAAAAGACATTGGACAACGGGGTTGAGGAACACGTTGGTGTCATTGGGGATAATGTCAATGTGGAACTCACTGAGTTTGTCAAGCTAATTATTGATTCATACCTGAGCATTCCATGGAGAGAAACCAGTTGTGGATATGCCTGTTCTGATCATGCATCTGCGTTGAAGAATGGATATCCTTCGAGTTTCATCATTGAAAGTGAGTTCAAGTATACGTCGCCTTACATTCACTCTACGGGTGACACGTTGGATAGATTGAGTTTTGACCATATTGCAGAGTTTGTAAAGTTGGTATTGGGTTATGCCGTGGAGTTGGGTGCACATACTTTTGAGAAGCAATGATCTCTGTTTATATATATATATATAGTTTATATATATTAACAAAGATCCAACATGGGCCTTACCATTTTTTGATATTCCATCTGCTCATAAACACTTTGCAATACGACGCCTAAAGTGTCCTGGTCTGGATCATAGACTGTAATCTCGTCGATATATAGTACCGCATAGATATCAGCGGTATATATAGGCCTGTTGTGTTGAAACAACTGTATGAACTGATGCTTAGATAACCATCTCAATGTAATGTCTTCTATTATGCATAGAGTGTTTGTAGTATGCTGTGTGATACGACACCTGTTTGATCTTTCAAATTTGGACACTGCACTGTGTGTTATAACGGCAATTATGGATAAGTTGGAATCACTAATGGAACAGATAAAGGATCCATCTGGATTTAATTGTAGAAATTTAAGTAATTTAATTACTCTCTCTTTGTAAAACTTATGAATCTCGTTAGGGTATGCATGACATATTGAATTGAGTAGAAATGGACAAAGTGAGTCTTTATTGATGATGCGAGGTTCTCGAATTCTCATCCTATACCTATGTGTATTCCTCAGTCTCTTATATTTCCTCAGTCTCTTATATATCCTCAGTCTCTTACAGACTTACACCTATAGTCTATAGTCTTTAAAATTCAGTCTTCGCGCCTACATATCTATAGTGTTAAAATATATATACATGAAATATAACTCATCCTCTAACAGATCTTCCTGCTTTTCCTCTAGGTCTGTCTCTCACCTTCATATTATTCTGATGCTTGCCTCTTCTAGTCTTATAACCCTTTGCCAATGTGCCCCATGGCGACATCGATAGCTTATTAGATTTGGACTTACCACGACCACCACCATGTGGATGATCACACTTATTCATCGCAACACCACGTACCGAAGGTCTGAACCCCCTATAACGTGCTCTACCAGCCTTACCCCACGAAGCGTGTTGATGGTCGATGTTGGAAACTATCCCAAGCGTTGCAGTTGCATCCAAATGCACATAACGATGTTCACCACTTTGAAGTTTAACAACAGCTTTACTCTTTTGTGGTAATTTTTGCATCAAACGACCATAAGTACCAGCACTTCTGCAGAACTTGGCGGGACCTTCCTTCGAGATTCCAATAGCATGGATAATCGACCCAATTGGGATCATTCTCAAGGGCAAGCAGTTACCCTTTTGATTCGTTCTAGCACTAAGAATGGCTGGATCAACTTTACCACCCATTTCTTCCAACAGATCCCTTGGAATTCCCTTTCTATAAGACTCAACAATGTCACCTGCCCTAAGACCATCGGAGGCGAGAATATAGGAGATCTTCTTCGTCTCGAGGTTCTTTAACAGTGCAATATGTGAAGTTCTTGTTGGATCGTATTCGATTCTTAACACTTTCTGCTTCCCAGCATCCACTCTATGGAAATCCACAAGTCTTGCACGACGTTTGTGCCCACCACCTCTGAATCTCGTGGTGATGTGACCCGTGTTGTTACGACCACCTGTGCCTCTCAGTGCCACAGTTAATGGCTTGTATGGAACACCTTTCCATAGGTATGGGTAGATAGGGGCTCTGTACCATCTCTGGCCGGGGGACCGTGGCTTGAACTTCTTGATCTCCGTGACGGTCTTGGCGAGCTTCCGACGGCGCTTCATGATCTCATCCTGTTTCTCCAATTGCGATAAATCGGCGTCACGAGGAGGTATCGTTAGCAGTGTTGATCTGGACAGAAGCTCCGCAGGCTTTGTCAATGGAGCAGTGGACTCCTCGACAGCAGTCGACAACGAACGCAGTGCACGCAGTGAACGCAGTGGCCTCTGTGTGGGCAGTGCCCATCTGGCCAGTGATCTGAGCATCTCGTGTGAGTTTTTGCGTCTTGAATTTTATCAGTTCTGTGCCTCGATAGTTGGCCCTTGATGAAGTGGAAAAAAAAGTGTGGTGGTGGTGCTCGGATCTTCAAGGTGTCCTCCACCGCACCCCCCCCCCCTCCCCCCGGAATATACCCATTCCCGGAACTGCTCTATTGGGGAGTAAAATTGCTAATCCAATCAAATCGCGCCAACCAATTTCTCCTTTCCGGCACTGTGAAAAACGGGGGGAGGTGTGAGAGAGCCCTTCGACGCCAAACACCCATTAGAAGGGAAGTGGAAGAAAAGCATCCACAAAAGAAACCACAATGGCCTCCAGACTCGTCTTCAAGCGTACTTTGGCCTCTGCTGCCGCCTCTGTGAAGCCACCAGTCCAGCTCTTTGGCCTGGACGGTACCTATGCTACTGCCCTATACACCGCTGCTGCTAAGGCTTCCTCTGTGGACGGTGCCTCCAAATCTTTGGAGCAATTGAAGTCCGTTCTCTCCAAGGACCAGAAGCTCTCTGCTGTGCTGGCCAACCCGGCCTTGTCGCTCCAGGACCGTGCTGCCGTTGTGGATTCCCTGGCTAAGCAGGTGCCATCCGTGGACTCGTCTGTTGCCAACCTTCTTAAGGTGTTGGGTGAGAACAACAGATTGAACCTGTTGGAATCCGTGTTTGCTCAGTTCAAGATTCTCACCGACGCTCACAATGGTGTTGTCGAGGCCATTGTCACCTCTGCCGTGCAATTGGACTCCAAGATCTTGAAGAAGATTGAGTCCTCCATTGGTAAGTCCAAGTTTGTCGGGTCTGGTAAGACCCTTAGATTGACCAACAAGGTCAACGGGGACATCCAAGGTGGTCTTATTGTCGAAGTCGGTGACAGAACCGTGGACTTGTCGATTGCTTCCAAGATTGCCAAACTGAACCAGGCTTTGAAGGAGGCCATCTAGATGGTTGAAGAAGAAGATGATGATGATTGATGAAGAAGAAGAAAATTGACATATATTCTTTTTGGGGTCTAAAGAGACTTTATAACGCATGCTCCTACACGGGCTGACCGCTGGTGGTTGGTCTGTGTTTATGATACACAAATTTGGTACTAGTCTAGCCGAAGGGCTATATGTAGATTTGATATATATCCGCAGACTTTTTATATATATCGAGAATCTCAAAATCTAAAGTCATATATATATATATACACAGGCATATATACAAATGGACCACCTAACGAAAGAGTATCAAAGACTCAAAGACTCACCAAGTCTTACATTATATCCTGATCATTTGAACAAACTACAAAAAATTGAATTACAACCTTTGATTCCTCTTCCATTATCAACTCGAAAGCAACATGAAATATCACAACTAACACCATTGATATTAAAATTGATACAACAGCATGACATTGAATTCCTTATAGACGTTGGTTGTGGAACCAATTGGCTCAGTAGAGTTATTAAGCAACGATGTAAATGTCTCCTCATTGGAATAGAGTCTCAAAGACAAAAAATCTCAAGTGCTAAAAGACTAGACCAACTGTATGATCAACAAACGCTTTATATCCAGGGACTAGACCAACTGAACGATATAGAGACTATACAATGGATCAGGTCTCACCAAAGGAACAATACTTCAAGGCCCAATGCCTTATTTATAGGATTAAATGTTTGTGGAGATCTGTGCAATGAAGTATTATTACAAATGATGGATAATGAATTTATGGAGATCAAAGGTTGTTGTATTGTACCTTGTTGTCATCACAAAGTCAAGACTTTACTCAGTATAAATCATGATGGGATACTACGGGACTTAAGAGACTCATCGGATCAAGACCTTAGAGCATTGTCAAAAGATGAGATACTAAGAAAGCATTCAAAAGAATCCACAACTGAATTTACACAATGGTTACATACCAAAGGTGCAATATCCTCCCTATTAGAATGCATCGTACACCAAGACAGAATTGACTACCTAAGGGACTATGCATCAGATACTAAGACCGTCTTTGACTTCTTCATTAGCTCTCGTAACGTATGCTTGATCTCGATTAAATGTACAAGTTCTTGTTGATATTATATATACACATATATACACATATAATCATGCAGCCAGCTTATGGAACTCTTCTCTAGCTCTGACTCTTAGTTGCTCCAGTAGCGCTTTAGGCGTCTGTAGTGCGACTCTATCCATAGTCTCGTGCTCCACCAATGAAGTATTCCAATGGCTCATGTCACCTTTTCTCCATTCATCTTCCCAATGGATTTTGGCCTTACTCTTGATATAATCCACTGCTGTGGCCAAGTCCGACACTGCTTCTTGCGTATACACCGGTCTGAACTGTGCAGAGTACCAGATATTGCCATCGGCATTTCTTGGTCTATACTTCATCGCAACGTCTTTTAATGTCAAGTCTCTCATTGATCTAAGTCTCACTAACGATTCATATGCCTCAACTGCGGACTCATAAGATTCAAAATCAGCAACACACATCACTCTCCAAATATCTCTTCTCGTCTTTGGTTTTCTGTTTTGCCAATTGGGTCTTTGGAACTGTGTCTTGATTTGATACTCTGTGAACGTTGGTAGTTGAGAATATAAAACTTGTCCTGTCTCAAGGTTACGGAAAAGGAACACCTGTGGACCGTACCCGTTCGACTGCAGCCACTTGGCGGGTCTGAACCTGTTGGACATCGTGTTGTGTTTGTGCGTATGTATGTATGTATGAGTAGTACCAATATAGAACCTATAGATCCAATTTTTTCACTATTGGAGGGCTCTCGACCTCCCTCCCCATCGAGACCTTTTTTTGAGACCCCTCGCGCACATCCGTCCGTGCGGCGTCGCTACCTTTATGCTATGTCTGTTCTTTGTCTCTCCTGTGTGGTTTTTTTTCTTTTTTTTTTCTTTTGCTTTTAGTCCTTCCCCTATTTATTTGTTTATTTTTCTTTTCTAGAAATCTCTAGAAATCGCGCACCCGAATGCTCCTACAGCTAAAGCGCGCGCTTTCTCTCTCTCTCTTTCTCTCTCTCTTACTGCTTGCCACCTGATACCTCTTCCATTAATAAGTAAAACTTTCATCAGTGATCCCGAACTTCTCGGCTTAACAATTTCCAGTGGCCATCACACATCTGGAAGCCATTGGAGACAATTTCCAAAACCGAAAAGACAAGCCGGCAGTCTTACCGAGACGAGACGCACGCGCCTCAACATACTACTCACTTACACTACTCACACCACTCACATGCCATCACAAGTTATGAACTCCACCACAATTCACTATACGTTAACACCCAAACCTTCGCTTGTTGAGGGGATCCCAGACTCCATATTGGCGCTGATTGCACCCATCGTCGCTTACTGGTCGTACTCGGGACTCTTTGCCCTTGTAGACTACTTCCAACTTGCAGAGCAATATCGTATACATACACCGGAAGAGGTCATCTCAAGAAATAAGGCTACAAAGACAGATGTATTTAAGGACGTGGTGTTCCAGCATGTGATCCAGACGGTTGTCGGGTACTTTGCCTCATTACTGGATGAAGAACAATTTGTTGGGGATGAGGCGTTCAAAGTGGCACAAATGCATGCATCGTTCCCGCTGTTGCCCCAACTTGTGCATCACATTCTCTACAAGTATGGTTTCTCATTACTCAAAGTGATAATTGCATTTGTGTTTGTCGATACATGGCAGTATTGGCTGCATCGAATCATGCATATGAACAAGTTCCTCTATAGACGGTTCCATTCGAGACATCATAGGCTTTATGTGCCCTATGCCTTTGGTGCGCTTTATAATGATCCTGTGGAAGGATTTCTGTTGGACACGCTGGGCACAGGGCTGGCAGCAATTCTCACGGGACTCACTCCAAGAGAGCAACTGGTGCTCTACACGTTCTCCACTTTGAAGACCGTGGATGACCACTGTGGCTATGCCATACCGTTCGATCCATTCCAACAATTGTTCCCAAACAACTCGATCTATCATGACATCCACCACCAGCAGTTTGGCATCAAGACGAACTTCTCGCAACCGTTCTTCACGTTCTGGGACGTGCTCAACAACACGAGATACAAAGAGCTCGATGCCTACAGGGAGAAGCAGAAGCAGCTCACCGTAGACAAGTACAAGCAGTTCCTCCACGACAGAGAGCAGGCCAAACTCAAGAAGAAAGAGACGCTGTATGGCAGCAAGAAGGACAAGTAACGACAGTAATTTACCCAAACCAATAATATAAGATATGTATGTATGTGTGTGTGTATGTCTCTGTATTAGCGGAAGTTGAACGTTGAGCGACACAGTGGACATGTGTTACTCCCACTCGACTTGAACCACTTGTACAAACAACCAGCGTGGAACTTGTTCTTACACGTCCCACACACCTTGGATGGGAGCGAGTTGTCCTGGTGCAAGATGGAGTAACAGATGGAACACTCTTCGAACCCTTTGAAATGGAACGTGACGTTCTTCAAGAAAAACTCTAGTGATTCCGAGATCTCACCATTCTGGAGAGATACAATACGCTGGCATGCCAATAACCATGCCTTCCACTGTGTTTCTTTAACGCCGACTCTCTGAGGGCCCAATACCTCGACGTTCGACAGTGGGAAGTTCTGTGGGATCTTAAACACAAGCTCCAAGTACTGCTCGTCAATCAGATACGAACACTTGATCTCATGCGTGATCTTGTTCACCTTAATGGTCAAATTCTCGTGGTCTTTCGTCAGTTGTGGAATACGACTCTCAAACACAGACAGTTTGTTCTCAATCAAGCTTGGGGAGATGAGCTTGGAACTAAACTGCTCCAACTTGCTCTTGAAGCCACGGTCCTTGATGTTGTTGAACCAATTAGAGGCAAGAGACCCAATAGACACCAAGATCGTATAGTAAACGTTCATCGAAAGAATCTTCACCTCTTGAGAGATCTCATGGATGTCGTTTTCGAACTGGTAGTCAATGAAAACACTATGATCTTCATCCAATTGCGCCATAAGATCCTTGTCATCGTCATCAACGTTGATCAGTGCAATGAAGTTCAGGAATCTGGTAATCAACTCGTCATTCTCATTCTGCAATTGTTGGATATAAACAGAGCGCAGTCTCATCGTGATCTCCTTGAAATGGAACAACACCAACTCCCAACTCCACAGATATTCAACCAATCTTTCATCCTCATCCACAGAGGTAACATCGTTGAATTCCGGTGCCTTCAAAATCAAATCAATAAACTTCTGCCCGATCTTGAACTGTGATAAGTCATCTCCCTCTCTCGTCAACTCGAACTCGATCACCAAGTCCTGTTGCTTGGTAAGGATCTGCTTCATCAAAATGTTAAGCAGTGGTCTCTTCAACATTGGCTTGGTAGTGAGAGTGTACTTCTCAAATAGTGCATCACTTTTCTTTTCAAGTCTCTTCAATGGGACTTTCTGTAAGAATCTAGTAGTCAGTAACGTGTCATAGATAACACACGCTTGATTCACATGTGTGGATCTGTCATTGACATAACTTTCCACTAATTCATTCTCCATGTCCCTTGCAACTTCAGTGTCCAATACATCACCGGTCTTCTGTAATTGCAAGAACAGCTTCAATGCCCAATACTTGAGTTCCAATAGGTGTTCACCTTCACCGAGACCGATGAACCCAGTACACTCTTGGATCAACTTACCAGTAAGATCCTTCAAAGACTCTGGCTTGTCATATGAACCAGAGTTCCACAGCTGAAGCAGATGCAACAATTGGATTCTTAGAATGCCAAACTCAGTCTCATACGCCACATCAGAGTCAAGCCACTTGTTCAAGTCATTCACAATCATGTTGAATCTCTGTGGTGGGATTGGCATCTCATCAGTAATCGACATGAAGTTTGTGAGCACTGTCAATTTGTTCAACCCAGATGAAAGAATCTCTGAAGGACGCATACCGATCAGGTCAGATGCAACAAGAGACTTGACACGTTCGTACTTGGCATCACCGAAGAACTGAGAAAGAGTAGACACAACGGTACAGAACAACAGCATATCACAACTGGACTTCGAGCGGATCTCCTGTCTTGTATACTTGTCCACGTCCAGCTCCATGATCTTAGAGGCAGACTCTGTGCCCTGTGCAGCGTCCAAGATCCGCTTCAACACTCTGCATTTGTAGAAGCATAGAACTTCATTCTCGAATGAGGTGAGATATCTCAAAGAGGTATATGATTTGGCCATGACCTGGGAGACCAAGGAAGTGTATGACTCCTGGAACTGAGACAACAATTTCTGCTTGATTGAGCTTTGAAAAGTTGATAGATCTGGTAGTACTGGAGAAACCCCATCATTCAAGAACTCGTAGTCATCGGCAATTTCAGAGATCAGAGATAAGTAAAGAACCAACTGCTCAGAGAATTCAATCTCCAGACTGTTTAGAAGAACAGCGTATCTGATGCACCCTATAAGAGACTCAAACTGGAAAGACCCCTCAAATGTAGAAAGCAAGTAGATGTTTGTCACCAAGGGGTTACCAATGGATAATCTGGAGTCGATGGAGTCTCCGTAAGCTTCCAAAAGCTCGGCTTCAAAGTCAAAGGATGTCAAGTCGTTGGTGAGTTCTGGGTATGAAGAGATAGCTAAAGATACAGCGCTAATGATTTCCTTTGTAGCACCATGGGATCTCACTTTTTGTTTCAAAAGCTGGGTATATCTCACTCTGATGGAGTCATCACTCAACAATGAGACTGTCTTCTGGCTGAGCTCCCTAGACAATGGTTCCTCCCAGAGCATCTCATCCAAGATAGATGTCTCTTTGAAAACAGCCTTGCATAACTCTGTGTCCTTGCCATTGTTTTGTAAAAAAAATAGAACATACTCCGCAGTCTTGTTCTTCTCTCTGGCCAAATCCCAAAGTGATAATGCAGACTCCTTGTTGATTAAATGACTCTTGAACAAATCATCATTCTCAAACCCATACGATGTTGTCTGTTCATTGATCGTACCCTGCAACTCTTCACTAGAGGCAAGCAACTCATCCTTGTGTCCAAAGGCGTCGAGTCTGGATAGAATCAACTTCTCAGCCCCCAAGAAGTCCAGCTTAATAACAAAACTGTCAAATATCTCGACAAGTAGAGGAACGTTACACAGCTCAGAATTCGAGTAGTTTTTCAAGATCTCGATTGGTGTCTCTGTGATCAACCCTGTAATGAAGGTTGGTAATTCGTCCAAGAACTCTTCGACTTGTGATGTGTAATCACTGAGGCTCTTCATAATCACGTAGTCAAAGATAGTGAAAGCGTGGTGGTTTTGGAACGTCTTGCCCTCCTCGTCCTCTTCGGAGCGAGCTCTGAGGTCTTCAAGAGAGCATGTCAGCACAGACTTGAGAGATACACCAGCCCTCGTAGCAGTTGAAAGTAGCGTGGTGATGTTTCCCGAATCCTTCACACTCCATTGGTTCAACTTCTCAATGATTATCTGCCTTGGAGTATACTCAGCCAAGGGATCCACCAGTTTAGTGGCCACTGCTTCCTTGATCTCCATCACTTGGTCAATCATCGATGAGCACTTGCCAATGGCATTGAAATGGGATAGTATGACGAAATAGGCGGTCAGAGACTCCACAACGAACGGAGCACCAGCTCTGAGCTTGGAGTTCTTCGGCACCTCTGTTTGGAAGTCGTGTTGGAGGATCTTATGCAAGGTATCAACATCATCTGAGGTAAATACAGAGTCCGCTGTGGTGATGAAATGCGATAACTTTGTGTAATATGCAGGGTCTGAGTTCAAAGAGCCAATCTTCAAGAACTCAATGAGTCTTTCCTTATGCGACTTGTCATACCGGAAGAACTGTGGATGCTTTTGGTTGAGATTGTTCAAAGTGGAGATAATCGGTAATATCATCGAGGAATACAGAGATGCAGTTGTTGGTTTCTGATCAATCTTCTTCACGAATGTCAAAGACTTGAGCAAACGCTTTGACATCAGTTTCCATGCCCTCTCAGTGAACATCTCCGGGCACACATGGATCACAGAGTTGATGAGCTGAAGCAATGCCTTGTAGATCCTCTGATGGTTTGCATTGGAGTTTACCAATAGATAATGCCATAGATTCTCATATTCAAAGAGCTCATGGTACGACTCCATGTTCTTCTTTACCTTTTCCGGATGCAGCTTGTACCCCACTTGGATCAAATGCGATACCATCGAGATCGTAGAGTTGATAAGTCTCATATACTTAAACTCTGCCTCGTCTCTTGGAACAATACGGTCATCTGATAAGGAGTCCACGGTCTCCCTATTGAGTGCCTGGTCAGCAAAGTTCAAAATCTCACTCTGGAAAATCACCCACAGGCTGTTGATCTTCCCCTGGTCCCCATTGAAAGCCCTGGAGATGTTCCTCACCGTGGAGTTCGCCACTGATGAATCCATGTCATAGACACCGGACAACAGCACGGGTATCGTGTCTTTAAAAAACTTCACATAGCTCTTCTGAAGCACGGATATCAGCTGGGTCTGCAGCTGGTGTGCCAACGAGCGCACCGTTTTGGACTCTGAGAGAGACAGCTTTGGGTATAGTTGAACCCAAGTGATGAGCACCAAGTCATCGCTCAACTCTCGCGTGGCGGCATCATCATCATCATCATCTCCTTGGGATGCAAACTGCACAAACTCTTGTAATGCCTTCTCCTTCGTGGTGTCGTCTCTCTTCAACAGCGACTTGAACCACAGCTTTATCGACGAATTGGCGACGATATTCGGGTCTGGAAGTCCAGCGACGTAGTTTAGAGAGACTTCGAACCCAGAGTATCCAAGACCCTGGACGCCGCCAGAGCCTCCCTGTGACGATGCAAATGGATTCCCGAATGACATGTGTCGTTGAATGACCGGAATATCCAATTTACAAGCCCAAAAAATTCACAGATTTGTTTTTTTTTTCACCTATAGCGGCTATGCTCTTACACTATATTTGCAAGTCGTCTAAAACTAAGCGCTGATGTTGATGTTCTCGGTGGTGTTTTTTTTTTCGCGAACTGCCTAATTTCCCATCGGGATTTTTTTTTGTAGGCTCTCGATGTGGTGGTGGGCTTAATTATGTATCCTATCATCGAAACAGGCTCGAGATGACACATGGCTTGTGGGCCTTTCGATGGTATAGCGTTGCTGTTCTGAGTAGCGAAAGGCCAATCGCCCACTGATATTCTGGAATGGGAATGGCGCCAAAAAAGGGAAAAAACGTACGCCAGCCACATTGCACACCCACTTAGATCCGTATTGTGTCACCCAGATCTGCAGGGATCTAAATCTCCAAGCGCAGGGTAGACAGCACTTTAGTACCGAATGTGGTGCGTGTCACTTGCCACTTGCCATTTGCTATGACTGCTCACGGGGGGCTCGGTCTCGTGCTCGTTAGATGATCGACAGAGATGTCTGCGGCTTTTTGTGGTTTGTGTATATATCTTGTGTAAGTTATGAATGATGCTGTGTGTGGCACGGCACAGAATTGGACCTTGGCCTTCACAAGGGGGACGGTGTATCATCACCCATTACCCCACAGTTTATCTTGCCATATGGGGCACACACCACATAGGCAATAGAGGACAGTTCACACCTGTTTCTACTCTTTTAGATCCCAACAGCACGAACGGGTGATACCGTGTTGGTCATCGAGGGACTTTGTTAATTTACCTCTATATAACCCGCGTTTATCCGTTCATTACCCCTCACCCCTCCATCCCCGTCTTGTATGCTCTTGGAACAGTACAAGAAAAGTCTACTTGGGGTACCGATAGGCTCAGTTTGCCACATTTGTGGAAGATCCCGGAACTAATCTGAAAACAGCTGTGTGGCCCGTACCGTGGCCTTTCGGGCGTTGATTGGCTGAAGGCGCCCTTGGGGCCTATGAGATGCATATGGTCAGGGCGGGAGGGGCTGCAACCGCTACGACGACGCTATGCAAATCCTCCGTTTCTCCACAATCTTAGGTTCAGCCGTTTGGTTGCCTGGGGTTCGGAATCCGTTTGATTTTTTTTGTGAACAGTAGTTGAGTGGTAGGTGTCTTGCCATTATAGGAATTGAGATACTACTACTACACAATTTAATACAAAGGTTCAAGAAACAATACTACCAAGAGCCAAGGCCCAAGGCCCAAGGCCCAGCCCAGCCCAGCCCGGACGTTATATGTTGGCCCGGGCTTTCGCATGGTGACTTTTGGGACTTTCTTGGCTCTCTAAAAGCACACAGGCGACTGTGATCTTCCGTACTACCGGAGCGCTTGGGATGAGCCCTTTGAGACTGCCCAGTCTATTATTTCTAGTAATGGATTTGAAATACAAAACAATCAAATAGATAAAGCAATACATATAGAGATATGATTAAATAACGCAAAGCAACCGTCGATACCACCGGGGTGGCCACTGGCCCAAAATAGTGCGTTCTCCGAGCGTTTTTTTATCTGTCCTTCATAGATGTGTCCTTCCCCCCGCCATTCTGCATACCCCAGATATCTGCAGCCTGGGCCCTTTGGCCCTGTGACCGCTGGCATAGGCATATGCCACGCGCCCATATAGGGCAAAAGCCCACAGGGCCCCACAAGGCCATGGCCCCAGGTATAAATAGGCTCCAGATCCCCAGATCTCTACCACACCCAACTTCACTCTTGATGTTCCTCCATCATCATCATCACCAAACAACATGGGCTGGACTACTTTCTCCGGCTCCCAGACTAGGGAATACCTTGGTACCAGACTCTCCACGCTGCTCCCAACCAAAGAGAAGTGGGCCCTTGAGAAACAAAATGTGAACCCACTGCCGGGTCTCCGCAAGATGACCTGGAAGGAATGGCAGTTCTTCATCATCGGTTTCCTCGGCTGGACCTGGGACGCCTTTGACTTCTTCGCCACGTCGCTGAACG
Organism: Petasospora taoyuanica; assembly: GCA_030567055.1. Lineage (NCBI taxonomy): Eukaryota > Fungi > Ascomycota > Saccharomycetes > Phaffomycetales > Wickerhamomycetaceae > Petasospora > Petasospora taoyuanica. The sequence goes on from JAKUBZ010000005.1 coordinate 401,571, forward strand.
TCTCCAACATGGCCAAGGCCTTTGACCGTCCTGTCAAGGACATCACCTGGGGAATCACACTAGTGCTGATGCTGAGATCCGTCGGTGCGATTGTTTTTGGTTACTTTGGTGACCGCTATGGAAGAAAATGGCCATTGATTGTCAACTTGTTCTGCTTGTCCGCTATCCAGATCGGTACAGGCTTTGTGAATGACTACCAGGCTTTCCTTGGCGCCAGAGCACTCTTTGGTATCTTCATGGGCTCGATGTACGGTATTGCTGCATCTACTGCCCTGGATGGAGCCCCAGTCACTGCCAGATCGTTCCTCTCCGGTGTCTTCCAGCAGGGTTACGCCTTTGGCTACTTGCTCGTTGTGATCTTCCAGAGAGCGCTGGTCGACACCACGCCAAAGGGATGGAGATCCATCTTCTGGTTCTCCGCGGGCCCACCGGTACTCTTCATCATTTGGAGAATGATGCTTCCGGAGACGGACCAGTTCCTCCAGCAGCAGCTCCACTTGAAGAACAAGAACTCCTCGTTCTTCGGCGATGCAAAGAGAGCCCTCCAGAAGGAATGGCTCAAGATGCTTTACATGGTCGTCATGATGAGTGGTTTCAACTTCATGTCCCACGGGTCCCAGGACTTGTACCCAACTCTACTTACCAACCAGTTGGGCTACGGAGCTGACCGCTCCACTGTGACAAACTCCGTCGCCAACCTCGGTGCCCTAGTTGGTGGTATGGTGATTGGTCATTTCTCCGGTTTCCTCGGCAGAAGACTCAGTGTGATGATTTGCTGTGTGCTCGGTGGTGCCCTGATCTATCCATGGGCCTTCTCTCGTAACACCGGTATCAACGCTGGTGTGTTCTTCCTCCAGTTCATGGTCCAGGGTGCATGGGGTGTAGCACCAATCCACCTGTCCGAGCTGGCCCCACCTGAGTTCAGGGCCTTTGTCGTTGGTGTGTCGTATCAGTTGGGGAACCTCGCTTCCAGTGCTTCCTCAACCATTGAGTCCACTCTTGGTGAGAAATTCCCAGTGTACGCTGAGGACGGTACTCCAAAGGCCGGTGTGTACAACTACTCCAAGGTGATGGCCATCTTCATGGGTGCAGTTTTCGGGTTCTTGTTCATCGTGATGTTCCTTGGTCCGGAGAACAGACACGCTAATATTAACTACGTCATGTCTGAAGAGGAGCGTAAGCAGCTTGTCGAGCAAGGTAAGATCATCACCCATAGATCCGATGAGGAGATGGCTTTGGGCTCGGATGAGGAGAAAGCTGTGACGTATCATACGGAGGGCGAGAAAGCTATTTAGTTATTTATATCTGTTTTGATAATTCTGATCGTATATCTTTGAAGTTATGTTGTAGTGGTATAGTCATGAGAATGCAAAAGAAAGAAAAAGTTATACTTGTATAGTGTGTGCGAATCAGGGATACAGATTCTAAGTTTAATGGCCGGATCGACCGACAGCTTGATTTAATGAAAATATATTGACGTTTTACAATATATATATATATATCAATTGGCTAAAATTTGGATATAATTAGAATGAATAGTATTGTTTTCAAGTGATTATAAGGACCTGATCCAGTTTCAGCAATTTCACCAGAAAATAGACTCAAGTTGTCCCAGATTTATAGATGAAATGTATCTTATACTCACCTCAATGTTTTTGGCACCAAAAACTTCATATTTATCAAAATTTACAGATATATTGCAAGTATTTAAGACTTAATAAGAAGGGAAAAGTTGAAAATTTTAGTTATATACCTACTCCTTATCAATATATTCGAATTAGTATATAGCATGCACAATGGCAGCTGTCAGATCAAGCGCGGCTGTAATCTTGTAGGTCTGGGTGTTAAACGACACATACATACATATATATATATATATTACATATTACAGTTTGCACTAGTACTGAGTACATACAAATGAACCACCAATAACTATATGGCGGTACATAAGTGATACATAGGTGCCTTCGGCAGTACCTACAGAACATCTCATATATGCATAAAATTAACACCAAACCGAAACCAAACATGATATAGGGATAAAAATGAAACATATCACATCACATCCAACCCAGATACCAATACCAACTATTCATTAGTCACCCTCAGGACCCTTCTGGTATAGTCCATGTCATCCGCAAGGGACTTTCTACTCCCGTTTTCCCAATTCATAAACATCTGTCTAGGGTCCAATCTTTGGTCCACTTCGACGAAATCGTCATCTCCAAGGTAGTCCTGTGGGGCTAACGTTTCACCAGCCGCACCCGATGATCCTATGAACTTCTCATCCTGGTGTGCACTAGAACGTGCACTTTCTTCATCGTCGTCGTCGTCATGGTCGTCGTCGTGTCTCTTGCGGAAACAACAGAACCATACGAGCACGGAGATCAAGGCGATGGCCACGAGACCAACAGCAACAAATGTACCAGCAACTTTACCCGGTGAGTCAAAGAATCCACTGCTGGACTTGGCTGTGGCTGTGGTGTCGCTGTTCGCTGTCGAGGATTGTGTGGGCATGCTGACTATCGTGGATACCACTTCTGTTGTAGTGAGCTGTGTCTGTGCGGACCCTGTAATGGTCATGATGGAGTAGACGATCGATGTGATGGCCGCCTGGGAGGCTGCTGATGATGATGATGACGACGATGAAGACGAGGAGGAAGACCTCTTGGTAGAGGATGCTGTTGTTGCGGAGGCCTTGGTGGAAGCCTTGGTGGAGGTCGCTGTGGTGGACTCCTCAGTGGAAGCGCCATCATCAGTGGTGGTTCCCTCAGTGGAAGACGTCTGTGACGACAGCTGAGTAGAGGTTCTGACAAAGGAGCTCGTGTCAGAGCTGGTAGTCGAAGAGGAGGCTGCGTCAACGCTCGAAGTCTCAGAGATCTGAATGTAGCCGTACAAGCCTTCGGCCTCGTTACCACACTGCTCTGCCGGGTAGCCCGGACAGTCGACCGAGCACGACGACAGCGAGACCGACGAGCCCGGAGACGTGTTGGAGCACCAGCAGTTCGTCGCCTGGACGATAGCAAGTGCGTAGCCAGCAGCAAAACATGTGTCACTGCAAAGCCCGTTGGACATATACTCGGAGGTCGTGATGGTGCTGTCGGCACCGGTGTTCTGGGATGAGCAGAGGGTCTGCGTGGCGGAGGCCACCGAAGTCGCCATTGCCAAGGCGAGTGCCAGCTGAAGCGTCCGTGTGCCGGTCATCTTCGAGCCTTTCTTGTAGAGGGTGGTAGATCAAGTGATGGACAGGGGGGGAAATGAAGGGCAAAAACACACAATCAGGTGCTATTCTGCGCCCTGTAGAGAGAAAAATTGTGCTCTTCGGGCCGTTGAGAGAGTGGAGAAGGCAAAGAGACCCGGCTGGTGGGTAAAGCACAAAAGAGAGTGGAAAATTAGAGAGAAAAGGTGGCTCTGAAGCTCGTTGTTGTGTTTATGCTTGAAGAGGACAGGCAGCGTCTTTTTTTAGTCCCGCGCGACAAATTTATGGTTTTTTTATGTTTTCTTTTTTTTTTTGTTGTTGTTGTTGTCTGTTTTTGTTTTTGCTTTGCGGAGGTTATATATATAAGCTGCAGGACTGGGCTGGGCTGTATGGGCAGAGCTGCTGGGACTCCAGATATATGTATCGCTTCCTCTTTAGTGTAGAACGTGGCGTATGCTTTGTATCAATTTGTGGTGTATAGAGAGGAACTGATCGAAGGATCTCTCTGTGCGTAGATCTCAGCCAGGCACACACTACTTTATCGGCATACTCTTTGACACTTGCGATATTGCGATACTCGCCTTACCCATATGCTTGTGATAAAACATGGTTTAGATTTAGAGTGCAGATATAAATTGCTAAATACATATGGATAACGATAAATCTCAAGTCATGTGCAAATGTCTCATATGAGAGCTTTAATCTGATGTATATGCGTGATGAAGCGGTGATATACATGCATGCAAGCGGACTTTTTGCATTCGTTTTAAAGATGCATAGTATTGGAATCAAAGAGATATTTCTGATATATGAATCAATTGATCCATACATCCAGCCCCAAGGATAAATATATATATATATCCCTTCAACCTTGCATCCCATGGATAAATTTAAGTTTTCCGTGGCGTATGCATTATCGGCCCCACTTCAAGCGCCAGAGTGTAAACTCAAACTTCAACTTTCATTATTCCGAGCATCTACATTATCCCCAAAGCGTATATGTAAATAAACAATCTGCTTACAGTAGTGAGATATATAAATGAACATATATGGATACAGTTTTACAGTATATGAATATAAAAACGGCATATGGAGAAAGAGTAGAAAAAGATTAGTGGGTATAAGAGAAAAAGAACGCAAATGGCAGTAACTAATCAATAAGTTAGTAGTACATCACTCAGTTGAAAGCAGCTTTGAGCTTTCTGAAGAAGCCACCTTTCTTCTTCTCCTCCTTTTTCGGCGTCTTTTCAGCGGTCTTCTTCACAGTCTCGGTCTTTGGTGCGGTGGCAGCTGGAGTCTCAGGGGTAGCACCAACGGCATTAGGGTCGAGTGTCTTTGGTGCATCCTCGTCAATTGGCTCAGAGGAGACGACAATCTCCTCACCAGTGAGCTTGTTTCTCTTAATGACCTTCTTGACCTTGACGGTCTTGGTCTCCTGTTTAGCGGCGGTCTCTTCGGCCTTGATCTGAGCGTTGAGCTCCTTAGGGTCAACGTTGCTCACCTCGGAGAACTCCTTGATCTCAGCAGCATTCTCTGGGATAACAATACCCGGCTCGCCAGTGGCAGAGGTGTCCTGCTGGCCCTCGGTAGAAGGCATCACCGTGGTGGAGGTACCGTTGGACTCCAGCTTGGCAGTAGCATCCTCAGCCTTTATCTGGGCATTGAGGTCCTTTGCATCGACCTGGCTCACCTCGGAGAACTCCTTGATCTCAGCAGCGTTCTGTGGCACAGCGATACCAGGCTCGCCAATGGTGGTCTGCTGGCCCTCAGTAGAAGGCATCACAGTGGTGGAGACGGCCGGGGCTGGGGCCGAGGCAGCAACAAGACCACCAGCCTCTGGGATCTTGGAGCCAGGCTCCTTCTCAGCAGCAGCAGCCAGCTTAGAGTAGTAAATGACGTTGTTGGCATTGCCGTCCTCGTCGATGGTCTCGTAGTCCCCACTGGTGACCCATTCGCCATCAACGACGAACTTGAAGAGAACTTTGTCATCACCTGCGTGCTCCGGCTTGAGTGGCAATGTGATCTCGAAATCGCCCTTGGAGGTCTTCACCAATGGCAGAGACTGCGTCCAGTTGTCAAAAGTGCCTGTGACGATAACGTCGTTAGGACCGGATGGCCTGATGATCTGTTAGTTGATTGCTCTGTAGGGTGTAACTGGGCAAGCTGAGCAAGCTGAGGGGCCATACAAATGGGTGCCAGAGATGTAGATGCATACCCACAGAGCACCACAGAGAACCAATTGACTCTCCAACACGCACAATTCGCCAAACTCAGAGTCTTTGCAAAATGTGTCTCGTCTCGAGAGGGAGGCGAGGATGGTCAAGTTGGGTGGCATTCCGGTTAGCCTCGCTTATCGGGAGTGCTTGTTTGAGCCACAAGAAAAGGAGCATGTGCAGAAGGAGGGCACTCACCAGTAGAAAGTTGTGTTGTATGACATGTTTGGTGGGCTTTTCTTTTTTTGCTTTTAACAAATTCTTGTCTTGCTATTGGTCTTGTTAAAGCAAAAACGAACAGCCACCAAACTACATTCACAAAGAGCTGCCGCCTGCCAGTGCTGCTCCGTTCCTGGATGCTCCACCCCCGGAAGTGGGAGGTGCTTCTTGGCCGGAAGTGCTTCTTCCACTTTTTCGCGAAGAGAGGAAACGTCACGTCTTAAAAAAGGTAAACAAGGCCAAAGAAAATGTAAACAATAGCCGTAGGCAGGGCAAAACAATTCACGGCGGAGTACCGTTATAAAACAGAGAACAAATGAGCGAGTCGCCGACAAAGGAGATCACCACGGCGCTTGGGGAGCTCTCGCTCCATGGCAGCCGCACGCTGGTGAGCGACGCGAACAGGGCCATGAGTCTGAAGAAGAACAGCAGCTTAGACAACACAAACAGCCAGGTCCAGAATAGCATAAAGAATAGGCAGTTCACGGCGCCGCAGCTCGTGCTGAATGCTGATTTTGACAAGGAGAACCGAGACGAGTCCGTGCAAGGGATGGACTTTGGGGAGGACACGGTGGTGCACAACACGGATTCGCACGACATGACGATGCCCGAGTGGCTCCTGGTGAAGATGAAGATGGAGGAGGAGAAGAAGAAGAAGGAGAAGAGACAGCAGCTGCGGCGGCAGTCGCAGTCTGCTGACCAGCCGAGGGAGCGTCTGCTTTCTCTTCCGAGGCCCCACTTGGTGAAGAGCTACGTGGCGTCTGACATGGGGGATAATGGCGACGATGATGACTCAGATGATAGTGGAGCATCGAACAAACAGACAGAGTTAGCAGCAGACACGACGTGGGAGCAAATGAAGAAGAACTACAACATTGAGGAGAGCGACCTGTACGGCGAGGTGACGCGGCTGGCGGACATAGAACTCCGTAACGACTTTTATGATGACGACTCTGATGATGACGAATCGCACAACTACCAGAGGAAGCAGAACTCAGAGGAGGAGGAAGAGTTACAGGCAATGAACAACACAGCGTACAGTTTCCAGGATACAGACAGCTTCAAGGCCATTTCCGGTGGGATTCCGTCTTTGACCACAGCTAAAGTGACATCGTACAAGGCGGAGTATCTGGATTCCCCAATGCCACGTCCGAAGTTGATAAAGACGTTTGAAGATGCATTACCCCCGTTGAAGAGACCGCAGTTGAAGACTGAGATTCAGGACATTCAGTTGATCACTCCGATGGATGAAGGGATGATCTTTGACACGAATCAGAAGATGTGGGTGTACCCGAGTCACACTAACAAGATGGGGTATGCGTACGAACTAGTGTTTGAACAAGAAGACAACGGCTCATCTAATGTCTCAGTGTCTGCGTCAGACACCATTATCAATGCAACAATGGATCCAAGACATGTCACCAATGTATCGAGACTGGATCTCTCATTCTCTGAATCAAGAAGGGCATTGGTCCACGCTTTACAAGATGTGCTTAAAAGCAGAGATAACTGGGATAAAGTCACAACTATTGACATCCACGGGAGAGAGTTACTCACAGTGAAGTGTCTCGACGAGTTTGTTCCACAGTTGAAAGAGGTCAATTTGAACGATAACTCATTGACGAGTCTTGAAGGGTTATCTTCGGGATTACACACTGTGTTACTCTCCAATAACTCAATCAGTGATCAATTCCTGAACTTTGAGAAGTTCAAAAACATGAAGTTGCTCGATTTGAGTGGGAATCATGTGACAAAGTTGAACTTATTTGCCTCGTTGGAGAACTTGAGATACTTGAACTTATCTGGTTGTAAAATTGATGCCTTGGTTTCATTACCCTCCTTGATCAAGTTGGATTTAAGCGGCAACAAGGTCTTTGGGGTTGTCGACTTCCAACATTTGAAATTGGACAATATGCAAGAGTTGATTTTATCAGGGAACAAGATTACGCATGTGAAGAACTTTGGGTGTGATACTATGAGAATCTTGAACTTGGAGAAGAACCAACTCGTGCAGTGTGAGATTACAAAGCCATTACCAAAACTGAAGAAGCTCTTGTTGGCTGATAACGCTAGTATGAAGGAGTTTAACATTGGTGGGAACTTGAAACAATTGAGATTCTTGAGTGTGTCAGGGGAGACCAAGGTTGTGGCAAATTTCAGAGAGCTTCTTACATTATGTATCTATCAGTGCAAGCAGTTGAACTGTTTGAAGCAAGAAGAATTTGTGGTATCACCACATTTACAAGAAATTGTTCTGAGATCTTGTCAGTTGGAATTCACGGATATGGCATTGTTGAAGGAGAAGTTCCCACATTTGAAGAAGTTTGACTTACGCGATAACAAGATCAACTGCCTGTTTAGAGAATTGGTTGACTATTTTTTACAATTCGGCAAGGTTACACAAGTGAAGTTGGAGGATAACCCGGTGTATGAGAAGCTCAAGGGTGATGGCGAACTGCAGCGTGCTTACGATCTCATGCTTTACAAGTTGACGCACCAATGAACGTACGTACGTATCGATCTATAAATGGTTAATTGATCTGTGTGTATCGGATATTTGATATCAGTTTTACGAGGACGACGTAACCGCATGTTTGTGGGGCTGTGTATAGTCGTAGCACCGCGGCAATCGTGTGACCTGGGCCCTGGGCCTGGACTATAGAATGCCAAAATGCCAAGCTTTAAGGTTTACATAGAGACTGGAGTGGTGTGCAGGTGTGGGTCTGGCGCCACGTTCTTTTGGCCAAGCCATTGGTATAGCCGGCTTCCCTGTGGATCAGCGGGGATTGAGATATACCAAGGAAGTGTGGCTCTGGTATGGCCTGTAGGGTAGATGGAATAGTTTGCTGTGGATTATAGAAAAAAAAACACACAAGAGATCGGAAAGGAAGAGGATATAGGTGTGTGTGTGGATTTAAAATGTGTCAAACCGATGGAGCAGATGGGACTAGAAATTACGTACGTCGCCGTCAAAAGTCTCGGGGATGACACAAATTTGCAATGGACCGCGGCGCAATCTTCAGATCTGTGAGCGAACTGGCGCAATTTTTGATATAGTACAGGGACTAGGCAAAAAAAAACGGGTCTCAGGGAGACTCAGACCCGTAGTGCAGCGGAAGATGGGAAAGAGAAATATCTTGGCACCTAAAACCAGAATAAAAGGGAGCTGCTTTCCCGCTGTTGACTGTTGTCTTCTTGTTCCACCGCTTGTTAGACCACTAGGAAACAACTCAGAAGCGACCAAAAGGATGTACAAAGAACAGTTTTCACTGCCGCCACCGCACTTTAAGCTAGCAGAGGAGCCCTTGGGGCTGTCGCAGATCCCACTCGGCCAACACCAACATCAACACCAACACCAGCACCAACACAAGCAGCAGCGCCACGAGTCCAAGGGCACAGACTCGTCCAACGACTCGAACTCGCCGCAGTCTCAGTCTCAGTCGCCGCAGTCGTTCACATCTGTGTCGTCTGTAGGCTCTCCGCCTAAGAGCACTACACAGAGCGTGTTGCTGCCACACGAGACCAACTACCACCCAGTCTCAGTCTCCTCGTCGCTGTATCCATCCATCGGGTCTCAGACCTTGCACGCTGCCGCTCCTCCTGCTTCCAGCTTTGGCTACACGATCCCATCTTTGGGCTCTGTGCTCGAGACGAACCTCCCAAGCTACAACTCGTCGCTGCCACAGCCAAAAGTGTTGCTCCCGGATGTTACTTCGACGGCCCCGGGCTTCCCACCGATCGAACCACCAAGAAAGCTCAAGTACCTCAGAAAGAACCGTGAAGACGACCACTCGGGCCCGCTAGCATGCAGGTGGGGCGACTGCAAGGGCTACTTTGACAATGCCGAGCTGCTGTACTACCACATGTGCGACGAGCACGTTGGTAGAAAGTCCAACAGAAACCTGAACCTCAAGTGTGGCTGGGAAGGATGTCAGGTGCAGACCGTCAAGAGAGATCACATCACCTCTCACATTAGGGTGCACATCCCACTGAAGCCATTTGTTTGCTCCACTTGCACCAAGAAGTTCAAGAGACCACAGGACTTGAAGAAGCACGTTAAGACGCACGCCGACGCCGCTACGAAAGCTGCTCAGAAGGCTGCCCAGCAACAGCAACAGCAACAGCAGTACAGATCCAACGGGTACTCATACACCACTGGATCCAACGGGTTGTTCGAGATGCACGGCGCCAACGTGCAGACCAGCTTTGACAACCTGATGTCCCTGGAGTATGAGAACAGTATGCTTGGCGGCGAGTCGAGAAAGCGCAAGCCGGAGATGGTCTCGCAGTTCTTTGACGACGTGAAGAAGTCTAAGATGGTGCCTCGCTACAACAACGAGATGGCCATGAAGCTCAATGCGCTGGACATCAACTTGGGTAACGAGTTGTCCCTGCCACCTCTGTCTACAAACTCGTCGTCGTCATCGTCATCATCAGCCACCAAGCTGTTCAAGACGAACCAGGAGTTGTACGACGCTAACAGTTTCTTCTCCCAGTTGTCATCATCGTTGGACCAATACCCTGCTCTATCGATGTCTCATTCGCACGTGTTGCCTACCCTGAACCAGGGCTCTACTTCTACTGCTTCTTCCACTTCTCTCTACCCATCGCTGTCCAATAGCTCTAACGGCAACTTCTCCTACCCACAGATCGCCAACAGATTGGATGCGACCTCGCAGGACTCGTACCGTCGTTACAACATCGGTATCAACCAAAAGGCTGCTGCTAAGCACGAGGCCTTGGTCTCTGACGAAGAGGAGGAGAATGATAGCGATTACTTTGACGATGGCTACGAGGAGAGCGAGAGCGAGTACGAGGACGAGGACATGGCCATGCTTGTAAAGAAGATGGATGCTGTTACTGTTGTAGAGGAGGATACACCGTTGCAAAGACATAAGAAGCTGGTGCAGTCTATTCAGAAGCAGCTTCAACAGATGGTTGAGGAGGCACAAAAGACTGAGCTGAAGGTAAAGAGAGAGACTGTGGATATGAAGGTCTCTCCTGAAATCTCCGTCTGATCTCTCTTTATGTATGAGTTTCTTTAATGTGCTATGCCCGGGATTGTGTGTTTGTTTGGTTTTTGTTATATATGGAATTTAAGTAAATGTAAACTACTACATAGGAAAAAAAAATTACACCGCGTAGAGGATTCGAACTGCGGCCGGAGCTTCGGAAGGATATTCGCGTGATAGAGGCGGAGCCTAATTCCAGTGTGAAACTGCAAGCTCTCTCCATATAGATTTAAAGTAGCTGCAGTATAACCTGAGACTTTTTCTTTATATCTGAGTCTCTCTTTCTTTTATACAAGGGGCAGACAGAGTGCCTATAGCATTAAGAGGGGACACCCTAAGGTAATAATAACAATGAGTACGCCGAGCCAGAGGAAGATCTCGTTCAACGTGTCGGATTACTACCAGATCCTCGAGATTGTGGGTGAAGGAGCGTATGGAATCGTTTGCTCTGCGGTACACAAGCCAAGCAACACCAAAGTGGCCATCAAGAAGATCTTACCGTTTGAGAAGCCGATGTTTTGCCTCAGAACGCTCAGAGAGCTCAAGCTGCTGAAGCATTTCAACAACCATGAGAACATCATCTCGATACTGGACATTCAAAAGCCATTGGACTATGAAAGCTTCAACGAGGTCTACTTGATCCAAGAGCTGATGGAGACAGACTTGCACAGAGTGATCAAGTCGCAGAAGTTGAGCGATGACCACTGCCAGTACTTCATCTACCAGACACTCCGAGCACTCAAGGCGATGCATAGTGCGAATGTTTTACACAGAGACCTTAAACCGTCAAATCTACTGTTGAATTCGAACTGTGATCTTAAGATCTGTGATTTTGGTCTTGCCAGGTCTGTTGCTTCATCTGAGAATAACTTTGGGTTCATGACGGAATATGTGGCCACTAGGTGGTATAGAGCACCGGAGATTATGCTTACTTTCCAAGAGTATACCACTGCGATTGACGTATGGTCTGTTGGGTGCATCCTTGCGGAGATGCTCAGTGGGAAGCCACTGTTTCCCGGGAGAGACTACCACAACCAACTATGGCTCATCATGGAAGTGCTGGGCACGCCAATAATCGAGGACTATCACAACATAAAGTCCAAGAGAGCGAGGGAGTATATCCGGTCGTTACCATTCCGTAAAAAAGTGCCATTGAATACACTCTTCCCATCGGAGACAAATCCATTGGCCATTGACTTACTGGAAAAACTTCTCACTTTCAATCCCATGAAACGTATTTCCGTACAGGAGGCTCTTAATCATCCATACTTACAACTATACCACGATCCTGCAGACGAGCCAGACGCACATCCAATTGACGAGAGTTTCTGGGATTTCAACGAGAACGAAGGCTTAAAGATGGACGAACTGAAGAGGCTGCTGTACGAGGAGGTGCTGAGACCACTGCAGTAATAGATCATTTAGATTCTTTGTGTTGTAGTATGGTTGGTGATTGTCGCGATTAAAAAGTCTCGGATCTATATATATTTGAACTGTGATATATCTGGGGTGATATATATCAGGGGACTGGAAATAGATGACAAGTCCAATAGACGAGTCCAAAGACTAAAGACTAAAGAGACTTATAAGATGAGACTGATAAGGCGACTGATACGAAAGGGTAAGAAGACTAATAGGACAGATCAGACTGAAAGGGAAGCAGGCATTGTTATGATCAACTCGCAACCAGATAAGGTCACGATGGAGATTGTGGATCATAAGCAAATAACTGGCAAATCATCATCAACAGCACATGCCAACCACTCAAAGACCTTCCTTATACTACAATTCTGTGGTAATATCCTTGCAGATCAAACACTGTTTTGCAGAACAGTGATAATACTGTTGATGTTCACTTTACTACTATTCATAACGCTACACTACGGCCACCAGATGGTTATTGGACTCGCTGACAGTCTGGTTATACGCAGTGTGTGGGACGCATTCATGGGGAGGCAACAAGTTGGGATCGCTAGATGGATAATGTCATCATTTCTGTGGTAGATGTTTAAAAATATATATATATATAAATATACGAATGGGGTAATTACTATATAGGCTACAGCGCCGTAGAGCAGAGCTACGGCCTTTTTTTTTTTTTTTTTTTGTTTGCCTCTGCCTATAAATTTTTCAGGGGGAGGAAAGGTGTAATCAACGTGTATGGTAAACAAAGGCAAATCTTTGACAGAATTCCCAGTAAAAATACACCAAAGAACACAGATGGACTCGCTGAAGGCTGTGGGCAGCACTGAGGGCAACGCCAGGGGTCCGCTGTCGCCGCCGCCGGAGAGCTCGCTAGAGTACCTGAACTTGAATGTGTCAAACGAAAAGCTTCAGTTCCCAGCGGAGCTCATCTATAAGGTGTTAGAATTCCAATTGCACCAAATCATGCAGAACAACACTGCGTCGATCTCACAGAACACGGCGATGTTCATCAAGTCCAACCTGGCCGTGTGCAAGGTGTTCTACCGGTGCGTGTGCAAGCTGGTGTATCAGTACTGCTGTTTTAAGACCCCACACACGTTTGACATCTTTCTGAATGCCGTACTGGGCCACAAAAGGCTCGGCGAGTACGTCAAAGTGTTGGACTTCCAGGAGTTCACGTCAATCGGGCTTGGCCGCACAGGTAAGATGAACAAGGAGATCCAGATGGTGACGAGTGCAACCATATTGAAGTGTCTGAAGAGTACGCCCAACTTGGTGGAGTTCTTAGCATCGGAGAACATTAAGGACGACCTGAACACAGAGCTTCTGAACTACCTGTTCAATGAGATGAGACATTTGCGAGCTGTGGACTTTTGTGGGTGTTCTGGTGAGAACTTCACCTCGAACTTTGACCTTGTCATTATTAAGAAGCCCGGGATTGAGAACATCACAGATTTGTCATTCCATGACTGTACCGATTTGCCCAGTTGGTGCCTGGAGAAAGTGCTTGTAAACCTGCCAAACTTGCAAAAATTGGATCTCACACATACTCAGATAACTTCAAAGACCCTCAACTTGATACCGCACTCGGTACGACTGACACATCTGAACCTATCATACTGTATCCAACTGACGACAAGGGAACTCATCTCATTCTTCATCAACCATCCGGGAGTGACGTGCAACCAGCTGGTATGGCTAAACTTGCAGTGTGATTCTTCCACCAACACATTGCTCTCCAACAATCAATTGACGTTCTTGCTTAAGATGTTTGATTGTGACTTCCAATACTTGAATCTCGGCGGGCTGCCCGTCACATATACCAATTTGCTACTTATCAAGAAGAAGTTTGTGGACTTGAAGTCGCTGGTGCTGGCACGCTGCAACTTTACACAACAGGAGATTATTGATTTCTTGGCCCCACCAACGCATGAAACTGATGTATTGTATCAACAGTTGCAGTTTTTGGACGTCTCGAATAACAACAACATCACGAGGTGGAGTCTTGATAACCCACAGTTTGTCAACTGCTCACCATCTTTACAGGCTTTTGAGTTCTCGATGAAGATCATCAATGACATTGAGTCATGTGGGGGAAGATTCAACTTTAGAAGTCAAAGGACCATATGGCGGTCGTATGACTCTGGTGGGCGTCGTGGATGGTTGTTTAAAGTCTCTGAGGAGAACCCAGACAACTCGACACAGCTTGGGCTGGTGGAGTACGACATTGAAACTGGGCAGAAGAAGTTTAAGATCTTGAGGAACCCACAGTTTTTGAAGTTGGTTAACAAGAAGATCAGCATGTCTAAAGGTGTGTTGTTTGATGCTGACGCTGTGTTTGGCGACTTTGAGCGGGGGATCTATAAGTACTACGGGATGAAGATGTGATATATATATATATATCTTTTTCTCAAAGTGCTATGTTATGAATTACGAATTGCATGATCTGTTTTATTTTCTTTGGTTTATAGGGAGGGATTAATGGGGGAGGGCATTAAGTTGCGTGTAGTTACGTAATCACTAGCGTATGGCTTACATAATCACACATCTGGCGCGGTTATATATATATGTATCGAAAGAGGGAGCCACAACACACTGTCAGATACAAAAGAGATAAGGCAACAAGATAGAAACAAAGCGAACCCCAAAAGAAATGGCAGAGGACGACTTTGCATTGGACAAATCGACACTCAACAGGCTCGTACTGAACTTTCTAATCCATGAGGGACATACGGAGACGTTGCAGAAGTTTGTCAAAGAGATTGGGATAACACCGGATGATGACGAATACGCAGAGCTGTTGGTGGGCCACAACAGCATGGAGGTGAGGAAAAGGATTAAGTATATGCTGCTTAAGGGTGAGATTGCAAAGGCCATTGACGAGCTGAACCGGTTGTATCCGGACCTGTTGGAGCAGAATAGCTTTCTGTACTTTAAGCTGCTGTTGCTCAACTTGATCGAGATGATCCGCAACAATGAGGGCAATGAAGGCGACTTTGTTACGAGTGTGATCCGATTTGCACAGGACAAGCTTTCCAATAAGGCACTCAAGAATGTCAAGTTCATGGAGGAGCTCGAGCTGACGATGACGCTGCTGATTTACACCAACCAGAAGGAGAAGCTGCCGCCACGGCTTAATGAACTGTTTGAGATCAAGCTGAGAAGGGACATTGCTGAGCTCGTGAATAAGTTCATTCTGCTTAAGGAGATGGAGACACTCATTGACGTCCACTACAGGGGCAAACTCTCGTCCTCGGAGCGAGAGGAGGATACGCCAGGAGAGGACGAGATGTTGGGAATTCAAGTGGTGGATTCCAAGCTCAAGAAACTCATCAAACTATGGGTATGGCTCGATAATCAGGTGCACAAGTCTTATGGGGTTAAATTCCCCAAGTTTGAGCTTGAGTGCGATGCCTAATGATTTACGCGGGCAGCAGGAATTTGCTGCTACTTCTACTGCTACTGCTATTGAGAAAATCACAAACTCTGTTGTCCCTATACTATGAATACAACTCTCAGTGTGTGGCCCGTCTCGACGCCCAGTAAACACAGGGGTTCATCTTCTTTGGTTAAAAGGTTGCTTTTGTGGTAAATCTTTACGTGTTCGAGTGTAAAATGTTGTGGGTTGATCTCGTCATATACTGCAGAGTCTTTGAACAGATGGTAACATTTTTTCCTGAGAAACAACAATGTACACCCCAAATCAGGATTTTCTGTGTTGTACTCCTCGGGAGAGAACTCAATGTGGTAATGCAACGGTTTATAAGTATGGATTGGATTGGATACTATGCCTTCTATGTAGACATGCGCACAGTGTACAGGTGTATCCACAAAGTACTCCTTCCCAGGGATATCCCACCACCCAAGCCATACTCCGATTTGGAATAGCAGTTTGTACAAAAGTGCCACAATCAACCATATCAATGCAATAGTGGTTATTCTCCTTGAGATGGGATGCTCCATGTGGTCTTGGAATAGGTCCCATTCACCCAAATGGTGTGTGAAAAAGCTCTCGATGCGTACGAATGTGTCCATTTCTATTTTATTTTTTATTTTTATACCCCTCCTCCCCTCTATAGTGGTAAAAAACAGCGTTTAAGACACACGATATGTCAAACGTTAACAAACGATCAGTACTATCTAAAGCTTTAAAATTGATCTGCTAGTATAAACACCCCATTTGAAAGAATAACTCGACGTGCCAAACAGAGCGCGTGGTCGTGGGCGGGCGTGCCCGGCTAATGACACGGTATCTGCCATGTCACTCTTTTATAATATATAAAGAGACTAGACTTTGTCATATGGCGGGGAACACGGCGATCATTGAACGAGTTTCCATGCTTTGTGTCTAAGGAGAAGGAGGGGGGAAAGAAAAAGAGGGGCCCATCGATATGATGCCGTGTGGTTACCGCATTCGGCACTAGTTATTTCCCCAAAGGGGATTTCTCGGTTAGAAACAGGGCTCGGTCTGGCCCTTGAGCAAAGTGCCTCGTCGCATTGACCTGGCAAGCCCAGGGTCTTAAGACTTCGTCTATTGTCTTGTTGTCTTGAGACTATACATAATGTATTTACATTGCGTTGATATATATTGATTCACATCTGGAAACCATGATGATGACCCCTTGCGTCCTTACCGAAGACACCGACTTCCCCTCTATAAGACGCCGTTTTTATGGTAAATATGGAAAATTATTTGTGTAATTATTTTGCATTCTTGATACTGAGAGGCATAGCTTGAGAAGATTGAATACATATTAAAAAAAAAAATTGCGAAAGATCATCTGTCTCTTACCGAGGCCACTTCATTGGATTGTAATTTTATTCTCTATTAACGATTGGCGTGTAGATCTACAAAAACACATGTATTGTTGCTATAAACGCACATCTTCATCTCCCCCCAGTTTGGGAAGATCCGTAAAATAACCAGAGATCATAGAGTTCATAACACGGTGATCCTACAGTGTCGCAATCAAATGCAGCACTTCTTGTCTCTCCCCTCTCTTTAACTCATTGTATATAAATATCACCACAGTTTCCCACATTAGTTCTTCCTTCCCCTCTAACTTCCTATCATCATATTCATCAACTATATCCATTCGCTGCTAACAATGAAGTACCTCGCTCTCTTCGCTCTTGCCGTCTCCTTCGTCGCCGCTGACAAGGACTCCGAGCTCCAGGCTCTCTTGGCCGACATCAAGGCCAACTTGTCTGACTACCTGGGCCAGATTTCCCAGGGAAATGCCCCACCACCAGCTTTGCTCTCCTTGGCCCAGGCTGCCCAGACCTACACTGACGACTCGTACACCACCTTGTTCTCTCAGGTTGACATGAACCAGGTTTCCTCGTACGTTACCAAGTTGCCATGGTACTCTTCCCGTTTGGCCTCCATCCTCGAGGGTGGCAGTGGTAGTGCTACCTCTTCTGCTGCTGGGTCCTCTCATGCCACTGCCAGCTCTTCTGCTGCTGCCTCTTCTGCTGCTTCTTCTGCTGCCTCTTCTGCTGCTTCTTCTGCTGGGTCCTCTGTCCCAGCTGTCACCTCTTCTGCCGAGTCCACTGGCACTGCCATTGAGACTGTCAACGAGCAGAACGGTGCTATGGCTTACGCAGCTCCAATTGCCCTCGTTGCTGTGGCACAGGCTTTGCTCTAAGTCCCTTGGCTTTAAACACTTCAGGCTTTGATTTGACCTATGGACAATAATTCTTTGTTATATTTTCTGCTTAAGTTTGTACCTGGTCCGCCGTACTGGGTATCTTTGTGACCGAGCTGTTTTTAATTATTTTTTTGTATGTCTATATATAATGCTCTGGCAAAAAAACACTTTTTATCTATATATTGCTAGAAGACTAGGCCCTGCTACATATACTCCTAGTCTGTATGTATTCCTAGTATATGTTCCAGTATATATCAATTTAGGATATATCACAGACGCGGATGCAGCTGTTCATTGGCCATGCATATACCCCACACTTTTATAAGTCAACATGGGAACTCTATATATATATACATGTATATATATATATATATATAACTGTACATATTCCTACTTTATGATACATAAATAAGTGCCTAGGCATATGCAAAGTCTGGGCTCTACATATACGTATGCCAATAAGCTCTATCCCTTTTGATCTATATATATAATCTACTTGGCCATGGCACTTTTCACTTGCTCCAAGCCACCAACTCTCTCGACCCATTTTTCAAACAATGGCCATTTGGACGTATCATATGCTGAACTCTTCAAAGCATTCGCATGTGGGAATGCAATGATATCAGCCAGGGAAATGTGCTCGCCGATCAAGTAACCAGACTTGGACTCGGCCAATTGATCTTCCAATAGTTGGTATGACTTGTTGATGCCTTCACTGGCTCTTTGGATCGCACCGTTGTTCTCTGGGTCCAACTGCTTTGTAACGTTGTATGCCTTCTGTTCTGGGTTCAAACCAGAGGCATGGAACAACAAGAACTCAACCTCTCTCCAATGCTCTGGAGACCCTTCAGGGTAGGAGTACTTGTGCTCAGTGTCGTATTTAGAGGCCAAGTATAGCAAAATGGCTGCAGATTCGCTCAAGGTGAAGGCGTTACCTTGGGAATCAACATCCTCCAACAATGGGATCTTCCCTGCTGGGTTGAGCTTGAGATACCACTCTGTCTTCGACTCTTCTTTGATGTTCAGGTTACGGTGGTGGTATTCGACGCCTAGCAGTTCGAGCAGAATGGTAACCTTCTGGCCATTGGTTGTTGGAGCCGTGAACAGCTTGAGAAATGGCGCATCAACAGCACCTTTTGGATCACCGTCGTTGTATGTCATTGTTCTTCTTTTCTTCTGTGGCTGGACCATATCTTTGAGTATCAGCTGTGTGAAATTGGGAATATATATATATATATATAAATATATAAATATATATAAGAAAACTGGACACGACGGTGCTTATAATTCCCCTTTAAAGTCCGATCTAAGTTTGAAGTGAGCCACAGGCGGAGCCGAATTAATGTTGTAGATCTCACCTTCCGTTTTAGGAAGTGGAAGCGCGCCGCGCTAGTGTACTGTACTGTGTGATATTGCGGGGCCCAGCGGAGGGGGCCAAAATCCCTTACTGGGGCGGGATACCCTCCTTTCCCCCAGACAGTGGACCACCACCATGTGGGATATTCCAAAAGTGTATGATTTTATTAAATATATAAGCCATATCTCTTAAATACCTCTATCCGTACGCCGAGCTTTTTTTTTTTTTTTACTAAACTATATAGATGAGTGCCACAATATTGTGTCACTCTGATTGTGGTGGCTCCGCGCGCTCCACAATCCTAGAACGGACTTAATAGCTACACAGTGCGTACTGTGCGCAGCAGCTATTGATATAATGGCAGGTGTGGCACAGTGGCAAGAAGAACATGAGTGACACCATCGCGCACAATGGGCACCGCAGCTGAGGCATTGTGTCATCTTCCGCTGCTATCTGCCACACCTCTTTTCTATAAAAGGGCACCCATGGAGCCTCTCTGTTTCTCTTTTCTCTGACTTCAATAAAACGCTAGTTTACAAGCACCCAAAGCACCAAGATGAGCATCGACAAGACCCCGGAAGCGGTCGAGACTCAGGTTTCCCGTGACTTTTCCTCTGACGAGGTGGAACATGATCCTTCGAAGCCTTACATCGACCTTACGGTGCATCTGACAGATGCAGAGGTTGAGAGACGTACCAAATGGTGGTACAGACCTGCACTGTTCTTGTACGACTCTGTGGACAAACACCCTGCTGAGCGCAGCTTTCTGTTGAAGCTGGACTTCTTTTTGCTGAGTTCTGCGTGCCTGGGTTACTTCATCAAGACGTTGAACCAAAACAACGTTGGTACGGCGTATGTCAACGGTATGAAGGAGTACTACGGTATGGAGGGCAATGACTACAATATGATGGTGACACTGTGGACAGTTGGCTACGTCATTGGCCAGATCCCATCGAACCTGATTTTGCACAGAATTTCTGCCCGTTACTACTTGGCGGGGATGGAGATGTCATGGGCTATCCTGACGCTATTGACCATTACCCCAAAGAACTTGAAGGGAATGTACGCCCTGAGATTCCTCATTGGACTGTTGGAGAGTGGATACTTCCCAGGAATGGAGTACTTGATCGGTAGTTGGTACTCCAAGAAGGAGATTTCCAAGAGAGCTGCTTTCTTTGGCTGTGCAGGAACTGCTGCCGGGTTAGCCAGTGGTCCGTTGCAAGAACGTATTTTGCAGTCCAGTTGGGCCCACAAGCATCTCGAGCCCTTCCAGTGGATGTTCGTCATTGATGCGGCCATTTCCGTGCCTATTGCCTGTTACACGCTGTTCTCCGACCCGAATACTCCCTCAACGACGAACGCTTGGTTCTTCAACGATACCGATAAGCTTGTGGCTTTGGAAAGACGTCGTCGTCAAGGTGCACAGCTCAACACGAGAGAGCCATACACTTGGGCAAAGATCAAATCGTTCTTCAGCACTTGGCACATCTTTGTGTTCCCACTTTTGTTCTTGACCTACAACAACGCTTGTCAGCCATCAACGTCGCAGGTGTTCCAGCTCTGGATGAAGATGGATCTGGAGCTCGGCTCGTACTACTACAACAACTACCCGATCATCATCTCCGGTGCCGGTATCGCATTGTCGCTGGCTGTGGCGTACCTCAATGACTTCTTCAAGTCCAAGAGCACAGTGTTCCTGTTGTTGGGGATGTACACGTCTTTCATCCTCGGTAATGCCCTGTTGGCCGGCTGGGAGATCCCAAGAGGCCTCCACTGGGCCGCATACTTCTTGCAGGCGGTACCTATGACCATGGGTCAGCCTCTGATCTTCTCGTGGGTGAACGGTATGCTCCATTATGACGATATGAAGAGAAACTTTGTCGTGGTGGTCACCAACACGATGGCCTACGTCACTGGTGCTTGGACGCCAATGCTCACTTTTAACCAAAACGATGCGCCAGACTTCCACAAAGGGTTCATCTACATTGCTTGCCTGAGTGCGCTTGGCTTCATTCTCACGCTAGTAGTGTATGTGTTGGAGCAGAGAGACGTCAAGCGGGACAAACAGCAGGGCATCTTGAGATACCTGGACGACGACGACCAGTCCCTGGGGTCCTCCGACTCGGACAAGCCAACTACTCGTGTTGTCTAACTATTGTTTTGTATAGATATTGATATTCGTTCTCTCTTTTCTTTGTTTGCTCTGTGTAAGTCTTTTCTATCTATCTATCATCTAAATAGCTTCATAGCTTCATAGCTGCGCCTTGTAAACCTCATCCGCAACCTCGACACCTCTTTCAAAGTAAGTATCTTCGACGTACTCAATCTTTCCCTCGGCAGTAAGCAGATTCAGTTTCTTATAGTCGCTCGACTCCCAGCCCTTGCACTCCTCTTTGAAGTTCAAAAAGTCCACAAATGGCTTGGACCACTCAGTGGCAATCGTCACCTCGTGTGGGAGATATGGCTTCATGAAGTAGAACCACAGGGTGAAATCGAGCCCATGGATAACCTTGAGTTCTCTAGGCAAGTTCGCATCGTTGAAGTCGGCCCTGTAGCTGATTCTGTAACGGAAAATCTTCTCCTGTGGGAACCCGAACTTGACCATCTGGTTGACAAAGCCTCTTTCCGAGGCATACACTTGGCCATCTGCAGTGATATCACCAAACACCAATCTGAGCTTCTCTTGGAATTCTGGGTCCTCCTCGGTGAATGCGTCGAGGTCCGGGTATACCTTCAGCAAGGGCTCGATGACCTTGGCTGGGTAATAGTTCTCCACTTGCAGCTTCAGGTCGTCCTTGGAAACCGGCGTGTTGAGCATCGAATACTTCCATGGCTCGTTGTCTGCTTCGCCAATCAACAATCTGATGCCACTGGCCACCATCTTCTTGGTGAACTCGCCCGAATGGAGATCCTTGATCAGTCCGGAAGCAACAAACTTGCCATCCGTCACGGCTCTGAACGTATGCATGCTCAGCGTTGGAATGAAGTCCTCAATGTAGAAAGAGTCCAGCTCTCTCAATTTTTGCAACTTTTCAGCATTCGACAACTCAGTCAACCCGAGTTTCTCACAGATCTCATCAAACTGCGACTGAGTCTCTTCGATGGTCTTTGGCTGGCAGTACACCAAGTTGGACTGGAACACACATTGCTTGATGATCTGTGGCACCTCTGGGTGGTATAACTCGTAGGCCAGCTGGAAGAAAAGCGAATACCCACCAGCGGACAACCCACCCATGGTCACGGCCTCTGGGTTACCACCAAAGTGCTTGATGTACTTGTATGTCCACTCGAGTGCCATTCTTTGGTCCCAAAAGCCAAAGTTCGATGAGTCCGGATCCTCCTCAAGCAGCTCCTTGGAGCTCAGGAAGCCAAACATGTTGAGTCTGTAGCCTGGGCATACCAGAATGTACTTGTCCTTGAACTGAGCATTCGTATCGGTGCTGTCCATGAACATGTTGTTAGGCGAGTTGTACTGCAACCAACCACCGTGAAGATAGAAGTATACAGGCCACCCACCTGCTGGGGCCTCGCCCTCAGGGACAAAGATGTTGAGGTACTGGATCTCTTCCTTGGATGGGCCCTTTTTGTAGTTGAACACCGGGTTAGGAACTGCTGGCTGTGGGCATTTGAGACCCACTTTGCCGTAGTCACCGGTGTAGTCATAGTCGTCTGGGATAGGCAGTGCCTTCTTGAATCTGTCCTTAGCACTCACTGGCAGGGCATACGGAACCTTGGCGTATCTCACAGTGGTCTCCTCATTGTTCAAGCACGATGTGAATTTGTACCCGGTGAGCACACCGTGGCCTGGGATTTCGAGTTGCACAGGTGTGTTGATGGTGCTGTCGGCATCTGTCAAGTAGCTCATCTTGCTCCTCTTTTTTTTTCACTTGTTCTTACTGTACTCTGTCGTACTCACTCTTCTAAGACACACACATCTTACGATGATCTAGAACCCAAATGAGATAAAGATCATTATATAAACGTATCCCCATCAGATCATCATCAACGCCGGCACGGAGATGTCCCAATCGGGCTCGGGGCACGATAACCGCCAAAAAACTGCCCAACGGCAGTCCGCGGTTCGCGATACGCTCGGGGGCGCTTAATTATCTCGGCCGGGCACGACGCTATCTTTCCCCGTTTTTTTTGTGTCTTTGATGGATATGGTTGGTCGATAGCCATCTTATAAGTCTTTTGGGGTGTGGTAATGAAAGGCAATCGGCTACCGGCGGAACTGTCACTGATAGTAGCGCTTACTGCTCGGGCCTCAACTGCTAGGGGCAAAGCTTAAGGTCTCCTTTGATACGTCTAGTTGTGCTGGGTAGTGTAACTATACTTAGAATCATTGCAGTGTTGATATTCAGTCGGCTAAGGGCGGAGCTGTCACATTACTGATAGCAACTCGGGGCCATGGTAAAGCTTGGCCTCTTGATAGATAGTTGATAGTATCTCGTAACAAGTAAGTATTGTGTTGAAAAGTTGATACTGAAGCCATGCTGGCCCCAGACCCAAGACACTGGGGCCATTCGCGGTTGCCCAGGCCATCGCCCCTCCCCCTGGTCTCCTGAGCACAAAGCGCTTGGCCCTGGTCTGGGACTGAGCTCAAGCCTTGAGAGAGACTAGAAACCAAGACATGCCAAATGGCCGCTGGGCACTCGGCACACAAAACAATACAACGGTTCTGCCCATACATGTACGGAGGGGATACCACAATCATCTGATACATAAATTCGATATAGAAGCCTAATTCCCAGCGTCTTTTTCCTTTTGCTCCAGCCACTCCATCATAATCTGATTGTGATAAGCAGGGAGCTCCAGACGCGCTTTATCTCGGGGTTCGTGCGGCGGCCCGCCCATTACTTGCGTCTCGATGCGCTCGGCTCGCCAAAAGTACATATAAGAAAGATGGGATCCGGAGATCTCTGATGCATTTTTTTTCTTGTTCTTTCTAGTCAGTTGCAGACTACAGAAGACAACGAAATGCCACAGAGTACAAAGTCTTCCGAAGACTCGATCGGCAAATACGACGAGTCCGACAACAAGATCTCTCAGGATGTTAAGGTCGCAGACATCACCGATATGGAGGCCCAGCCGGTCATCTCCACGGTGATTTCCCCAAGCGGAAAGATCATCGAAGTGCACAACACTTCCAGTTTTGCCGGTGTTGACCAGGCCTTGGCCTTTGCTGAGGAGTTGGAGAACGTTGAGGTTCACCCAGAGGATGACAACAAGTTGAGACGCAAATTGGACTGGACTCTGCTGCCTATCTTTGGTTTCTTGTACATGGTGCAGTTCATGGACAAGACTTGTATCTCCTTCACCTCCATCATGGGTATCACAACAGACTTCAACATGGTGGGCCAGATGTACTCGTGGACCACCTCTGGTTTCTACCTCGGTTATCTTGTGGCCTCGCCATTCGCTTCTTTCACTTTGCAGAAGCTCCCAGCGGTCAAGACCTCCGCCACTTGTATCGTCATCTGGGGTATCATCCAGTGTTTGCTTTCCAAGTGTGAAACATACGCCACTTTCATGCTGCTCAGAGTGATGCTCGGTATGCTGGAGGCCTTTGTGTCCCCAATCTTTGTCGTCATTCTCAACCAGTACTACAAGAAGTCTGAGCATTTCGGTAGAATGGCCTACTTCTACGGGTTCAACGGTTTGGGTTCCATCTTCCTTGCTGGTGTCTCCTCTGGCCTCTACCAGCACAGAGAGTCATACAGCATGAAGGCTTACGACATCCTCTTCATCATCATTGGTTTGATGACTATCGTGGTCGGTATTGTCATCTTCTTCTTCGTGCCAAACACACCAGGTGAGTCCAAGTGGTTGTCTCAGGAGGAGATCGCCATGGTCGTTGCTAGAATCAGAGGTAACCAACAGGGTTTCGGTTCTAGAAAGTGGAAGAGTGAGCAGATTGTCGAATGTGTTTCCGACATCAGAACTTGGATCTACTTCCTCATTGCTCTCTGTGTTGCCATTCCAAACGGTGGTGTTGCCTCTTTCACCCAGATCATCATCAAGTCGTTTGGTTACTCCACTACTGAGGCACTCTGGATGAAGGCCCCAACTGGTGCCTTCGAGTTGGTCTTCCTCTGTACCCTCCCATGGATCTGTAAGATCTTCAAGTCCAGACTGCTGGTGACCAACATCTACTTCTGCGTCGTGCTGATGGCTGTGTGTCTGCTGGCCTTTGGCAGCAACAACGCTGCCCTGGCTGGTATCTGGATCTTTGGTATCTCCCCAGTGGGTATTGCTGCTGTGTCTTCGTGTGTCACCTCGAACACCGCTGGTCACACCAAGAAGCTCACAGCTAATGCCTTGTCTTTGATGGCCTACAGTGCTGGTAACTTGATTGGTCCTCAGACTTTCCAGGCTTCGGATGCTCCAGGGTATCCTAAGGCCAAGTACACCTGTGTTGGTTGTTACTGTGCTGCTGTGTTGCTCGTTGCTCTCCTTGCATTCCTCAACATCAGAGAGAACAAGAGAAGAGACCTACTCAAAGAGCAGCTTGGCGATAAGTACACTGTCGTTAAGAACCAGGAGTTTGCTGACTTGACAGACTTCCAGAACCCGGAGTTCAGATACGCTTATTGATTAGGTGTGGGTCTACTACCTTGCTTTTCTGTTTATATAGACACGGTTTATACATGTTATGGTAACACTTGGTAGCAATTGGTATATATTCAAAGCTTTTCATTCACCAAAAAGGTAATTGTAGCTCTTGATTTTCTCCCTTGTTCATTTGTATATCACCGACGTCTTTGTGGTACATATCTGCATTAAATTAAGGTCGATTTAAACTCAGCTGCAACCGCATGTCTATCTTGACGAGTTTTCATGCTAGAGAGCTTGGAATGAATATTTGAGATATGGAAGACTCGCCTATTGGTCATATATGCATAGTTCACCAGCTGGTGGTATTGGCGTGCTACATTGTACAGTATAGTGATAACCCCCCCAGATCTCCGCGATCTCGGAAAAACAAGTGACACAAAAACCGTGCCAAAACTTTATTTGTATGATATGGGCTCCTGGTTCCTCAAAAAATCCCAAATATGGGCCTGCCATGAGTCCGATATTGCAACATAAATGAGGAGAAGTAGAAACTATAGGAAACCTTAATATGCAAAAGAAACCAAAAAGAAGATATCCATGAATTATTATGCAACTTATCTGAGACACCAAATTGCCACAAAACCATCCTTAACTATACGGCCATTTCTCCAAATCCTAAGTAATCCTGGGTCTGTGCCGAGAACTACTAATTTGAATAACTTCGGGGTAAAATTACCTGCATATTGTGCATTTGTGGCACTTCTCGATTACTTTTGGCTTTGTGTAACTCAGGTTACCACTTGTCTATAAAGGGGGACAAAGATCCCCCAACTCCCAGTTTCCTTCCACTTTTGTTTTGGGAGCTTTTCACCCACAGCACAGCACAGCACAGCACAGCACAGCACATTTATATAGTTCTACTAACTGACAGGGATGAGACCTATGAGACCTATGAGACCTATGAGACCTATGAGACCTATGAGACCTATGAGACCTATGAGACCTATGACAGCTTGATGCACTTTCTGTTGAATGAGACCTGGTGGGACTATGGGACCATGAGACTGTGAGACCTATATATGTGACATTGGATGTGACAATGGACGGTGCGACATTTGCGAGACTATGAGACCTTGTGGTGTCTCTATCGGGGACACTTTCACTATGAGATATATTGAACAATGAGACAATGACTTTGGATTTTTGATAAAGAAGGTCATGAGACTCTGCTATTGAGACACCTCGAGACGTCTAACGACAAGCCACACCACACACTGATGATACGATGAGACCATTGAGGGTATTGGGCATGAACCATTGGACACTCATCTTGGACTTGACACCTTTTCATTCCGGAGATTCTGGAGTGCTGATACCATTTGGCTTTGTGACTTTTTGCCGTTGTTACTTGGGAACTTTGAGATGCCACTTTGGACAGTTACCATTTTGGGACCACGTGAGACTTTGAGAGTACTCTTTGCTTACACACATATTGAGCTGATGTGATGGCTGTGATCTTTGTCTCCCTTTTGTTGAACTTGGTCATCCAGGACTAATGCTTTTGATCCCTTTTGATACTTTGATACTTGCGGGTCCTGCGTGTTTGCTCAGCTGACTGACTATCAGTGAGCTTGCTTGATGTCTTTTTTTGTTTGGGTACTGGGGAAGCTACTTGGGTTCTGGGGGATACCGATTTGGGGATATCGGATAAGTTTATGTTTGGGTACTGGGGAAGCTACTTGGGTTCTGGGGGATACCGATTTGGGGATATCGGATAAGTTTATGTTTGGGTACTGGGGAAGCTACTTGGGTTCTGGGGGATACCGATTTGGGGATATCGGATAAGTTTATGGTTGGGTTCTGGGGGCCACTGCTGAGCAGACATCTATCATGGGAAAGGGGAAGAGGGACTTTGTTCTGATGCTTGGACTTG
Source organism: Petasospora taoyuanica (assembly GCA_030567055.1). Lineage (NCBI taxonomy): Eukaryota > Fungi > Ascomycota > Saccharomycetes > Phaffomycetales > Wickerhamomycetaceae > Petasospora > Petasospora taoyuanica. Next base: position 429,138 of record JAKUBZ010000005.1, read on the forward strand.
AGGCGAAGAGTCCTTGTGACGTGAGGCATCACACTGACTTTGATATCTTGTGGAGACATGGGACTTGGGATTTGGGAGGCTTTTTTTATAACTTTATGATCATGTGGCTTGAGAAACCACATTGGCTGTGAAGATTTTGGGGAGTGGGATTATGAGAGGAGGGCTTTGCCTATAAGACTGACATGCGTACTACTGGGTTCTTTGGACAGTTTGGAAGCTTATGTTTATTTTTTGATTGGGTACTTGGGGGGCACATTCTTTTGGTCTGTCTTGGTTGAGGACCTTGTTCACATCCGTTGGTACCATGGCAATCCACTAACTGTATATGTGGTGTATATAGTCTTTGATCTGGACCACCTTTGCGTGTGAAATAAACGAATCGGAGATTGGGGGGAGCCAGTGCGAGAGACTGGGCACACTTTTGTGTCTCTGGTGAATTGTGTTGGCTCCATAGACCGGTGGAGCTGGTGATGGTGGGGGTGGAGTGGTGTGAGTGGGTGCGGGCCTTGGGCCCTCTCTGGGCCAGCCCTGGGGCTTTATCTCCAGTTGGTTCACCTCACTCTACACACGCTCCTAGACTCTCCATCTGCCATGCTGTTGCTGAGTCATGGGTCTCCCCTCCCAGTATACTCCACCTCTCATACTATTCAACAGTATTGTAGCCCGAGTCTCGGTATTTGTTATGTTATGTTATGTTGCATTTGTCGCTATTTATATGCAGCTCGAAGTTCACCAGCGGAATTCCGTAATATTTACGAGAGAAGGTGCTTCTGGAACCTCTACACTGGTAGTGAATGGCCTGGCCATGTGTGGATGGGACTGAGTAGAATTTCGATATTCTCTATTTTGAGTCCACGAGACCCTCCAGTCTCCCTTTTTCAGTCCTTGGGAGATCGGAGTAGCCACAGTGGTGTTATCCGTTGGAAATCTAGAAACTCTTGGTATTAAAGTCTCGGCGCCGCCCGGAGGGCCTTGGAACTTAGAGGCCAAGGTGCTTCAACTTAGCGCTCCGTTGATAGCAGATATTTGACGCTTTTGCCAGGGGACCGTGATTAACCGTCAATATTGTCCTATTTTGTGCTATTTGTGCGATAACTCTGTGATATTTGTGTGCTATTTGTGAGATTATCTAAATGTTGATGCGGTAATCAACAAATTTGTATCGCACCTCGCTGCAGCCCAAGCCCAATTCCCCAACGGCCTCAGAATCTCCCCCCAGGTGATAGATATTCTCCCGCGAGAATGTTATAGGTAGGATATGTGCGCAGGGCTGTCGCAGGAGATGAGCGGGTAGATCTGTGTCGATAATCGAAAGGTGATAAGAGGTGGCGGCCAAGCAATGACACATTCTTATCAGTGGATAGTCTATAGGTTTAATGGATGGTATATATGATATGTATATAAGCACTGGGATACCCACTTGTTCTGTTAGTTGGAATCAAAGTATTAAGTATGCAAAGAGCTGAGGTACCAACAGAAGATGTCCGGACGCAGCAACAAATCCACAGATGACTCCGTTGAGGAGAAGATCTCCCAGAAAGTCGATGTCAAACAACTTACTGACATGGAGGCCCAGCCTGTGCTATCTACTGTCATTTCGCCTAGTGGCAAAGTCGTCGAGGTAAACAACATCCCCGGGTTTGCCGTTGACGAGGCATTGGCCGTTGCTGAGGAGTTAGAGAACGTGGTGATCCATCCAGAGGACGACAACAAGTTGAGACGTAAGTTGGATTGGACTCTGTTGCCTATTTTTGGTTTCTTGTACATGGTGCAGTTCATGGACAAGACGTGTATTTCATTTGCGGCTATTATGGGTATCCAAACTGACTACACGATGGTTGGTCAGATGTACTCGTGGACCTCCTCCGGGTTCTATTTAGGTTATTTGTTTGCCTCTCCATTTGCCTCCTATGCTTTGCAAAGACTCCCACCTGTTACTACGAGTGCCATTTGTATCGTGGTATGGGGACTTGTGCAATGTCTAATGGCTGTATGCCGTTCCTATGAGACTTTTATGTTGTTGAGAGTGATGCTCGGTATGTTGGAGGCCTTTGTGTCCCCAATCTTCGTCATTATGTTGAACCAGTATTACAAGAAGTCTGAGCATTTCGGTAGAATGGCCTACTTCTATGGGTTCAACGGTTTGGGCTCCATTTTCCTTGCCGGTGTGTCAGCAGGTCTGTACCAGCACAGAGAGTCCTACACCATCAAGGCATACAACATCTTGTTCGTTATCATTGGGTTGATGACGATCGTTGTGGGTGCTATTATTCTGTTGCTTGTGCCAAATAACCCATCGCAGTCTAGATGGTTATCCCAGGAGGAGATCGCCATGGTTGTCGCAAGAATCAGAACTAACCAGCAAGGATTTGGATCCAAGAAGTTCAAGAAAGAGCAGATTGTTGAGTGTGTTTCCGACATCAGAACGTGGATTTACTTCCTTATTGCCCTGTGTGTTGCCATTCCAAACGGTGGTGTGTCATCGTTCTCCAACATCATCATCAGATCGTTCGGTTACTCTATTACTGAGGCTTTGTGGATGAAAGCCCCAACTGGTGCATTTGAGCTCGTGTTCCTATGTACCCTCCCATGGATCTCCTCCAAGATAAAGTCTCGTATGCTGATTGCTAACATCTATCTGTGTGTTGTGCTGATGGCTGTGTGTCTATTGGCCTTTGGTAACAACAACGCTGCATTGGCTGGTATCTGGATCTTCGGTATCTCCCCAGTTGGAATTGCCACCGTTTCCTCTTGTGTCACCTCGAACACCGCTGGTCACACCAAGAAGCTCACAGCTAATGCACTTTCATTGATGGCCTACAGTGCTGGTAACTTGATTGGTCCTCAGACTTTCCAGGCTTCGGATGCTCCAGGGTATCCTAAGGCCAAGTACACCTGTGTTGGTTGTTACTGTGCTGCTGTGTTGCTCGTTGCTCTCCTTGCATTCCTCAACATCAGAGAGAACAAGAGAAGAGACCTACTCAAAGAGCAGCTTGGCGATAAGTACACTGTCGTTAAGAACCAGGAGTTTGCCGACTTGACAGACTTCCAGAACCCGGAGTTCAGATACGCTTATTGAGCAGGAAAGGATTACTATCTGATATATACACTCACATAGAGATACACGTTATGGTTTTTATTGCAACAAGCTAATAGTAGCTACTATAGGTTCTTAAGTCCTAAGAGATCCGGGGGGGCGTAGCATTGGAAATCCCGCCCACATCCGAGGTCGCACCACCTGCCGAATCGGGACAATCGATAATCGACACTTTGACACTTTGACACCTGATAAGGCCGTGGGCCGCCAGACCCTGCTTAGACCCCCTTTTAGGGCGATATGTTGTTTAGGAAAGAGCGGGCGCAATTACCTAACTTGGTGGCGCAAATCTTGATAAGCAAATGCGCCTTTGTGTGTGTGTTTGGTTAGGGCCCCGGAGGTGTAGGACTTAATACGAACTCGAGTGGCTACATAAAGCTGTGAGTTTCCTCTTCAAAATCAGGTCATAACAGAGACGAGACCCCTAATAGAAAACCCCCCTCCCCCCCACAAAGTGCAATATGTCCCATAGCGTCAAATCCTCGACCGACGAGTCCGTGGAGAAGATTGACCAAGGATTCAGCGCCAAGCCACTGGCGGACCTCGAAGCACAGCCTGTTATCTCCGCTGTGATCTCGCCTAATGGTAGAGTGGTGGAAGTACACAATGACCCTGGGTACGCTGGTGTTGATGAGGCACTGGCAGTGGCCCAGCAGTTAGAAGACGTGGAGATCCACCCAGAAGATGACAAGAAGCTGAGACATAAGTTGGATTGGACCATCCTGCCTATCTTTGGGTTCCTATACATGGTGCAGTTCATGGACAAAGTGTGTATCTCCTACGCGGCCATTATGGACATTCAGAAGGACTTTGGGATGGTTGATCAGATGTATTCATGGACCTCCTCCGGGTTCTACTTGGGATACATGGTTGCGTCGCCCTTTGCCTCCTATATGCTACAGAAATTGCCAGCTGTACGTACGAGTACTTGTTGCATTGTCCTATGGGGAATAATCCAATGTTTGCAATCGACATGTAAGACATACTCAACGTTCATGTTGCTCAGAGTGATGCTTGGTATGCTGGAGGCCTTTGTTTCTCCAATCTTCTTGATAATGATGAATCAGTACTACAAGAAGTCTGAGCATTTCGGTAGAATGGCTTATTTCTATGGATACAATGGGTTGGGTACTGTGTTCCTATCAGGTGTTTCCTCTGGGTTATATCAACATAAAGATTCCTATTCCATTAAGGCTTACAACATCTTGTTTGTGATCATTGGGTTGATGACCATCTTGGCTGGCACCATCATATTTATTGTCATTCCACCAACTCCTGCTAAGTCCAGGTGGTTAAGTCAAAGGGAAATTGCTATGGTAGTTGCAAGAATCAGGGGAAATCAACAAGGTTTTGGTACAAGAACTTTCAAGAAAGAACAAGTTTGGGAGTCCATTACCGATATCAGAACGTGGATTTACTTTTTAATTGCCATCTGTGTGGCTATTCCTAATGGTGGTGTTTCTGCCTATTCATCTATCATCATTAAGTCCTTTGGATACTCGACGGTTAAGGCACTCTGGATGAAGTCCCCCTCTGGTGCTTTTGAATTTGCATTCTTATGTGTCCTACCATGGTTGGCCAAGTATATCAAGTCTCGTATGCTTATTGCAAACTTCTATTTGTGTATTGTTTTGATGGCTATTTGTCTATTGGCTTTTGGTTCAGATACCGCTGCTCTATGGGGTATTTGGATCTTTGCTATCTCACCAGTTGGAATTGCTACTGTGAACTCATGTGTGGCATCCAATACTGCTGGTCATACAAAGAAACTTACTGCTAATGCACTTTCACTGATGGCCTATAGTGCTGGTAACTTGATTGGCCCTCAAACTTTCCAATCGGAAGACGCTCCAAACTACTTGAAGGCAAAGTATACCTGTGTTGGCTGTTATTCTGCTTCAATCGTCTTCATTTCAATCGCTGCCTTCCTAAACATTAGAGAGAATAAGAGAAGAGATAAACTAAGAGATGCAATGGGTGATAAATACGTTGTGGTAAAGAACCAAGAGTTTGCCGACTTGACTGATTTCCAGAACCCGGAGTTCAGATATGCTTATTGATCACTTGTAAGCTTGGAAATTGTGTGTGTGTTTTTTTATCTTCTGTCGTACAATTTATACAACTTATACAACTTATACAATTTATACATATATTTATAACACTTTTTGGTTGAATTATAGCTCTAATATATATCACATAATACCAGGGCTTGTGAATATCACGTGATCTGTTCTTTTTTCTAAACCAACGGCGCCACAGTACCATAAATTGCGCCATTTAGTCGGAGTCAATGACAATGACACATTTAGGATGGTAATCTAAACATTAAATTTCAAATTCTTTTGTCTGTGCTTTTATACTGAAGACCACAAGAAAGCAAAAAAAACACAAACACACAACAAAGCCGGGCTCCAAGAGTCTCATATCCATCCATCTTGTTTATACCTCTTTTTTTATTCCAACAAAATTTCCTTATCGCGTCGGGAATACATCCGCTTTGGGACATCGTGATATCAAAAAAAGGCACACACACAAAGAGCATACATATTTATAGGCACACACACACACACACAAAGACCTCATATACAAAGACCTCATATACAAAGCATAGACATGGACAAGAAGGACCTCATCTATGTCCAGGTGGCTTCGAGATCCAACTCGGATGCGTCCGACTCATCGGAGTTGGAGCCGATCCTATCGCCTTTCAAAGAATACTCCACGATAGAGATTAATGATACGTTACAGTTGGATATGGAGGACTTACCACAAGGTAGGAACTTGGGACTCTTCTCAACAATTGTGCTGTTCATCTCGAGGATCATCGGCTCGGGGATCTGGACAACACCATCGGCTACTTTGTTGATGTGTGGTGGTAATTTGTCTCTGTTCTTTGGATTATGGTTGATTTCCGCATTGGTGGCATTTGCAGGGTTGTTTGTATATTTGGAATTGGGATCCATCATCCCAAGATCAGGTGGTACCAAGGTGTTTTTGGAATTCATCTATCAAAAACCAAAGTTCTTAGTCTCAGTGGTGTTTGGGTTGTTCACATTGGCATTTGGTATATCTTTATCCAATGCAATGGTATTTGGCAAATATGCTCTTTATTCAATGGGTATTGCATCTGAAGACATTGATTCTTCAAAGATGGCAAATATGACAGGATTGGTGCTTGTCTTATTGGTAACGACAATTCATGGATTAAGTGTACATCATGGAATCTTCATTCAAAATGTTTTGGGATTTTTGAAGTTATTGTTGATTGGTATAATGATGTTTACTTCGTTATATGTCATTTGTTTCCCTAATCGACTCAATGGATTAGAGAATCATTTACATATCGAAGATTTCTTCAAATTCCAAGATAAATCCATTGTTAATATGTCATCCATATCTACTGGTCTTCTTCAATGTTTCTTTTCATTTGGTGGTTGGAATTCTGTTCATACCGTTGCATCAGAGATTAAAGATCCAGTGAAGACCATTAGAATTGCTGGTCCTGTTTCATTGGTTATTGCATTTTTCAACTATATACTGATGAATGTTGCATATCTTAAAGTGATTCCATATGATGAAATGGTCAAAGCAGGTCCATTGATTGGTTCATTGTTCTTTGAAAGAGTATTAGGGTATACATTGGGGAGACAGTTTGTTACTGTGTCAATTGCCCTATCATCAGCATCGAATGTATTTGTTGTCATCTATGGAGTTTCTAGAATGAATCAAGAGATTTTGAGAGAAGGATATTTACCACATGCAAAATTTTGGGCTTGTAATTTTAAAAGAACAAATACTCCATTGTTTGCTATTTTTATTTGTTGCTTTATTACTTCATTTTGGTTATGTATTCTTCCACCACAGGGAGATGCATATAACTATATCGTATCATTGGAAGGTTACCCGAATCAGATCTTTATAATGCTTGTGTCGATTGGTATATTTGTCATACGTAAGAGATATACTCAGAGAGCTTCCATTAGAGCATCTCTTATTGGTACTTGTTTCATCATCTTGATCTCTTTATATGTCATTATCGCTCCTTTCATGTCCAGATCGTCATCATCGTCATCGTCATCTGAGATGACGATGCAATGGTTACCACCATATCATATCTTGGATATGATTTTATTATTAGGATGTGTGGGTTATTGGATGATGATGTTTAAAGTGTTGCCGTGGTGGGGACACTACGAGTTGGAACAGGATACTATAGAATTAGAGGATGGATTAAGTGTTAAGAAATGGATTAAAGTGTATTACTAAGGGGGGGGGGGAGTGAGTTCATATTTTTGGATCTTAATTTATTAGAAATTTTGGATGGTAATTACGGTATAATTGTGTAGTATATGGGGAAATGATAGTATTAGGAAATGCGTGCGCCCCATCGCGCCCTGGGAATAAACTTATATAGAGCTATAAAGATAATAAAGAGACGTAAATACACAAAAAGGGGGACAGAGGGATAAAAGAAAAAAGGCCAGAAAATGCCCACAGTAAAGGCCAAACGGCCTCCACGTGCCACTTTGGAACAGAAGGTTATGGTGTTGGACTTTTTCCATCAATCACAGCGTACTCAGGCATATACGGTGGATCATTTTAAACAAAAGATGGCCATATCTACAAGTTCCATTAGTGAATGGTTGAAAGAAGAAGTTTCACTTCGAGAAATGTACAATGAATCTTCGGGCCAGTTTCGACAGGCCAAGCGGAAGCTGAAGTTCAAGTATGAGCAGATCAACAAGGAGATGGATAAGATGGTACAAAGCAGGCGAAAGAACAATCTGGAGATCACGGAGCCGGTGATGAGGGAACACTGGCGAAAGTACGCTGCCCGGTATGGCGTGGAGGACCCCAAGCGACTCAGTTGTTATAGTCATGGCTGGCTTGCGCAGTTCAAGAAGCGTCATGGGTTGGATAGTCGGAGTAAAAGAAGTGCACAGATTGCTGCTGTTGCTGCTGCTACTGCGGAGGAAGACGAAGATGAAGAAGAAGAAGATGATGATGATGAGGAGGAGGAGGTTGGTGAGATGGAAGATGCGTTAGTGGAACCTCTGGCAGAGCAGCCTTTGACAACGCCCTTGGAGGAGACTGCGGAGTTGGCGTCTCAAGGGCCCATGATGAGAATGGCAGTGGCTCCACCACAAGTACAACCACATGTGCAGCCACAAGCACAAGTGCAAGCACAAGCACAAGCACAAGCACAAGTACAGCAACACCAGCAGATGCCTCAGCAGAGCATGCGGGGCTCACTGCTACAGGCGCCGCCGAGAAGCATCGACATGGGCCAGTCTCATCAGAACCAGCAGTCGCATCAACCTCATCAAACACAAGGACAACCACAGACACAAGGACAACAGCAAGTGGCACAGAATGGCTTTCTGGATGAGTACAGCGAGGACTACATGCAGTCGCTGCAGGGCTATGAACAGCTCATGGGGGCACAGTCGAGTTTCCTGGCACCGCAGTATAGACAGATGGTGACACAACAACAGCAGCAGCAACAACAACAACAACAGCAGCAACAACAACAGATGTATCGCAGACGTTCGATTCTTACAGAGGGGGATATGGAGATGTTCTTGGGGAAGTATGCAGAGGAGTTCTTCAGCACACACCAACAGGAATACCCAGAGTCGTATAAGCTGTTTATGCAGATGTGTGGGGTGTTTCGCCAAGAAAAGGACGTTTCAGGGGATAAGAGACTAAAAGAGTTGTTGTATAAGAGATAGATGTGTGTCTGTGTCTATGTAATGAGTTATGAACATGTGTATATGTATATATGTATATGTATATATGTATATATGCCTTTGTTATTATTCCACCCCGGCAATAACGCCAGAGCCCAAACACACATCATTATGATATACAGCCAAGTACTGTCCTTCTGCAATGGCTCTTTTCCTCTCTGCAAGTTGTACAATGAGCTTATCACCCCTATGTTGTATGCTTGTCACATGGGATGGTTGTTGTAAAGATCTATATTGCACTTGCAATTCTTCCACTGGGTATTGTGATAAGGGAAGAAGCGATTGAAATGCAGACACATATACTGTTCCTTTATAAAGCTCTTTGTTATCTGAACCTTTGACAATGACGATCTCATTGGAATCAAACCTCTTTTCACTGACAAACCATATACCTTTGTATTGTGGATCTCCCTGTGGCATGGAAATCCCACATTTCTGTCCAATGGTATAACTCCATAGTCCATCATGTTTACCCCATACTTTCCCATCATGTGTAACAATGTTTCCAGGAGTACATTCTATGAAATTCTTTAAAAAATCATGGAAATTCCCCTGTGTTGGTTGAACAAAGCAAAGTCCCATAGAATCAGGCTTATTAGCCACTGGAAGATCCAATTTATGTGCGATTGCTCTTACTTCCGGTTTGGTGTAATGACCAATGGGTAAAAGCACCTTACTTAGTATCTGTTGCGGGATCTGTGACAAGTAATAACTTTGATCTTTTGGTTTGTAGTAAGGTCTCAACAATCGATGTTGATGTGTCTCTGTATGATACAAAATCCTAGAATAATGACCAGTAACCAACCACCAGTTCTCATTTTGATATTTCTCACTCACATAGTCAATCAAACGCCCAAATTTAACATATCTGTTACAATTTATATCGGGATTCGGTGTTATTCCCCTTGTATAACCTTGTATCATCGGTTCGAATACATCCATCCAATATTCTTTCTCAAATGAAGTCTTTATCAATGGGATCTTTAAATTTTCAGCAACTCTTTGAACGTCTTTCCAATCTTGTTCTAAACATCTTTCGTTATCCAATTGATTCCAATTTTGCATAAATAATCCTTGGACTCTTTTATACTTTTGAGCATATAGTGATGCGGCAACAGAGGAGTCCACACCAGAGGACATCGCCACTATTATAAGGTCTTGTGGCGCCGGCATCGGCTGTGTGTATCCTGTGGGAAGTCTTAGTGTGGAGAGACATCTTTTGGATTGCAAATGGGGTATCCTCATTGGTGCATTCTAATGATGATGACATATATGGGTCATAAATATAGTGCGAATTGTGTCAAAAAAGCTTTTTTTTTTTTTCATCTCACCTTGATCATGAACAAGTCATTAACATCAAGACATATATATATATATATATATATATATATCATATATATAATGGACAAACGAGCGCTGATCAGAGCATTCGAGGCACTTCGGACGTCGAGCTCAATACAGAGACCTACGCCATTGCCGAGTTACAAACAGTTATGTGACCGCATTTCCAAATGGGAATACGCCAATCCACATGAAAGAGATCATGAGTTAACACAGGGGTCCAAGAAGCTTAGAGAAACTGTGGTGTTTGTTGACAAGTCACCCAAAGAGCTCAACTTGATGGAGCTGAAGCAGTTGATGTGGCACGACCTCAGCGTGAAGCGCCAGAAGATCCGGTTTATGAGTGAGACGCCTCGATTGGCTGGAGAGTCCATTTCTCCTGAATTACGCCGTTTGTTTAACAATGGGATAAGTTTCAAAGTGTTGATGAACACACCGGAAAGCACCACTCAGTTTTTGCAGAACAACAACACGTTGGAGGTGCCATCGCAAGTGTATCTGCTGGAGACACAAAGAGCCGATGATGGTTCGCTATCGTATAAAGAAGTCTCTAAGGCAAAGAGCACAACGATAGAGATTGAGATTGATGGACGTAAATATAAGCTTAACACTCCAAGTCTGCCGTTGTTGCTAAACATGAGAGGTGTCGGCATCTCGGAGTCACACCCGGAGCACAGTAAGCTCAATGGTCTTTCTGTGCCGCATCCATTAAAGCCGGACACATTCATTTCATTCCATACGCTCAAGACAACGGAGAAGAATCTCCAGGCGTTGGTTCCAGGGCATGTGATTTCACATAGAGAGTATTTCACCGAGATGGAACCCATTGAAACACCCGGTGCGTTGCTTTATGAAGGTCAGGAAAGATCTCTAACGGAACTGAGTGAAATTTTGAGTAATAAGCTTGGGATACCCAAGCCGATGTTCATCAGTGCTCCATACATCCAAACACGCTACCTCAATGACAGTGGTGAGGGAATCACCATTGTACAAGGGAAGGGCCAAGTAGTCCTCGATTCGTCCAAGTTCTTCCATCTAAGGGCCTCTGGCCCCGGTGCCAATACCGCAGCGGTGAAGAATGTTCAGAGAGTTACAAAGTCCAAAGTGTACCCACTCAACAAGATCAACAGTGGTGAGGTGTACGAGATGTTGCACTACAAGAAGCAGGCGCTGAAGTTCAAGCAGCTTAAGGACAACATAACGGGTGATGTAATCCGTGGTGCCGTCTTGGATTCTCATTCCATCTCATGGAAGTCCCTTCATCTGAAGCTCCTTGCGTTGGAGTTGCTGACACACGTGATGTATTTCTCTAAGCAGTCCGAGCTTCTGGTGGGTATACAATGGAGGCCATCTCTCAATAAAGTTGCCATTACACAAGAGGACAGAAAATTGGTTAACTCTTTGTATTCCTTTGCTAAGGATCCTTTAAAGTTGAATGAGTTTGTCATACAGCTATCCAAATATGTTGCATTGAAAGAAACAGAAGTTGCAATGGGAGAATTGCAAACGACACCGGTGTTTGCTAATGTGTTATTAAGAGCATTGCAAGATCCATTACGTCGTTTGTTTCCTGAGTTCTGTCGGTATTGGGTACGTGAATTAGCACTTGAAAAAGTGAAGATTTCTCATTGTCATTCCAATACGAACGAATGGACAAACTATATTACTTATCAGATGGAATCGCCATTGGATCAAGAGACTGATAGACTTGGTGATATGGTCAGTGCATTGTATGGTACGATGAGACTCTTTGGGCCATATCAATGGAAATTTGAGATCTGTTGTGGTGATGATGATGGTGATGATATTACAGATAGGGAAAGGAAGATTTTACAATTTGTTGGATCTCAATTGGATACAGAAGTGGTTTTCACCTCGGATTCTTCTGAGAGAATATATGGAGAGACACGTTATGACGATGGTAAAGTGTCTATAAAGCCATACCGTCCTTTACCTCAGTTTTCCAAACTGGATGCTAATAGTTTACCATGGTTCCAATATCATGATTCCATTGGTGAGATGCTTCGCAATTCTAATAGCAACGTGTTATTGGAACAATTGGATAAGTCTTTGCAATACGCAGATCACAAGGAGTTGGAATTGGAAAGGATAATGGCAAAGGAATATATCAAAAAGTGTTTTAATCGGAGGATAAATAACGTTGCTAGAAAGGAGTATGAGGAGTATAAGAGAGAGAATGGATTGGGAGATAAGGTATTTAGGGAGATGTCGGAGGAAGAGTTGGGAAGAAAAGTTAATGAGTTTATGTGACTTAACATATAACTGCATAACTGCGAAGCAGTTATATATATATATATATATAGTATCAAATGTACATATATCCAAACTTCAACTATATATATAAATGTACATATATCCATCTTATACAAGCTTTAGATAGTTCTGTAGCACCGTCACAGACCTTACCAACAGCTCGTTGTACCAAAGCTCAAGTCTTTGTACCCTTTGTAACTGTTCTTCAATCTTTGCATCGTACTGTAATATCAAAGGGTCCATCTCTAGTTTAATTTCCATATTTTGTAATACCATTAGTGTATCCCTTAGCATATACAACTCCTCGAGATGTGCCTCAACCACTGCTCTTTCCCTCTCTATTTGATCTTTCTCATCCAATGGTTGGATTATATCCAGGTGTAAATCCACTTTACTATTCATAAGATTCTTCATCAATTTACTTACCTGTGGAGATTTTATAATAAATTGATCTAATTGTTGTGATATCACTTGTAAAGATTGTGATAGTGATAGTGTGTTCTCACCGGAGAGGTCAATATGGTATTCCAATTCTGTGGTGCGTCGCTGTAAGTGCTCCATTGTGATATATATATTTATATATATTTATATATATCTAATCGATGCCGATATATACCTAATGCCGATATATATCTAATGTTGATATATATGTAAACAAAAAAGGGCGCTGATTACATAACACACTTCGCGAACCACGCACAACCGCACACCCATATATAACAACACGTCGACGATTGCCCCTTTGTCATTGGATGATTTACTGTTTTTTTCAAAGGTAAGCACAATTAAGATGGTAAGTAGGCTAACAGCTCATCTTTAGTGTTTGATGATCCTTCTTATACCAAAAGGACTTTGGACATTTTGCACTAGGAAAGGAGCAGTCCTTTCCCTCTGGATGACGTACTAACTTGTTCCCCCCTTTCTCCACAGTCCAGATCTGGTGTTGTTGTCGCAGACGAATCCCTCAAGGCCTTTAACGACCTCAAGTTGGGTAAAAAGTACAAGTTTATTCTTTATGAGTTGAACTCTTCCAAAACGGAGATTGTTGTCAAGGAGACTTCCACTTCTGATGACTATGACGAGTTCTTGGGTAAGTTACCAGAGAATGAGTCGTTGTATGCTGTTTATGACTTTGAATATGAATTGCAAGCTGGTGAAGGTAAGAGATCCAAGATTGTCTTTGTTGCTTGGTCCCCAGACACTGCTCCAATCAGATCCAAGATGGTTTATGCCTCTTCCAAGGATGCCCTGAGAAGATCCCTTAATGGTATCTCCACTGATATCCAGGGGACGGACTTTTCGGAGGTGTCATATGAGGCTGTGTTTGAAAAGGTTTCCAGAGGTGCTGGTTCTCATTAGGAAGACTATAATGAGTTTCAAACAGTATACTTGGGGGTTATTTTTTATAGCCATCATGTTATCCTCCTATATATATTATACTTGCTGCGTAGTCGCGGTTTTTTAGATATATATCAAAACAAAAGCTTAGAGTTTGATGTACATTGATTACATATATCTTTGCATAACATATCGATATATATATATATATATATATATATATCACAATGTGGCCACACTCTACACATACATTACCAATCCCCGCTTCACATATAATACGACCACACTCCAAACATCCTGTGGTTCTACTCAACGATGATTGCATTTCACTATTTGACCATGGAGTTGTTATATCCAAACACAATCGCTCATTACAGAGTTTGGAAAAGTACGGGGAAAATCTAAAGGCCAAGTATAACCATGAGGACTCGATAGTGGTGGTTCAGACCACAGCGGACTTCCTCCTAGTCTACACAGTCCAAGCACCGGACTTGAAAAACACCGATGATGAACTTTTGACAGTATACACCCAACAGGGAAATCTCTTACAAAATGGCCTCGTCCAGCAAAAATCACAGAGCTTCTTCGACAGAACCACAATGGAATCGCCTGTATTGAAGTATCAGCTGCGATTCAGGCTCGTGCTGAAGATCACACATGGGATTGTATGCTATCTGCCATTGGGCAAATGGGAGATCCTATTGGTTACGAGCCATAACGTCCAGCTGCTGAACTTGGGCGAGGACACGCATAGAGTGCTTGACGTTGGTGTTGAGATCAAAGAACTGGTGCCGATGGGTGGTAGCCATACGTTGTTAATCGCAGAGGACGATTCCCTACACAGACTTGTAGGCAGCACAAACACTGAGCCACTGCATACAAGAGGGTCCATCGCTGCTTATAACAGACACTTTGACCTGCTGGCAGTGTACAATGACGGGGAATTACAGCTTTACAACTGTGCGACCCATGAGACTATAAAGAAGATCTCATTGCAAGTTTCTCATGTCCAGTGGTCTGGTGATGGTAATGCCCTTTTCGTCCTCTGTGCCAAAGAGTGGTGGTTGCTCTCCACTTTCGGCAGCACTCTCTTCCACAGTGGCTCTCATGACATTGACTCCACGTGGATCCATGGCATCACCTCGGGCTGCCTAATGTCTCATGAACTGCTCTTGTCCAATGGCCGAGAGCTCTTTGTGGTGCCATTGCTGAAGAGACTGAACTTGAGCAAACAGACGAACCACAACACTCAACTGCCCATATGCATCCGGGGTTCTGAAGTGCATCTATACACGGGCCACCAGATGTCTCTTGGGGCCAAGGGGATCCAATGGAATGTTCTGAAGATCCCATTTGAACATGCGCATCAGTTACCTTCGATTAGATATGCAAGTGTCTCGGAAGATGGCAAGTACTTGGCCCTGTGCAATCGTAGTGCATTGCTGGTATATTCGATGGCTGGCGACGAGTGGAGCTTCTACATTAACGACTACAACCATGACCTTCAGTTGAGCAACATGACATGGCACCACAACCTGCTGATCGTGGCCAACAAGACCATGACGCATTCCGAGCTCGTGGTGTTTGACTTCCGGAGATTCAAGCCGAGTGAGACGTTTGACTCCGGATGTGTCGTGTTCAAGTACGATGTTGGGAGTGATATTCTACTGTTGAACACTATGGGGACTCAGTTGGTGATGTACACTGCACAACAGAAGCTTTATGAGTTCAAGATTGCGAGTGAGCCATTAAAAGTGGATCTCGTACGGATTCTCAATATGGAGATGATTTTTACTCAGAGGGATAACTTGAGGAGCATTATACTCTTACAGAGTGATGTATTGGTGCTGTCTAATGGGGATCTGATACTTTTGAAGAAGCAAAACGAAGGATATGAGAAGCTGCTGCTATTCAGCAAAGTGGAGTATTTCCATATGACCAACGAGGAGTTCTATCTTTACAATGGGGATTTGCTATTGGTGAAGAACTTGCAACAGTTGATTGAGTCGAGAGATCCATCATTAAGCGTGTTAAGCATCCATACAGAGTCGTATCCCCTCTTGGTAAGTATGGATAAGGGACTATTTGTTACGATTGAGAATGCATTGACCAAGAGGAAATCAGAATGGAACAACATCTGTATCAAGAATTCGATCTTCTTACACCATTTGATCAAGTTTGAATTGGAACAGGGCAATGATGTTTATGGGAAGTATCATCTCTACAAGAACTTTGAATTTGCCATGGAACTGTTGCTTTATCAAACGGTGTGCAATGGTGGTGACTTGACACTTATTATCCCATTGTTAAAGCACAATCCGGTGTATGAGCTTAGCATTGTGTCCAAGTGTCTAAGAAAGATAGAGATGGAATATTGGGGGAAGCTCTTTGAAGCCTTACAGACGACACCACAGGAGTTACTGAAGAGAAGCATGGAGCTCAAGCAGTACAAGACAATGGGATACCTCGTGATTATCTTCCTCAACTATGGAGATATGGAGATGGACAAACAACAATTGAAGAATGTTCTTCAGTTGTTGTATGACAATGCACGCGATGACGAGGAGTGGGAGTTGGCCTTTGAAATGGTGAGGTTCTACAAGCTGCTGGACAAGGACCTACTGGAGATTGATAGATGATATATGTGTATTATATATATATATATATATATATATAATCCGAGGTAATAAATATGTAAGAACTAGAAATATACTGCGGATCTGTAGACGCAGGCACATGCGCGAATTATATATATCTATGATAAGCAGGGGTTACCCGGTGGTGATGTTACAGGAGGATACATCAACTAGTACTATAGCCTAATATAGTTCTAAGCTTTGAGCCTGGACAGGCCTGAAGTGTGGAATATGGTGCACATTGCCATGTTGCTGCATTGCTACATCCTGTCCACGCTTCATACATATGTTGACCACTGGCAACTGACCAAAAGTGGTTTCTTATATGGCTCCCCATTGCAACCCCAAACAGGTAATAACCTATGCACCACATTAAAGAGTATTCAAGTAGCCTCAAAAAAAACAGTCTTTCGCCGAGTCTTCCTCTTTCCACATCACTAGAAAAAAGTAGACAAAAGGGATGAAGTTTCTCACTGTACTGTTTCTAATTCAGGCCTGCTGGGCACAGACCACCACCTCTTTCGATGCTTCTTTATTGTCATCAGCCTCTTCCAGAGCTTTAGCCTCTGATGGCACGTTCATCATGGACGTCATTCTGGACCTGAACACCCGCTACACGACGATCATCGAGTATATGAACGACAATGGTATGGAATTCCCTGCAGAGCTAGCCAACTATATGAATCGGATGCCCGAAGTTGAAGACGAAGAGGATTTACTGAGTGTCATACAACAGCACAGTTTCCCATTCACTGCGTTTTATACGATGATGACGGCTTTCCCGTGGTACTCAAGCATGTTGGATGTCGCTGATGTCTCGACCTTCTACTTACCAGAGGACTTTTTGAAAGATGCAGAGACAATCGTTGTTAGTACTGCTTCTTCGACTGCTTCTTCAACATCCACATCCACTTCTATATCCTCTTCTACTTCCACTTCTACATCCACCTCTTCCGCCGGTGCTTCCTTCCTCATGCCGATGATGTCTGTCGCAATGCTCGTGGGACTGCTGTTTTAGAAACTGATATATATGTATGTCAGATGTATGGCAGGTATACACCTAGCCCATATATATATATATATAGCACAAAAAACATAAGCACTTCACTTCATCCCTTTTAAACACATTTCAATCCTCTCGACAAAACTGATAAACCGCATATCCCTAATCTTTTCCTTAAGCAGGGAGCTGATCTCTTGATCAGACATCTTTTCAAGCTGTTGCATACCAAACTCCTCTTGCTCGTTGTTCCGACCAATGCCCAAGATCTGGGATAAGTAATCCATCTCCGGTTCTGGCTGTGTGAACATTGGAGGCATTGAGAGAATTGGTTGCGGAATAGAAGCCTGTGAAAGTGGGATGTACTGACTCAACTGAGGCATGAATTCATTCATATTCATATTCATACTCATGTTCGACATTCCATTAGCATTAGCATTGGTACTGTTCTTGTATGTCGAATCGACAACGATTATACCACACTCTGCCAAGTGAGCCACACACTTGGAATGCTCCTGTGGGGATACAAACGATACTTGAAACCGTCCACTCATAGTATCGGAGTGATACTTGAACCCTATAGAAGGGCTCTTGGAGAATGCGGTGAGTTGAGTGGAAAATAGCACTTCTTCCTTGGAATTGGTTAGTAAATAGTCACTTATGGGGAGTATACTATTGTTATATATATATATATAGATCTATGATTGAAGAGGTATAAGTTCATACCATCACAGTGCTTTTCCAAATCACCTTCATCAAGCTCATGTTTAGAATCACTAATGAGATGTCGTCTCTCGAAGGGAAATGTTCCCATTTACCGTCTTTGAGGTATGAGTACTTGCGGATGGAGAATTGCATAGTTTTTGGAATGTCTTCTCCTTTCTCTTTGTCTCTTTAGCCTTACCCCCCTTTTTACTCCATTATACCCCAGAGTCTTACTCTTTTTTTTTACTCCATTATACCCCAGATCAAAGGCAGTGGTACGCGCACTGTTATCACGTGATATACTCTCTCTATATATATGTCACATGTATATCTGATTTGATTATATAAAATTTTCGTAAATCGTATATGGGCTGTCTGAGATCTCCAGATCTCAGACACACACCCCTTGTATCCGGACACTCATATATATCTATAAAAAAAAACACGGTGCGATTTCAAGGTTAAAACGCGTGCGCTGCGCAAACCAGGCCTGTAGATTTGGATCTTATATATATATTGAAATGTATAGACTTGATATGACACAAATAACCATAGAAAAAAGCATGGGAAATAGCATATATGTTATTCATCTGGATATGGGTACACACAGATACCAACAAGCGGCGTGATAGTATGAGAACCGGTCGGTATATTTTTCTGTTGCATTTCCAAAGCTAGCAATCGCACCTAGACGTAACCGCGACCCGGGGGAGGGGGGGGTGCCTATTTGTGTGCCGTCAGTTAGGCTACAGAGTGCACCGCCGGTGCACCTAACATATATATGTCAACCGTATATATATATATAACTCTTACATACATCAGATATATAAGTCACATACATAAGAATATATCAACCCTTCTTCCAAGAGCCCTTGAAATGGTGCTGTGTGTAGTCGTCTCTCTCTCCAACTTTACCACCGTAGTAACGATGAGGAAGAAGTAAGACATCGTCATCAATCAACACCGGATGCTCCAGTTTGGTAAAGTTCTGCCACCCTAATGGCGACTTCACAGGGTCATAATCGTTATGCCCGGAATCGTGCAATTTTTGATACTTGACCTTGTTAAAAAGATTGAGAGATCTGTTTGGATCAACCATCCGGTCTTTAGGGAAGTCCACACCCCATAGTTGTTGAGATAAGAAGTACACCTCGTTGATATAATCAAACACCACATCGGTGAACATTGCAGGACCGGTCCATTCCAAGATACCAGCGAATCTCGTTGGAGAATCCTTGTGCAAGTCATAAGTCTTGTCATTCTTTACCATGAACTCCTTGTCCTCGTTGTAGTGATAAAGCGTCAACTCTGTGATTCTGGCAACTAACTCTCTCATCAATGGATGGCCTTTCTTGGCCTGTAAGGTCCATTGGCACCATTGTAAACGTCTGGCCATTCCATTACGATCCCAGTTCTTCTCGTCTCTATCGGATTCAATACCCAAGATAGCACCAAGGACATTGGGCTTACCATAAACAGTCTCATTATATGTGATCCAGTCTAAGAGATTAGTACCCAGTTCTGTATCAATATCAGAGTATACGCCACCATTGGCATACACCATCAAGTATCTGATAAAGTCCGATTGCAAGATAACATGTGGAAGCTTAGCAATTGCCTCTGGAATCTCTGGTGCAACGTCAAAGAAAGTTCTATTGACAACTTGAACAAACTCATGATTCTGTACGATAGTATGAGAAAACCCACCGTTTTCTTCCAATTCCTGGCGTTGGAAAGTTCTAATCAACTTTTGCAACCCTTCATCCAAAGTCTCCACTTGGTTAGTTTGCCACATTTGCCAAATGTTTCTCTGAACTTGAATCTCTGAAGTCTTTTCATATGGGAACGCCTTGGCCAATCGAGATCTCAAATCATTCTTCTTAAAAATGTTGTGCACTCTAAAGTCGTCGACAGATTTATATCCCAAATAGTAGTCCTTATACCACAAATTGAAGATGTCTCGCGTGCCTTCGTGTTGGTTAACAACCACGGCATTGATTATAAGAATCAAAAGAAGTGCTCCGCCGACGAGTACCGTCTTAGGACTCATCCTTGCTGGGAGTATGTTAAGCATTTTCAGTAGTCGTGTGATATATATATATATATATGAGAGGGAAGATATATATACAAAGGAGAGAGGGGGGGAGCCGATTTTTGAAAAAGCGCCATATAATTATCTCACGGTCTAGAGTTATACGATGGTGTTAATTTATAAATTTGGGTCTAGACTCATGGGAAGAAATGCATAATGTGCGCGCAAAATTGAAAGGGCAAGCAAATTGATAATGCAGTGACGCACCACATCCGTTGTTATCTCTTGGCTATATATAATATATATATATAATATATCTGCACTTCTCTTTATAAATATTTGTGTATAACAATTGGCGTATATCGTGGATATGCTTTAAGACAGCCCAACATCCAAAAATATCTTCCATATAGCAGTTGATATTTGCGGTGACAGGCAGCCGTTCGCTTATTACAAGAATGCAACGTCATAAAGATCGGCGATCTTATGTCATTAAGTATAGTTGAGTCAAGATGTGTGATATGAGATTTAAGTGAAATAATACTGTGGTCACGTGTTAGAAACAAAGCCACCTATATATATATATATATATACATACATATATACTTCCATGACAAGCCCAGCTAATACCATATCATATATCTTAAGTCTGATCAATCCTCGACTGCATCAAGCAGCAGCAGAAGGATCTATAAAGGACCAAATGCCAAGCATACTAAAAATTGGAGCCCATGTGGGCGGGGGCTATGCCCTGCCAAGTCGATTTGAACAAAAGACTTTTGATAATACTTCTTCTAGCCTAGTCTTGTTATCTTCAAAGACTTGTAAAAAAAAAGGCCTTTATATATTGTTTAAAATCTTAAAGAGATCACAAGAATATTACGAGTATCCAATAGTAGACGTGCAGATACGCCTAGCCCCCTCCAGAGCCACAGAACAAAAAAAACCACATGCGTATAAAGTTCTTAATCTCTAAGCCGCATCATGATTGTTCTCAGGGTTTCACTGTTTGGGTGTTTTGCGAGGGAAGGGGGTACCCAAAAACACTATGCACCAAATTCCAACTATGTGTTCCAGTGACCTCAGAAACTAGATGTGCGATCTTGATTCTCTTTATTCGTTTTATGAATATGGTCCGTGTGGGCTACAGGCTGCAGCTGTACCGCGTAAATAAAAAAAAAAAAATAAAACTTTTTGAGGGGTCCAGTTTGATTTCGCGTTGATTAGGTGGTTTCAAATTCTGAATTCGTGAATGGCGGTTCCCACGGGTCAGGGCTCACGGGTAAGACCCTCCATGGCCCCACGGCCCCCACGGCCCCTCGGGTCGCGCAACGTGGAAAATCCGCGAATCTCCGTGTCTGAAGCCCCGGGGCCTGGTCTACTGGGATACACTCTCTCGCCCCATCCGTCCTAAGCAATTCTTGCTCACAAAGAAAAATAGGTGATGGAAGGTCATGGAATTTTGAAGAAGTCTTTGGAACAATCCTGTAACTAGAGGGGCCTAATAGTACCAGCTCCCTTAAACAAATAGAGATCTAGGGTAAAAAAAGTCAGACGCCCAGTGGGTCTATGCCGACCCACTTTCTAGTATTCCCACTAGCGGAGGTGCCCCTCTGGGGGTCCGAATAAATCGCTGTCAAAGCCAAAACAATCAACGATTTCCTTCCTTCTACAACATTTTCATATAGTGGTGATACGTACATTTTCTACTCTGTATATATAGAGCGACACGTTATACACTTATACGGGCTCCCCGCCATCGTACACAAAACACACACCAGAAGAGCTCCACATTTTACAGGCAGCAGGTGGATTGATTACGCACTTCTACTCCCTTACATTTTTCTTTTATTGAGCTGCACACATACACTCACACTTTTTACTCTCTAATCAATTGTTATTAAGGTCCCTGTCTGATCGTCTATCGCCTAGGGCCACAGCAGTTTCTCCGCCTGCCACTCTTGCCCGGGCAAATAACCCACACCCAGCGCCCAGCTTCGCGAACCGGAAATTTTAACTTGGTGTGTGCTTTTTTTTTTTTCACACACACATAATATAATACATATGAAGTATAACGCCAACTCTGTGCCGGTGAGTCCTGCTCTGCAACATCAACAGCTTCAGCTACCGCATCAGTACCAATACGCACACCCGCCGCTGATTCTTACTTCGACGGGGCCGTTTGTCTTCCACCACCAGCAGTTTTTAACTCAACCGCCGGTGTCCTACCCGCTGCATCCTCCGTTCTTGCCGCCGCAACATCAGCTTCCACAACCGCTACCGCCACAGCTGATCCAGCCTCCATTGTCATTGCCATTGTCATTGCCGCCGCAGCTCTCGCCCCAACAGCACCCAGTGCAGCAGCCAGTGCAGCACGTACCGAGCGCCCAGGACCACTATTTCAACTACCAGCAGCAGCAACCGCCGCTGCCAGTACAACAACAACAACTACAACAACAACTGCAGCGCCAGAACATCGTGCCGTCGTTGCAAGAGTACCACAGGATGGACTCGAAGGCAAGCGTGATAGACTCTGACCCTGCGATTGCCGCCGCCATCGACACGCCCACGCCGTTCTTCATTGAGACACCAATCGACGATGCCTCGTTGGGAGTGCTGACCCCACAGGTGGACACGACAGACTTGGTGATCACACCGTCCCTGCTGGACCAGGCCGGTGTGCCATTGCAGCAACAGCATCCAAAGATCTCGCCGATTATCGAGGAGCCATCGCCGATTGCAAGGAGTTTGGTGCATCCGCCAATGCACTTGAAGCATCACATCACCACACCGTCACCCATCATAGCACCAGCGTCGATTATGGGGCCCGGGATGGTGGACAACTCAGGCGTGCTCACCTTGCTGAAGCCACCCAAGCCATCATTGCGGCCCAAGAACAAGAACACGCAAAAGTCTAAACCGGCGTTTGTGATGAAGCTATGGACGATGGTGAACGACCCGGAGAACCAAGAACTGATCAACTGGAACGATCCAGGGCTGGCTTTCATCGTTACCAACAGAGAACAGTTTGTGCAGAAGGTGCTGCCAAAGTACTTCAAGCACTCCAACTTTGCATCCTTTGTGAGACAGTTGAACATGTACGGTTGGCATAAAGTGCAGGACCCGAGCTCCGGCTCGTTGCACAGTGACGACAGATGGCAGTTTGAGAACCCAAACTTCCAGAGAGACAAGCCTGAACTGTTGGAGAAGATTGTGAGAAACAAGCCACAGGAAGATATCGAGGACACTTCAAATACCAACGGCAACCCATCGCTCAGCCAGTTTGACGTCTCACTACTGATATCTGAGCTAAACACACTCAAGTCTAACCAGTTGAAGATCACACAGGAGCTCTCCAGGGTTCGCCAGGACAATGATCTGCTATGGCAAGAGCTCTACCAAACCAGAGAGCGGAACTTGCTCCAGAACGAAAAAGTGGAGAAGATCTTGCAGTTCTTGTCGTCGATCTATGGTAACACCAAGCCACAGGCCTTGGAGAGCCAACTGGAAGCTGCTTTGAATGGAGGTCAACAGCTCAGAACTTATGTTGGTACACCGGACTACACAAATGGTGTACCACAGCAGCCTGTACCTATGGATGTACCGCCTTCAGTGGTGCCAGGCCAGCCATACAAGCCACTTCTCATGATCAAACAGCAACGCCATTCATCAAACCCATCATCGACTGCATCCAACACACCACGCCCTTCCTCAGGGATTTACGAACTTGATAATTCACCAGTCCAGGAGATTGCTAGAACACCGGCAAACACCCTTCCACCACACTATGCCCAGCAGTTCTTGAGAAACGAAGAGGCTCAGAGAGTTGGAGGGATGTATCCGCCGAGTATTCCTGGAGACCCTGCTAATGCCGAGATTAATGCCATACAACTACAACAACTACAGCAAAACGATGGTACATCCTTGTCCAACAATGGTGTACCTGCGCCATCTGTTCCTACCAGACCATCGCTCCATCAGACGCCTTCTCTTGACGAACTTTCCAAAACCATTGAACAACAGGGTAACAACTTGAACGATATTATATCTCGTTTACAGCAAAACGAGTATAACCAATCACAGCCCTTTGATTTGGATGAGTTTTTGAATGAGGATATCGTCCCATCTGCGGATAACGATTCTATCACCGATAAGACCAATGGAGAGACAGGATCTCCATCGTCTTCATCTGCTGCTACCACCACGACCACTGGCACCCCAATGGCGAGAGAGAACAGCGATGAGCAAGTGGAAGAACCCAAGAGAATCGCAGAGGAAGGGGACATTGAGGAAATTGTCAACCCATCGAAGCGCAAGAGGAGAAGGTCTGGGAAGAACTGATTTTTTTATGACTCCATATATATTATTAACGCTACATTTTTTACGATACGACTAATGAGAGATTATTACAGTTTAAAGCTTGTAGAGCGTATCTAAGAACGCCTCCACTAGTCGATCGGCAACTCCTTGTGTCTTAATACTGCCGGCAACACCATAAAGAGCAGCAGTGTCGGACTTGGCAGCACCTGATCCTTGTAGATCCACAAGACATTCCTTGATGGTATCCACAAGCTCGTCAATGACAGCAGCGGAGAGCCTTGTGACTGCCATATGTAGAGCAGCTGGTTGTTGCAATGTACTCAAATGCCATCCTTTGGAAGATAGCATATCTGACAGTGCGTAGATATTGACAGTGTCGGATTTGAAGGAAACCACTGAGCCCAATGGATCACCAATGATTGTCAATTCAGGGCATTCCTTAATGATACGCGACTTCAGCCTTCTAGCACCGGAGACAATGGTACGACACGACTCTGTGTATCCATCATCACCCATCTTTAGTAGTGTGACCCAGCAGCCCACCATCAGAGCACCAGGCCTGGAACCGGCGAGAGTTGGAGAGCCGTAGATACCACCGGTCCACTCTGAGTTGATGTAGTATTGGCAAGCTCTTAGCTCAGCATTACGGTACATGATGATGGAGGAACCCTTTGGAGCAAACCCGTACTTGTGAGTATCACAAGAGATCGAAGTGACACCTGGAACTCTGAAGTCAAAAGCTTTGAGCTCTGAGAACCCAGCTTTGGCCATGTATGCCACAATAAAGGAACCCAAGCAGCAGTCAACATGTACTGGTATCTTGTACTTTGTTCCAAGGGCACCGATGGACTCAATGTCATCAACGATACCATGTGGGAAATTAGGCGCAGAACCGGCTAACAACACCGTGTTGCCATTAATCAGACGCTCCATCTTCTTTACATCGACTTTGTAAGTGATTGGGTCCAATGGAACATGATGAAGCTTGATGCCAAAGTAATAGGAGGCCTTATCAAACCCGGCATGCGCAGTCACTGGGATGATCATCTCAGGCTGTGTAATTCCCCTGTGCTTCCATCCGTACACCTTGGCACTCAAGCATGCAAGTAACAAAGACTCAGTGCCACCTGAGGACGTACCACCAACACCGCTTTCAGGAGCATTGAACATCTTGAGTACCATCGATACCACTTCGGCTTCCATCTTACGTACACCGGGGAACACGTCTGGATGCAGTTGGTTGGCCACACAAAACATCTTGAACGCTTGCGATTGGATCTCAATGACATCCTGGCCACCATGATAGACAGCACCAGAAACACGACCGTTCTCCCACTCTGTGTGTTCAATCTCGTTCAACCTGACAAGCATATCGGTGATCTTGTCATCGGATAAGCCCTTGCTTGGGACCTCTGGGAAATCTTCAACATCGGGCGTCTTTTTCACCAATTGTTGCTCCAATTCAACGATGGTCTTGGCAACTTCTTTGTCCACTGACTGCTTGATGAATGGAAGCGTCATGAATCGTTGGAATGCCGCTTTAGAGACCTTGCGGAATACCAGCTTTGGGTATCCGATGGGCCCGTAGCCAATCAGATTATGCAGTAGAGAGTTAAAGTATGACGCAAGGAAGCTGCAAACTGTTAGTGATGACATTCCAATAACAAACTCAAACAAAAAAAAAAGAGACTTACTAGAACAACACGGCATCCTTGACCCTTGGCAGTTGTTAGTAAAATCAATGGTAGGGGGCAAAGACATTAGAGACCACTCACAGCTCCAGGGCAGAAGCCTCATGAAGGTAACGCGACACCCAGCCAACCACCGCCTTCGCCTGGACTTCTGCATGCGAAACCGCCGTGGTCAAACAGTGTGAATTCAGCATTATACTGCTATGTTTTATTCTTCACAATATAAATAAAACATTGCAGAAAAACAAGAAGGGGCCCCCATCGGATCCTTTATATATATATATTTATGTACCCATCCCGCGAAACCCGAGGCGCCTCGGCGTTACTCGGTGTTAATTAATGCGTGTCTACTGCAGATTGTGTGTATTACATCCTCAAAGATTCATGTTAAATATGGCGTTGTTGATCTGTGGATTCTGCCATTGCGTCCGACACTCAGCGTGGCTCCTCTGTCCTTCACTGTCTGTGCCAACTTCTCGTGATACTGCCGCAAGAAGCGTAGTTCTCTTTGCATCTTCTCCACTTCGTCCTTTACGTTTAACTTACGATCTTCATATGACAACTGGCGTAGTTTGAGGCCTTGTCCTTCAATTCTCGATATCAATGACGCATTGGTGTCTTGAGAAGACTTCAGTTTCGTCGCAGATTCAGCAGCCTGTGATGTGGCCACTTGATATTGCTGTCTCAATCCATCGGTATTCTCACTCAACTGTGTAGCCTCCTTCTCCAACTGTTTCAATGCCTCAGTCAACTCTTCAATTTCCTTGTCCAATTCCTCTTCGTCCAGTTTCTTCTCCCCACTGGAAATCATCTCAAGTGCTTTCTTCTGTTGCTCCAGCTCCTTTTCCTTTGTATGGTACTTCTCATACTCCAACTCCAGTCTCTCAAATCTCCCTTCTGCAGCAGTGGCTTGTTCTTTTAGTGTCAAGCTTTCTTTGAACATCGTTCCGATTTGTAACTTCAAGTTGTCATCTGCAGAGTGTTTAAGAGTGGCTTGCATACGTGTTTTGGATATCTTGCTGCTGTTCTCCTCAATCATGACATCTGCCAGTTTCATTCTCTCAATGATGATCTTGACCAAGTAGGACTTATACTCCTGTAATGTCATCTTCAACGGCACAGAAATCTTCTTGAAATCCCTCATCTTCTCAGACCTTGCAAGCTGCTCCCCTGTATCATTCTCAATGGCATCAAGTATCTGCTCTTCGGTAGATGGACGACGATAGCTGTCAAGATACCGGATTGGCCACTTGTTATGCATTGGATCCTGGAAGAACTCTTCCACGTGCTCAAACATTGGGCCATATTGATCTTCAACGAGCGTTGAGAACTCAGGCAGGCGTGAGCTGACACTATAGAACAGCGTTGTCTTTTGTAACTCTGGAGTTTCCAATATTTCATCTTTACGAGCAATCAAACCATGTGGATACGTCTGCAGCACCAAGAGCTTAATCAGTGGGATAGGAACACCGTCAGAGTGTGCTCTTCTCAGGTAGTCGACATTAGCGTTGTTCTCGTCAATCAATGGATCAAATGATACGATACATTGCGGCTTCACACTGTTGAATGGTTGTGAGTACAACTGCTGCTTGGTGATCAAATGAAGACGCACGGGATCGAAAGGTGGCTTCTTCTTTGGGTGCGGTTTTGGCGTGTAGTCATCGTCTTTTACATTTTTCCTTTCAGAAGATCCATTTGATGCCTTTTTAGAAGAGATGTGTAGCGGAGTTCCTGAGTGTCTCTTATAGACAACGTTCCTCCCCAATAGGAAGGCCTCAATGAGATCCAATTCCTTTATGCTGTGTCCGACAACGACGATATCCAAGTCCAACTGTGCAACGACTCCCAGCAGCTTATCAAACTTGGTGAACTTATCGCTCACCTCCATCAACCGCTCGTGTGATTCCATCAGTAAGAGACGCTTTGGCATGTAGTGTTCAACCAACAAGTATGGATGATTCCATACTGCTGTGAGCCCACGGATCAACAACGAGTTCATCTCCTCAGATGACAAGTAGGCTTTATCATTCTCCTCTTCGGTCTTTATCAGGGAGTCTTCGCCCTTTATTTGTCCCACCATCGAAGGTCTATGCAATGTACATAACACACCGACCAGTTGACGCTGCACTTCTGTGAGCTCCACGGGCATGTAAAACACGCGATTGAGGTCATTGAGATCCTCGGATGTGAGTTCCTCATCACCAGTGGCTTCCTTGTCGATAATGGAGCTCAGATTCATGGCCGTCGTGGTGAATTCTGAGTTGTGGGGTTTTTTTTTGTAGTAAACTTGAAAAGTATATATAATACCGCTGTTGTTTTTTTGATGTTTTTATGTTGTGTGTTTTTTTCAAGCTTTACGTACTTTCCAGCGGCTAATCTCTCTCACTTTTTTTTTGACAACAACGGATAAGGAACCTATTGATCCAAATCAAAAAAAAAAGGGTTGGGCGGCTAGCAATGACAGTCAGTATATCCATTCATTGGACTAACAATATGAGAACTAACGGGCGTTTATAGGACTTTTATGCCCAGGAGGACGCCACTGGCGTCCGCTTCAATTGGAATAGTTTCCCAACAACCCGAGGGGAGGCATTGGAAGCAGTACTACCCATTGGCTCTTTAGTTACACCGTTGTCTGATAGGTTGGAACCAGAAATTGCACCATTGGACTCTCTTGTGCATTGCAAATCGTGCCGTGCTGTTTTGAACGAGTTCTGTACAGTGGATCAGGCAGCCGCCATATGGACTTGTGCTCTATGCTCTTTGAGAAATCAGATCCATACGCCATTACCAGTGATGAAAGGCCAATGCCAGGAATATGATCTCGGACAGCAGCATAGTCCTCTACTATTGACTTTTGTTATCGATCTCTGTATGGACCCAGAGGAGCTTCGCATATTAAAAGACCACTTGTTAGCTACCATTGATTCATTGGATCAGGCAAACTATCAGGCGGCAGTGGTGCTATTTGATCAAGACGTCAAAGTTAGCGATGCCTCATCACCGTTCGAGAGACACAGTGTGCTACATGGCAGGAGCAACTACACAGAGAAGAAGATCGTGCAAATATTGGATGTTGAAGAATATGACAAGAGGCCCTATGGACCGAGTTGTATTACAGTGTATTTCACCCATGGAGAGAGGCTCAAGAAATCCATCAGGGAGATCCAGCCTACATCTCAACAGACGAAACCCAAGGAAAGACCATCGAGAGCCACTGGATTGGCCGTACAGGCTGCAAGCTTGATCATAAAGAACACATATAAGACGCACAGAGGGCATGTGTTTCTATTCACCGATGGACCGTGTACTGTAGGCCCTGGGAAGGTATGTTCTTTGGATAAGTCACAGCCACTTCGCTCTTTCTCCGATATCAGACACAACAAGGCCAAGCATGTCATATCCAAGCGATTTTATGATCAATTGGCCCGCGAGTGTGTGCTTAATGGGAAATTAAGCATATCCGTTTTCATCTCTGGGTATGATCAGGTTGGACTTTTTGAGATGAGATCGTTGAGTGAACGCACTGGTGGTATTTCTTTACTTGTTGACTCCTATGGTATGACCATCTTCAAGAGAAGCTTTGATAGATTGTTTGAATTGCATGCTGATTCCTTGGAGTTTGTGCATATGAACAGCGGTGAGATGTCTGTTTATACTTCCAAGCAATTGGATGTTGCCGGTTTCATCGGCCCAGGAACAGTATATCAATCAAGTGATGAGAATGTTAGCGATTTCCCAATTGGTCATGGTCTTGGTAACACTTTAAAGTTGGGTATGATAACACAGTACCACACTTTCGGTGTTTATTTCCGTATGCAAACTGTTGCTTATGCCTCAGAGAAACAACGCATGCCACGAGATGTCCACATTCAATTTCAGACAAAGCTTACGATGTCAGATGGAACACAAAGACTTAGAGTTATAACACTAACCAAACCTACTACCAATAGAGCCAAGATGGAGGAATGGTTTGATCAGGAAGCAGGTGCGGTACTGTTAGCACGCAAAGTGATTCATGAAATCACACACGATAAGATGTCACATGAAGACATACAGAAGGTTTTGGAGACCACCACTATAAAGCTATTGAAAAAATTTGCCATCTATGTCAAAGACGAACCATCTTCTTTCTCATTACTTCCGGAATTCCAAATGTGGCCACAGTTTGTGTTCAACATGATGAGATCACCGATGATGACGAATTTCAATACAACCCCGGATGAGTCTACATTTTATACAAGTATCTTTACCCGTTTAGATTTGAGTGACTCTTTGCTGATGGTGCAACCACTACTAAGTTGTTTGAAAGACGGTCAGATCACTTCTGTGTTATTGGACACAAAATCGCTGGATCCTAACTGTATTTTACTGATGGATTCATTTTCACACATTGTGGTACATGTTGGATACAACCTTGCAGACCGTGAAGATTTGAAAGATCTGTTAAAACCTGCTATTGAAGAAGCTATGGAACTTTGCTCCATGAGATTCCCATTACCTCGTTATGTCGTTGCACACGAGGGATCATCCCAGGCTCGTTTCCTTAAATCCAGATTGAACCCGTCCACTATCGGAGACAATGACGTCCACACAGAAGACACTACACTCTCACAGTTCTACAGAAAAGTGTTGACTGAGGTTGTCAAGCGATAAGCCTGATCAATATATATATATATATATATATATATAAAAAGCATCGTGTGCATTACATAAGCGGTGCCTGCCCTTTTTTTTTTTTTTTTTTTTCTTATCGTGTCATCGCGCGGACTTTTGAAATCCAGGAGGTAATTACTCCTTTTTCCTTCCTCCTGTTCCAATTTTGTGACTTTCTATTATATACAAACAGAGAAGAAGAAAATATGAACTCTGCCTGTGGCGAACATACCACGGCAGCGTTGTTCTCAGCTGTTTCTGGTGGTGCTTCGCTTGCGGCCTGGATCGTCGCACAGCTGCCACAACTAGTGGAAACGTACAACAACAAGTCCGTTGATGGACTCAGTGGAGTATTTGTGCTTATATGGGTCACTGGAGATATCTGCTCTTTCCTGGGGTGTGTGATGACGGGCCAGCTGTACTTCCAGTACATCCTTGCGCTGTATTTTTTGTTCAACGACTTTGTGCTGGCCGGGCAGTACTACTACTACGGGATTTATCTGAAGAGGCGTCATCATCGTCACCACAATACCATCAACTCACAGTATAGCTCCATCGAGGACGTCCAGCAGAGCAAAAAGAAGTCATCATCTTCCTCCGGGTCTTTGAGAGACATAGCACGTGTAGTTGTGCCTGTTTCGATGCTGGCCTCGCAGGTGGGGCAGAGCAATGCTCTACCTATTGGCATTGTTACGTCGGAGTTCACCAAACAGGGGATTGATATGTTGATGATTGGTACGTTCTTTGCCTGGGCCGGTGCCGCACTGTATTTTTTCTCACGTATCCCACAGCTTTTGAAGAACCACAAGAGAAAATCCACTGAGGATGTATCGCCCTTTTTGTTTGCCTGTACTCTGTTTGGTAACATCACGTATACTGTTTCGATCCTAACGAGTTGTGATTTCCTTTACAGCGACTCGCAATGGGAGTTTTTCTACAACGAGCTACCGTATATGATTGGGTCTGCTGGTACGATTGTATTTGATTTGATTTACTTTTATCAGTTGTGGTTGTATACGGAGGAGGATGAGGTGAAAGACTCTGAAGAGCAACCATTGTTGAGCGCTGCCTAACATAGTTTTTTTGCACACTTGCTAGGTAAGCTTTTGAGTGTATCATATAGATTTGCATATATTTCGCATTGTTTTTTTTGATGAGTTGGTAGAGAGAATAAAGAAATAGGAATCCTTGCATATGAGCAGCAGTAGTAGCAGCACTTCGCCATTTTGGCACACCAGCGTTCCCAATAGGGCAATATGCAGGATGCTTGGAATCTGTCAGGGCCACTCTTCTGTGCCATTTTGGCACAACAGCTTACCGCACCGGTCTGCATACGCGAGCGGCGAAAGCGTGCCATTTCTCCCCAAAAGGGGAACTGCCGGCGAGGGTCTAAAAATACCTTTGCAGCCTGCCCAAAAACGGCGAATTTCCTAGAGAAAATGGAAACACTGGGGCCCACATCGCACACCGCCCAACCGCCCAGCCGCCCAGCCGCCAGATCCGAGGGGCATATATCTGCTGCCCTAATTTCATACTCAAAACAAACGATCTCTTAAAAACTTGTTGTGATGATAATTGCCTGAAAGATTCCCAACAGGATGGAGAAGTTGAAGACCCTACAGGAGAACTTGGAGTCCGTTTCGTTGGAGGTCGGGGTGCTCCGGGTGCCCAAGCGGAATTCTTCATTACAGATAAAGACTACGATGGGGTTGGGGATTAGAAGGCCTTCCGATAATGTTGTGAAGACTCTTAGCTCCAGATCAGTGTCGATTAACGAGAGACCCGTATCGAATGACTCCATTCAGAGCTCGGATTTCGAGGGAGAACCTTCAAGAAACTCATCAATGACCTCCAACTCTGTGGAGAACTGCTCTCCAAAGATGAACATGTCAACGGGTTGCCTATACGAACACAACAACAGTAAACGCAGTTTACTAAGGGAAACTGCATCAACTTCGAAGTTGGAGACACTCACGCCATCTCAGAAGTACCGACTGAGAAGACAGAACTCCAAATCGAGCTCCAAAGTGACGATACGTGAGAGGGAAAAGTACTTTGATGAGATAAACTCTGATGATGACACGACGTTGGAAGATGGACTTATTTGGAACGTCCCATATACGAAAGGAGCAGCCACGCTATTCTCACCATCCTCAGGGAAGTCTTCGGCAATGATTAAGTCCATTATGGACGAGAGCCCCGCGCTGTTACCGATGAGTCCACTTCCGGGGAGTATACCTTCAAGCCCAAGTATACAAAGATTCTACACCCATCAAGACGAAGCACATTCGATCTCACAGTTCTATAAGGAGTCCTCAGAGGATTATGTCAAGAGAGAACTTAAAAATAGGGAAATGTCATCTTCAAGTCTTCCAGTGATTGTGAAGAGGGCATCTGAGCTCGGACTCGATGACATGCGGTTGATCTCCAAGGAAAAGGCAGATTCTTTGTCATCAACAAGGCCCATTTGGCTCCCACCAAAGCCACAAGAGGAATCACAAAGGCATCAGCGGGACATTTCGAAGATGTTTGAAAGGGCTGCCAAGTTGGACCAGAAGAGACATTCTCAACAAATCCTTAAAGAAGAACTCCTACAAAAGAACCAACATCGCTGGACAGAACTTGAAGCCCGTGGTGTACAGAGAAAATCCACGCAGTTGGAGATGCGTAAGCTCTGTTTCCAATGTGCAATCCCAGAACATCTAAGGTATCGAGTATGGGCCGGAAGTATGTCTCTTGTTGAGAACCAATACGAAGAATCGTATGAACAACTGGAGGGGAAGTTAAGACAGTTGAGATGGCCCTTGGGGAAACAGGAGGAAGTTGAAATGTTGGCCAGTGGACAGTTGAACCCCACTGATGCTTCATATAAGAGATTATGCCATTTGGTGAAGATGAAGATGGTATCATCCAAAGGACTTGAAATGGGAGATGAAATTGTATTAAGCGTGTTATTGTTGAAATTCAACGAAGTGGATTCATACAACTTGTTGAACCTCTTAAGATCCACCCTTTGGGATGAGACAACGCTGGTTAAATTCAATGCCAATTTACACAAAAACATCACATTGAAGAAGTATCTCGGAACTCCGGAGTTCAAGCATGACATTACCAACTTGAGTTCCAAGAGAACATTCGCCATACTGAGGCATTTCAAACAGCCGACGCTCTACCATGTGCTGGACATCTTGGTGCTGAACAGTGGCTACAGAGCGTGGTATTCCCTCTTCATCGCCTTACTGAGGGACTTCCACTACGGGTTCAACGACTTGGATGCGTTGATTGATTCCGACTTGAAGTTGGAGGTGGATGCTGACCGGTTTGTGGAGCGAATGGCAGCGTACTTCAAGAGGCTGTGACCTTACATAGGTCCCCATACACACACACACATATATATATGTATATATATACCATCATTATTTATCCTGCCACTGCCTAAATTCTCTCCGTTTCTCCCCGATATCCATATACGTAACTCTGGTCTCAACTTCTTTGAACATTGGGTTCCCACCCTTGAGCTCGTCCCACACGACGGCGTCCTTCATCAGCAGCGGCTCCAGTCTCCCCGGTCGGTCCAGCACTCTCTGTGGATCCACAAGGCTCAGAGCTTTCGAACTGTTGGACAACACAAAGATGTGGACAAAGAACAACACCAGTGAGACACCAACTTCCAATTGGATGTCTGCGGGGAACGGCAGTGTCATGCCGTGCTGCTTAACCGTCTGTGTGAACTCATGCGAGGAGTACAGGCCATGAACAAGCAATAAACCGGCAATTATTTGCAACATCTTTTGATTTCTTTGACCAATCCTGCCAATTATAGGTCCGTAGTGATCCAATTGATCAAAGGTAGAGGAGATCTTAAGGCGCGTTTGATGTGTGTGTTCGCGAAAACTACCGCATTAGAGATCTATATAGTAGACATCATAATCAAATATCGAGCGTTATATATGTATAAGATGGACGGTTAAACCTCCACTTCCACCTTCTTCGAGTTCATCTCATCTCGCTTCTTCTTCTCCTGGCGTTGCTTTTCCAGTTCGTTCAACTCATCCTCAGTGATCAGATGGTGCTTATGCGTCTGCGGGGGTGATATCACGTGGCTGTGCTGTTCATCCACCTGACACACCTCAATGGAGTTGAACCACTCGTCACTCAGGACATCTTCCATACTGGCACGCTGAGTGGGGTCCAATTCAAGCATCTTGCCGATCAACGGCCTGGAGGCGTGTGGTAAAAGGCGTAGAAGCCTATATGGACCCTTGGAACGGGACTTGTGTTCTGGGTTCTCTGGGTTTGGTTCAGGTTTCAACGTAAATAGCTTGAATGAGCCATCGGTAAGCTTTGGAGCCTTCCATGGGAATCTCTTTAGTGTCATGCAACAGAACATAATAGCAATGGACCAGACATCCACAGGGCGTGGATCGTAGTATTTCTCTATAAGTACCTCTGGTGCCAAGTAAGGATCTGAACCGACAACTCCCTTTGCTCTCACAATCTCATTCTCATATGGATACTTGAACACCACTGCAGACCCGAAATCAATCAACTTGATAATACCGTTGGGCATCACAACACAGTTGTCCAATTTTAAATCACGATGTGCAAGCCCCATGGAGTGTAAATAGGCACATCCATGGACAATCTGTTTGAAGCAGCAGTAGATCTCATTCTTGGTCATCAACCCACTCATCACAATGGTGAAGAAGTCATAAGGCGCAAACTCCATCACCACCAAGAAAGTCAACCCTTCTTGTAACATATCCAATGTCTCAATCACATTCTGATGGTGTAGTGTGGATCCGATACAGAACTCACTCGTCACTTTCTTGGAGTAATCAGCCTCTGTTTCTCTTTCGTTCTTAGGTCTGAACTTCTTCACAGCGTACAGCTTCCCGTCACTTCTCTTCACCACGTTGACGGATCCACCGGCACCCTCACCAAGGATCTTCCCAGGAACACCATACTTCTCAATGAGCTCTGATGCGTTATCTGTACCAAACAAAAGCTTCGAGTTACCCGAGTTTGCAGACTGGGAAGGAGATAACTGGTTGATGAACTTGGCAATGGAGCTCTTGGCCTTTACATGGGGCGCGTTCTGATGCTGCTGCTGCTGTTGCTGTTGCTGCTGCTTTGCCTTCTCTTCGTTGGTGGAGGTCCGGTGGTGTGCGTGCTCCGGCTTCTGTGCAATCTTTTTGAAGAATCTCTTGAGCTTCAACGGCTTCTTCGGCTTGTGCTCATCATGTGATATCTGAGGACTTGGGTTAATGATTGTAGGCGAGCGTGATGAAGGCTTGGACGAGAAGATAGAGCTCTTGGAGGTGTTCGGGGTAAGCCTGTTCGGGTCCTTGTCTTTGGAGCGCGACTCCTTGCCCCCCAGCATCTTCAACTTCTGCTTCGTATGGTGGAACAGTGATGAACTCTTGTGGGAAGACTCTGTGCTCATCACAGACTGCAACGAAACGGCACTTGGTGACTTGTGTGGTTCAGAGGGCTGTGGATGTGGTGGCCTGTGCACCGCGGGTGAGACCGTTCCCGAGCCGCCCTGCTGGTTATGTTGATATTGATGGTGTGCTGTGCTATTGCTCTGTCCTGTGCCGGTGGCCTGTTGCTGTGTGCTCTCTTCCGCCTCCTGACGGGCGGCTGACTCTGAAATTTGCAGCGTCGTGATGTCCACCGGCTCGCTCATCCTGTTGTGTCGTTATATCGATAGCCGCCGGGTTGATTTATACCTTTCCCACAGTTTAATTAATATGTATATGCTAAAAAAAGTATCAACTCATTTCCCGCCCTTTCCCAAAATACTCGATCGGTCACTGGTTTCCCGTGGGGCCGTGCGCGGTAGGGCCACTCGACGCGGCCTGCAAACATGTTGTACTAAAATCATATTAAAGAACAAAATACATGAAATCAATATACAATCTAATGGATACGCGAGCTTCTTCTTGAACGCTGTGATGGGCCGCTAACTAACAGTGCGGCAGATGTTTCATCTTCGTCATCGGCATCCGGTCTGCTCTGGATAATAGTCTTTTCAACACCATCAATGTTAACGATACTCTCAATAATACCACCTGTACGGAAACTGTGTTGTTCCATGGCCTCAACGCTGGTATTTCTGCTGCTGTTGAATGGGACACCAAGGTGCGCGTTGCTTGAACCTTGTTCGTTATCACCGTTCTCTTGCCCTTCATCAAAATCAACCAAATCTGTAGAATCTCTCTTATTTGGCGATGGAATCATAAACTTCTTGAAATGTGACATGCTCTTACCGTCATGTCTCCTTGTGTTACGATTCGAGCCATAGTCTGGAGAATTGGACCTGGAGGCAGACAACGAACGTTCAGTACTAGTAATGCTAACGCCATTGGTGGACATCTTCACTGAATCATCTGGCTCCGTGACAGTCAAGAACGGCCTCGTTTCATCATGGTCGATGTCGTCGTTCTCATCGTTCTCATCGTCTTGGTAGTCGTACCTTAAGCCACTACGCTGTGGCTGTGGTTGTCTCTTGATAGTGACAAAGCTCTTTGTAGTGGTCAATGGGTTAGAAGCCAAATTGGATGGTTTAAATTGCAATGGGGCAGTAGTAGTGGTAGTAGTAGTAGTAGTAGTACTTGCACCAGCGGTGGCTTCCAATGGGAAGTCACGATCTGTAGATGTGACACCACGAGTTGGACTTCTTGCATGGGACTGCTCATCAATGGAATTTCTATTACTTGAAGTGTAAAGAGAATGGAGGTATTGGGTCAAATGTCTCTTTGCCAAGGGGCCTGGCTCGACTCTTTTAATAGCACGATCGATATCGATAAAGACATCGGATTCATCGACAATCTCTTCACCGATAAGTTCTTCGATAACGTCTTCCAAAGTTAAGACACCCAATGCACCATCAGCGTCACCTGGGAATTCACTAACAACAACCATATGGGATCTACCCTCCTGGAAGTAGTTCAAGATGTTTAAGCACGATGTATCCGGTGGAGTTTCTGGTAAAGTGGCCAATGGGAATGAACTTACTGGGAGTGCATCTTCTGGGTCATATGAGATCAACACACGTACCAAGAGCATACCGATGAAATTCGTAGGTTCATTGGGCAAATGGATGGGGATTCTGGAGAATCCAGAGTTAAAGATCTCCTCGACACATTTCTCATCCAATATACGATCGGAACTCATGGTATAGACGTTTTTCATTGGAGTCATAATCTCTTGAACGTTCTTCTCTTTCAAATCAAGCACTGCGGAGATGATAGTAACTTCGTCATTGTTCAATCTCTCGACACCCATTGTTCTATGAAGTGTCACTAGAGTCTTGAGCCCAGATTTCTTATACATTGTACCATGATCTTCACCAAGGATACGATCCAAAAGACATGCAATTGGGTATGCAATTGGATACATCACATACATCAACCCAAGAACAAACGGAGTGAAGAACGCACCGATCTGTAAGCCGTATCTGACACATACGGATTGTGGGATAACTTCACCAAAGATCACAATCGATGCAGTTGAAGACACCACAGCAGGCCAACCGCCACCAAGAACGCGGTCCAGTACGATCGGCAGAGTCTCGTTGGTGATAACGTTGGACAATAGGAGCGTCACAAGCACCCAGTGCTTGCCCCTGTTGATCAACTGGAGCACTTTCTTACCATTGCGTTGTTCGCTAGCGTCTCCAGAAGTAGAGATGACCTTGAGGTACACTTCGTCCTGGCCCATAAGTGCCAGTGTCAGGCCGGCAAAGATACCACCGGTGAGCACAAGCAGCGCAGAGACGAAAAGATAAGTCCAGTACTGTTGTGGAGAGAGGGGCGTCTCATGGGCTTTGCCCCCGACGTCTGCGTCGTCTCCGAGTTCCCTGAGTAGAAAGTGTACAGGAATGGCTCCTGCCAAACGAGGGAGTGCCGCAATTAACGGCAGAAGTGTGGTCGGATTACGGGCATTGAGGGCTCTGGGGGAGGGCTTCTTCATAGGCTGGTAGGGAAGAGAGGGAGAACTGTTTGCGGTGTTGCGGAGTATAAAACAAAACAAACCTCCAAAATTCCTACAGAGAAAATTGAAATAAAAGGGAGTCCGCCCAGCTTTTTATACCTGGAGATAAAAACTCCACTGGGCAGGGCGTCCCTAATCAAAGCAGACGGGAGGGCGGCGGACATTTCGCGAACTGTGAAACTCCGGCCGGCGCTGAGGGCAGCAGGCGGGATGTCCGGGTTTAATCCACGTGGGGAGGGAGGGAAGGGAGGGAAGAAGGGAGGCCATCTACTGTGGCGTCTTTTGGTGTATTTGATGTAGTTGTTGTTGATGTTGTTATTGTTGTGCGTAGGCCTATAAAAAAATTTACCACAATTTGCCATAATTGTACTCCCTCCTTGCTCAAAAGTGTAGCTCATACACTTCATTTCATGGCCGGATTTTTTTTTTATAATATTATACGGCCCAGTAGGGTAGAGGTATTATTATTATACATCGTCGCGAAATTTATGGCAAAATTTTGAAATCAGAGAGCGCGCGATTTTTATATATATATAATTTGGAATTTTATTGTCATGACGCGTACTTATATATATATTAAACCTTCTCACCAACGAATTACTTTTATCAGTGAAAAAGCGCTAAGCTAATTCAAAGATGTCCGAGCCTATCAGAAAGAAGATCAACCAGCTGGCCTCTGCGCCCACGCCACAGAACACGCCTGCCTCCGTTACGGGCTCGTACCTGAAGAGCAACCCGCTGATGCAAGTGCCTTCCACCATTGACGAAGAGGCGGAGATTAAGAAGAACTTGGCCTCTAACCCGGCGTTCCTGTCGATGATCCAGGGCAAGCTGGGCACTCTTGTGGGCCGGGACTCGGGTTATGTCTCGTCTTTGTCGCCGAAGGTGAAGAACAGAATCTACTCGCTCAAGGCTGTGCAGAAGGAGCAGATGCAGTTGGAGAATGAATTCCATAAGGAATTGCTTGAGTTGGAGAAGAAGTACTTGGCCAAGTACCAGCCGCTGTTCGACCACAGATCTGCTATTATCAATGGTGCTACGGAGCCTACCGAGGCCGAGGTGGAGACCGGTAAGCAGATTGAAAAAGAGCTCGAGGGTGAGGAAGAAGAAGAAGAAGAAGAAGAAGAAGAAGAAGCGGAGGAAGAGTCAGAAGAAGACAAAGCCAAGGGGATTCCGGACTTCTGGCTGACTGCGCTGGAGAACCTGACGTACGTCTCGCAGACCATTTCAGAGAGAGACCAAGAGGTGCTGAGCTATTTGACCGACATCAAATTGGAGTACTTTTCACAGCCAGGCTTCAAGCTTGTGTTCGGGTTCAAAGAAAACCCATTCCTTAAGAACCAGACGCTGTCCAAGACATACTACTACCAAGAGGAGTTGGGTTACTCGGGCGACTTTATCTACGACCATGCCGAAGGTGATGCCATCGAGTGGGTCTCTACCAAGCAGAACGTCACCGTTGCCATTGAGAGAAGAAGACAGAGAAACAAGCAGACCCAGCAGACCAGAACGATCGAGAAGGCCACGCCAGTGGACTCCTTCTTTAACTTCTTTGACCCACCAAGCGCCCCTGAAGACAGTGGGGATGAAGAGGAATTGGAAGAAGAGGATGAAGAAGAGCTCGAGGCAAGATTAGCCCTGGACTACCAGTTGGGTGAGGAGATCAAGGATAAGCTGATTCCTAGAGCCATTGACTGGTTTACCGGGACTGCAGTGGGTATGGAAGGCGAGGACTTTGAGGATGAAGAAGCGTTTGATGGGGAATTTGACGAGGATGACGATGAAGATGAAGACGACGAAGATGATGAAGATGAAGATGAAGATGAAGATGACGAGGAAGGGGATGATGATGACGATGAGGCCGCTGCTGCCAAGAAGGGAAAGCAGCCTCCTGAGTGCAAGCAGACTTGAGCTTGTTACATTTTTAGGGTGTGTGTGTATTTTTTTTGAGTTGAATGCACATATGGTTTTCCCCCCATTTAGACCTATATACTGTAGTTGTTCTTCTCTGCTTCTTCCAAGAGGCGTCTTTCGACGGCATTACCATGTTTCACCAGCTTACCATTCTCCTTTTTGAGAGCATAGTCGATGGATACCTGTTTGTTCAGTATGAATTGTCCATTCATCTTTTGAAGTGCCATATCAGAAGAATGGAAAGATTTATAGTATACAAACGCATATCCCTTAGATTTGCCCTGTTCATCCCTGCTAACCATTGGAGGGCGTAGCAACTCACCAAACTGTTTAAATATACTCATCAGCTGTGCCCCATCAACCATCTCGTCCAAGTTTTTCACAAACAATGTGGCACCAGTGTCTGTTTGTGTATTACTATGAGTACTGGATACAGTCTTATCCCTATTGGCCCTGCTGAGCTTTAGGGGCCTCCCATACAGCTTGACACCTGAGAGCGACTTCTCAGCATACTCGACGTCCCTCACTGTTCTCAACTCCACAAATCCAAACCCTTGGTGTGTCCTTAGGACTTTATCCTTGGGCAAATACACGTTTCGTACAGGTGATACTTGGAGGAACAGCTCGTATAGTAAGGGCTCCGTCACTTGTTCGTCAAGGTTGCCAACATACAAGGTGCACTCTTGGTTCCTCTGATGGGACATTTTCTTTTTCTTTTTTTGGGGCAGATTCACCTGTTTCCAATCGCATTTGGATTATTACATATATAATGCGTGAAGCCCTGTTTGGTTTTAGCATATACAATACAATCATCATCTCCGGGTAACCCCTCCTCCTCTGGGAAAAAAAAGGTTGACTTTATAATATTGTATATATAAAAAGCGCGCCACATCGCCCATCTCTCTCTTTCCTTTAACTCTCTCACAGAATTCCCCCCTATAATTGGACTCGATTGCACTCTGGACGTGACCTCGGCGTTTTGTCGTTGTCCGCCTTCTGTTCTTTCCCAGTTCCGTACATTACGGAACTGAGAACTTATAGAACAACAGGTGAGTCTCGCTAGTGTGTCCTGAGAACGAAAGCATCCATTTAATCGCTGCGCTATTGGTCTTTTGCAGGGCTATTTTTGGTAATAGCTGTCAGTTTCATACATGGGGGATATTGGTCTATATATATATATGGTAATATATGGCTATAGAGCCATTGAAATACGTAGATGTGTCTGCCCAATGTGTGCAAATGAGATCCCACATCTCTTTCAGGAGAGCTCTCAGCACACTCCTTTCCGAGGAATGGTGGTATATATATATATATATATATATATATATATATAAGCACGCAAAATACGCCTATACAGCTACTGAAGCCAATACACCAATCACATGCCAGTCTATAATATCCCCCCTCCCCCCTAACTCCAAAATGCCCAGCCCAACCTGTAAAACTTTTCAATTTTCAGCCCAGCCAAGGGGGGAAGAAAAGGAAAAAAAATAATAAAAAAATAATAAAAAAAAAAAAAGCACAGGCCCCTCGAAATCAACAAAGCAAAAGTGAAAAATTCCATTGAAATCTTTACGAATATTTTTCCCCGGTTTGCTGCATTTATATATAGAATTCAATTTCTATAAAGAAGAAAAAGAATACGACCCCCCTGTCTTTGGACTTCTCTGCACAGAAGGCATCCTCACTCAGAGACTGCTCACATTCCAAACGCTCCTCAGCTCCGCGTATACGCCGTTTGATTGTCAGTCAAACAGCAAACGTATACGCCCGCACCACAAAAAACAACAACTCTTTTTGAGATCCTCTCACGGTTT
The DNA here is from genome assembly GCA_030567055.1 of Petasospora taoyuanica. Classification (NCBI taxonomy): domain Eukaryota; kingdom Fungi; phylum Ascomycota; class Saccharomycetes; order Phaffomycetales; family Wickerhamomycetaceae; genus Petasospora; species Petasospora taoyuanica. The sequence continues at coordinate 471,707 of JAKUBZ010000005.1, forward strand.
TATGCCATTCAAGCTCTACTTGCACCTCAACGTCGCCAAGAAGCCTGGATAATTAAGCCCTACAAAAAATAAAGAAGAAGAGTACCGATAACGTGTGCGCTGCCCCCTCCATTGTTTCCTCACCGAGTCTCCCTCCCACTCGGTGAAACTTTTATACTACACTACACTATATTTTGATATTTTTGTGAAAAGATGACTCCAATCACATACCACGCCGGTGATGACGCCTTCATCGACCACGAGCTTTCCGTGCACTTGGACTCGACAGAGGCATTTGAAGGTCCGGAGAAGCTGCTTGAGATCTGGTTCTACAACAACGATCAAGAGCTACCGGACCACAGATCGTTGAGATCCATCGGGTATGACCAGTGGGCTCAAATCTTGGACTTGGTCAACTGTAAGATCCTGTCGATCAAGTCCAGTGCCAAACTTGATGCGTTTTTGCTGTCCGAGTCGTCACTGTTTGTCTATGACCATAAACTGATTCTGAAGACATGTGGCACCACAACAACGTTGCTATGCTTGGACTCGTTGTTCCAGTTGGTCCGCTCCGAATTGGATTGGGATTTCTTGGTAAACGGTAAACAACCAGCCAATGTGTTCTACTCCAGAAGAGCCTTCATGTTCCCGGAGAGGCAGAGATCCGTTCACAGAAATTGGCAGGATGAAGTTGAATACCTGAACCAGTTCTTCTCCAACGGGTCGCATTACCTCATTGGGCGCATCGACAACTCGCACTGGCACCTGTACACCACCACGGGGTCCTCCAGGGCTCCAGCTGGCGGTGATGAGACGTTTGAGATCCTGATGACGGAGATCAGTGCCGATAAGGCCTTACAGTTTGTTACCTCGCGCAAGCCAGGGTTTGAGATTGACGAAGAACATGACTTGGGACATTTCCTTGGTCAGTCGACTTCAAACAACACTGGTTTGAACAACTTGTACGACACTATTCAGGTCCATGATGCCTTTTCTTTTACTCCATGTGGATACTCGTCCAATTCTATCCTGGATGAGGATAAGTACTACACTCTACACGTGACCCCGGAGAAGGACTGGTCGTATGCCTCTTTTGAGTCTAATGTTAACCCGCTCAAGTATGGAATGAACAACGTTGACATTTTGTACAAGGTGTTGTCGATCTTCAAGCCACACAAGTTCCAATTGACTCTGTTTGCATCTTTGGAGTCCGAAAACATGACGCTGTTGCGTAAGTTGGACACTCTCAAGGGATACAAGAAAGTGGACAAGATCCTGTACGACTTGGACGACTACCAGTTGTTGTACGTCAGCTTCCAGCTGTGTGAGGAGGAGATGATCTCCAGACTCACGATCCATTGAAGAAGAAGAAGAAGAAGAAGAAGAATTGAATCGAGCATTCGAAAAAGAAAAATAAAAGCCTGGGTATCGATGTTTCTATGGTTTTGTTTTCTCTCTAGTTTTAGAGGGGTTAGGACATTGGCAGGTTTTTCGTTTTTTTTTCGGTATAATGATTTGATTGTTTTGTTTGGGAGGACAAATGATGCATTCATTATAAGTTTTTTTTTATGTTTTGTCAAGAAAACTAAACTATTTTTTTAATACCAATATGACTTATAAGCTTTTGAAATTTATGCAGTGTGGTGTAGGGTCATGCAGAGGGGTGTGCATTAGATTGCGGCGGAGCTAGATCAGAACTTTATAAAGCTGTAGATCAAATTCTTTATAATGTAGTATATTTTTTTTTCATACGCTATAGAATCATATATGCATAAAATCCCGTCTTCTCTAGTAAGCCATGTCCTTCCAAGACGTTGTAATAGTCTTTGGCTGCGTCAAGAATCTGAAGGCACTTGGACCATAGAAGTGCAAGTCACCCAAGAACGAAGCCTTGTTGGAGGTGAATCCGAAAGCAGCGTGTGGAATAGGCACCGAAACGTTGATACCAACCTGTGCAACGTTGATCTGCTTACCAAAGGCATTGGCAGCTGGCCCACTCTGTGTAAAGACAGCGACAGAGTTACCGAATGGATTCTTGTTGATGTAGTCGATTGTGTGTTGGAGAGTGTCGACTTCCATGATGGTGAAGATAGGACCAAAGAGCTCTTCATCAACACATCTCATTCCCTTCTTGACATTTCTCAACAAAGTAGGACCAATGAAGTAACCATTCTTGAACTGCTCCTCTGTAGGCTTGTTCAAACGGCCATCGACAAGTAGTTCGGCACCCTTGGAAACGGCGTCTTCAATGACAGCCTCGATTCTTTGAAGAGATTCCTTGGAGACAACAGGACCGAAATCACCATCTTCAAAGCCAGGCTTGGCCTTGAGTGTCTTCACTCTCTCGATAATGTCTGGAAGCATCTCCTTGGCCTCACCGACTAAGAAGAGAATGTCTGTGGAGAGACACACTTGGCCCGTAGAGGAAAAGGCACCGGTAACGACACCCTTAAGCACAGACTCCTTGTCAGCGTCTGGCAGGATGACAACGTGGTTTTTAGCACCAAGGTTACACTTGACTCTCTTTCCGAGAGAGGAGGCCTGCTCATAGACGTATCTACCGGCGTTGTTACCACCGACAAACGTCACACCGGCAATTCTTGGATCGGTTGCGAGCTTAGTGACAGTTGGTGCCTTTCCATGGATAATGTTCACCACACCATCTGGAACACCGGCCTCCTTGGCGATCTCTGCAAGGATTGCACCGGTACCTGGGCACATCTCCGATGGCTTCAAGACGGTGGTATTACCCGTGGCGATGATATATGGAATCGTCCACAATGGGATCATCACCGGGAAGTTGAATGGCAGGATAGAGCCAATAACACCAATTGGCTCACGCACGGTCTTAGTCTCCATGTCCTGCGAGACTTCCAATGCCACAGACTCAGTCTCTTTCAAGACATTGCAGGCGTGCTCTGCACACTGGATGCCTCTGTAGACGTCTGCAACTGCTGCAGAGTAAGACTTACCTTGTTCCAGCACAATCACAGAAGCGAGTCTGTCCTTGTTCTGCTTCAGCAGCTCGACGTATCTGAACGTGAGCTCCATTCTCTTGATGATGGACATCTGGGAGAACGACTTGAAAGCGGTCTCAGCAGCGGCAATGGCATCGTCCATCTCCTTCTCTGTAGACTGTGGGACCTTGGAGACAACAACATCCGTTGCTGGGTCGTAAACGTCGAACCACTCCTTCGAGTCGGATTTGAGTGCCTGGCCATTGATGTAGGAGGCAGTGTCGTATGGTTTGAACCCTGGCTGAGCATGTTCTTTCAAAGCAGGTGCCACTTTGAGAGTGGACATGAAGCGAGTGAACATAGCTGCATGGCGTATGGTCATTGACATTGCTGGGTGGACTTTAGTGGAAAGCATCTTTTGTTGTTAAGTAAGTGTGTTTGGTTAGTATAGTATTAAGAGTATGCAATTTGTGACAATTTCAAGTGATACACCCTGCTTTTTATATTCCGATCAGCCGTGTGGAATGTGCCAGCATGTGGTCATGCTTGGACACATATGGTTATGGACGTATGGCTTATGGCCCCATAGGGCTGACTCGCCAGTCGGTCAGATGACTGTCCAGTGTTTTTTCCCCCGGAACGGGACAGATGGAAGCTGCGTATATAATACGTAGTACCGCGTATGTAAGTTGTGAAGCTCTATACTGAAGTCTATGATACCAATATACAAAGAGTTACAAGGCCAAGCAGTGGTGCCACTTACAAGCTCCGGGGCTCGTACCAGGGAGTCATCCATAGTACGAACTCCTCAGACAAACTTGTACGTATATACACACACACACACACACATCCAGTGCTGAGTGCATGCCCCGGATTCTTGGAAGTGCGCGGATCTGTGATCACCTATAGCTCCTCGAGAAACTCATCGCCTCGGAGATTCGAACACGGGCTTGTAATACTCGGGGGCCCAGTGTACAGTGTAGAAAAGTCGTATGAAGATGGGAGTTGACTTGTGCTACACCCACTGCCTTCCATCATAAGCACTATATACTTTTTATAGGATGAAAGGGCATCCAATTCAGAGTAATCCCCCGGAGTATGTGAAGCGCACCCCCCTTCGAACACGTCTCGAATGCACCCCGACGCACGGACTGACCTAAGCGCGGGGCAAATCGAGGGGCTGCACGCAGGCGTATGGGTACTATATAGAGGTCTTAACTCCATACCTCTTATACTCCGTGTTTTTTTAATTTCGTATGGTACGACTTGTTGATTTGTTATGCTTTAATTCGAATTTTTATTGATTCTCGACTCATCGGTTTGTCCAATGTCTTTTTTTTTACATATTCATAGCGGTTGGCCATATGACACTATATAGCATCACCAGCTGGAGCACGGCTAATACACAAAGGTGACGGCTTCCGATGGATTCTTTTGTGGTATAGTACGGCTCGTGGTATATAATTATGTAATACGGTCTATGTTCGGGTGTGAAATATATGTATATATATATATATATATACACCTCCATATCTAAGGACATAAATGTCTCCTGCGCACACACAGCCTCGGCCTTTAGCCGTGCATATGCCATATACACCCATGACACGTCAGTTTAATTACACTAAGTAGTCCACAGTCTTGCAGTACCGTCGGCACCCGCAGAGAACACCCACGCTTCCTTAGGGTGCCACACCGTGTCCATAACACCGAGCGATGCAGTGATCTTATGCCCCGTGAGCTTCTTCAATGGCACGAGCAATGGATTTGTCATGAGGTCGTCATAAACCGTAGAGTGGAACACATGCACTGAGCCATCATCCGAAGCTGAACAGAACAATGGCAGCGACTTGTGGAATTGCACACTGCGCACTGCTTTCTCATGGTATCTCAATGTCTTGTATGGAGTAGCACCAGTATCCAAATCGTGCCATAGCACACGCTTATCAAAGGAAGACGCAATCAAATGGTCACCACGAGGATGGATGTCGATCTTGGACAACCAGCGAGCACCGGGGAGAAGCTTCTTGGCCAAGGTCTGTTGCGCGAGGTCATAGATCTTGATATAACGCTGCGAACACACAAACAACTGTGGTCTAAACGGATGGAATTTGACATCACTGATGATACCCTTTGACTTACGGAATGGACTCTGCGAAGAATGTTTGGATACCTGGTGGATTAGCACGGCAGAATTAGCAGCGTCCGGAGCCACGGTGACAAAGTAGTCACCTTTTCTATGCCATGATAAGGATTTGACTGTCTTACGGCATTGCACTTGAAGTACAACACCTTGACCCATTAGTTCCTCGGATGGTTTCACCCACTTGGCATACGACTGCGACTTGACCACAGATGGTTCATCTTCTGCATCTGAATCCTCATTCACGTTCAAATCTGTCTTCTTCACATTACCATACTTGTTAAAGCCAAAGCCAGCCTCCATCTTGAGTCGACCTTGGTTCTCAATGTCAAAGCCAAAGATCGGTGGTGAGAGCAAGTAGATGTTCTCGCCAGCACAGATTGAGAGGATTCCAAGAGTTGTGTCTGGGTTCCACTGTACGTTCTCTACTCTATCTTCATCATCCGTCTTCTTATCCACAATCTGCACAGAGTACACCTCACGGCCAGTGAGCACCTCCCAGATCTTCACACATCCATCGTCACCACCCGTAGCGAGCCACTGCCCCGTAGGATCAACACTTAGGGTTCTTACTCTTCCCTGGTGCCCGACATACACAGTGGAGTTCTTGATAGGGAACGGTCTCAGGTCCCTTGGCGATGGGAGTTCTGGGACGAGAGACTCAGGGTCGATGTTCAACTTGTTGTGACGCACTCTTGGGGCCAGGTAGAGGTCCAAACTTCTCTCGAATCGTTCCCTCAAGGACTCATCATACCCTGGGACCTTACGCAAGGATCCATACTTCTTTGGCAAGTAGTTGCGCTCGCGATCCATTGGTTCCGTTTCTTGGAACTTTTGAATATCCTCTGGTGTTGGAAGGTATTCTTCCGGTGGATTATAAGATTCTTCATTTGTAGGAGGTGCCATCTTCGGAGCTCTGAGGTTCATCACGTGCTCGTTGGTCTCGGAGGAGTCCCCCCAAAGGTCATACACTGGTTTCATTTCCTCTTCCTCTGGCTTGTTCAAAACAATTCTTCCCTCTCTGATGGCCCGCACGATCTTCATGACACGCTTGGCCTCATGCTTCGAAGGCACAAAACGTCTCTTAGGCTCAGGAACGGCAGTCAGTGGCATCACCTCTTGTTGTGAAGTGAACCACTCGACGGTTGGTTGGTATGGATCCACAGAATCATCAGTGAGTCTATTGGATTCAATCTTTTGGATCAGTTCAATTTCTTCGGGTGTAAGGTTCAATGAAGTACCCGTGTTTGAGTCCAAAAGACCAGTCCAACCTTCAGGCAAGTCGATTGATTCCAAAAGTTGTTCCAATGCGGATCCTCTAGCTGGTCTCATAATACGCTTACCATTGATATCATAGCCAATGTGTGGGAATTCTTCATACGCACCTAGTGGAATGTTCCCGATGGTGTTGAAGTTCTCATTATCAGAGTCATCAGAGTCATAAGAAGGCTCGATCTCTGGCTTGATCAATCTTTCAGAACCATCTGTATAGGTGGAGATCTTGACGTTTGCGAGCTTGTCGTTGAATCCTTCTGCTGGCTCCTCTTCAAAGTCGTCAGAGTTGAAAGACTCATTGTCGGACTCCTCCCCGAGTAACTTGTTAAGCTCTGCTTCAGAATCCTCTTCAGAATCAGCATCAGAATCATCCTCAGCTTCGATATCCAACATCCCTTCAACATCCAATTCCTCATCGGACTCTTCAGTCTCGGATTCCTGTGCATCTTCTTCTTCTTCTTCTTCTTCTTCTTCCTGCTCGACTCTGCGCTTTCTCTCTGCTGGAGCCGCCACCACCGCTGCGGGCTGCGTCTTCTTCTGCACAGACTTGGCCATCTGTGTAGTTGTGTTTGTTTAATGAAAGATTAAATAGTACCATACATAAGTAAGAGGAGGGCATCGCGTTAAATTTTTTTTTTTTGGCTTTGGGCATTGCAAGTGCCAGGCGGCGGGGCTCATAACCTTATACTTATAGGGGGTTACCCGGATATTAAGTATGTATATTGGTTCAATTCGCATCTGCGGTGTTTATTTTATTATTTAAAGGATGAATATATCTCAATATATGTATCAGTGAAGAGATCCAATAGTATATATATATAAAACTATACCTATCCAATGGGAAGTGCATATTTAGAATTATCACATATTAAGATTAGAAAACCAAATTAAATAACATAAAACACGAATACTTAACACAAAAATCACAGACCAGAGATCAATTCTCTTGCATTCTCAATGAATTGATGAGCATACTCTTTAGTGATTCCCTTGGATACAGCCAAGATTTTCCCATGCTTATCGATATGAATACCATTCAAGTTATCCAATTCTGGACTTAATAGAATAGGTGATATGATATCAGCATATTTTTCTGGTGTTGGAGTAAACCAACCAATGAAACCCTCCACACTTTTCCCAAACCAACCATTACCAATCAAGTTTGATCGGATTTGAGTCTTAACAATTCCAGGATTAATACCATAAACTTTTAGATGAGGATAAGTCTCTGCAAATTCAACAACTAAGCATTCATTACCAGCAACGGTATTAACATGAGCACTATACCAACTATAATTCTTTTCTTGATTGATATCATTTGGTTTCCCTAATTGATTTTGTCCTGGGAATCCCATTATAAACACTTTGGTTTTAGGTTGTAAATGTGGTGCTAATACATCTAAGATTCTTAATCTGCTTAAGAAACTAATTGCATTATCCCTTTCCAATCCTTCATCTGTTTCTTCTCGATGTCTACTTGCCAATACACCAGTGGTTAACAGTATAACATCAGAAGTCTTTGCATCGTCAATCAATTGCATAGCAACATTGGTACATCTTTGTATAGAAGTAAGATCTGCTTCAATGAATTTGATTTTCTTATTTTCAGAATCTCTTGGTGTTCTTCCAATAACAATTGCATGATTATTTGATCCCAATTTATCAACAATGTTTAATACCAAAGAACGACCAAGTCCACCAGTGCCTCCAAAGGCAATGACTTTTTTGTTTGTGTATGATTTATTCGATTGCATATTATTTTGTTGATCCATTTTGTATTGAAAAGTTATATAAAGAATGACAATCTTTTAGCAACCCACTCTATTTATACCCCATATATATGGCTTATTAATGACATATATATATATATATAAAGTTTATTACCCCATACAAATACGCGAACACGTTTTTTCTGCCATTGCCTGGCGTGCCGCTAATTATTTTTGCCACAAATATCTGCGGGCCGTTCACACAGACGCGTTTGCTCCCTTCTTATCTCCACTTTTGTATATTATATATATATATATATATATATACACACATACAAAGAAAGCACAAAGGAAAATGTCAGGAATCAGAGAAATTGAAATTGCAGAGCTTTGCAACTCATCATCTCAAACGCCATATTCAGGTTCCATCATCATTGGACGTGCGAGTGGCAATGGTCGTGGATGTCGTATTGCCTCCATTAACAACTTATATTTAAATGATCGTACTGTTTCTAAAAAACACTGTTCTTTGGAAGTTAAGGTTGAAGGTAATATGGATGACCCGGATGACGTCATTGTCGATGTAACAGACACCGAGTCACATCATGGGACTGTTGTTCATGATGTATTGTTGCGTTCTGGTTGTTCTGTAAGATTGAGAAAGGGTGATTTGATTGGATTGGTAAGTCTTTCAAAGAACAAGGAATTGTTGTCATGGGAAGAAGATTCATCTGAAGTTTCAGTGCCAACTGTTTCATGCAAATTCATTGTAAGATATGATGGTTGGGAACCTGGTGTATTGTACTTTTATGTGTTGACGAAGCAAGAGATTCAAGAATTGAGAGATTCAGAGGATACTGAGATGAGCAGTTCAATGCTTTTTGAAGAGACACCTGGTCCTTTTGAAGATGATGAACAACAAGATATTTACTCTGTGTCATCAAGTCCATCATTATCAGCCTGTATTGATGATCAAGAAGATGCCATCACTGTTAGTGCTATTCAAGCCATTTCATCTCCTACTAAAGATGCTACACCTAAAGAGTCTACACCAATAGTTCATGAGCACGTTAACAGAGTTGAAAAGACTGTCAATGTCAATGTCAAAGTGGACAAGAAGACCTCTGTGGATGGTGGAAGAGTTTGTAAGAAATCTAAGAAGAAGTCAAGTGCTAAGAAGCAAGTGTTGACGGGACTCTTGGGATTTGCTATGGGGATGACAATGGGTGCTGGTATTACATTTTCAACGTTGGCATCGATGGGGAAGTCTCTTGGTCCTTGAATAGAGTCTCCTCTCTCTCTTTCTCTCTATCTCTCTCTATCTCTCTCTCTCTCTATCTCTCTCTTTTTCTCTTTTTTTCATCTATTGATCCCCTTCTCTATGTTATTATTGGTTTATATATTGGTTTTGCTTATGGGGTTTTTATGGTATTTATTATGTACGGTTTTTTTTATGAATCTACCTTTGTATAACCTTGGGTATAATAATGTTGCTATGGCAACATTATGCATTGCATATATATCGCGAATTAATTTATTTTTTTTTTTTTTTTTTAATGTGACAACCTCGGCGGGTGACCGTAACCGGGATGGAAATTAAAATAAAAAAAAAATAGCACCCGAGCTTGGGGAAAAATTACGTCTATATAAATATATATATATATATTAAGCTATGATCTATGAATTTATAGATCGGTAATTTAAAAAGAAGGAAAGGGATAAAAGAAAAAAGAAAAATGTCACTCGGGTCACAACAGTTACCGTATTTTGGTAATAAGTACTATGGGCCAATGGATCAAGGGTTCCAAGAGATTGAAACACCCCAGAATGGGCATAGTAACGGGACACAACACCATACAACACATCAACAAGTTCAACAACAACAAGTTCAACAACAAGTGCAACAACAAGTTCAACAACAACAACATCAACATCAACAGCAAGTACAACAACAAGGAAACGAACACACAGATGAGACACAAGGCGAGCATTATGACGAGTACGAGAATTTTGCTGGGATCAACTTAAATTTGGGATTCCAAGAGAACAACACACATCAACAATCCAATGATAATGAAACTACAACTTATTCGAATGGAGAAAGTTCAAATGTCATTCCAACGAGTGGTTCCGAACCACAGACAAGTCAAACGAATGCTCAAGAGCAACCGTTTTATGTGAATGCTAAACAATACCATCGGATCTTAAAAAGACGTATTGCTCGTGCCAAATTGGAAGAATCTTTAAAAGTTGCTAGAGGAAGAAGACCATACCTTCATGAATCTCGTCATAAGCATGCAATGAGAAGACCTCGTGGACAAGGTGGTAGATTCCTAACAGCTGCAGAGATTGCCGAAAGAGATAGACAAGAGAAAGAGAAAAAAGAACAAGAAGAGCAACAGATGCAACAGGACTTACAAGAACAGCAGGGAGAACTGCGTAGCATCGAACCTGAAGCTCTATAGTGTATATATATGTATATATATACGAATGTGATGATGAAATAACGTAATCATTAGGGGGTATATTTCACACACTTAAAAGCCTAAGAGGGCCATGTTCTGAATACCATCAGTACTCATCTGCGACTTCAACTGCGAAATAAAAGTACCACCAGTTTGTTCGTTCATCTTCTTAAGTTGTTCGATAAAGTAAAGTTTTCCTTGTTCCACAGTCATATTTGTAGGATCAAAAGATTTGATTGGAATACTTGATAAACGAGAGAAATTTGATCCAAAAGATGAAACTTCTTCCATTTCTAATTCAATCATCTCATCTGCATCTGCATTGACGTTACGAATTGATTCAGAAGTGGTAAACCGAGATAGAATCTCCAATGTAGGAATCAATAACTTTTGATAATTTCCCTGTGTAAACTTATTGGATTGAATCAAATGTGAAAGTCCAATAGTGACAATCTTCTTCTCTCCCAAATTACCAATGTTTGGAATCGATGGAATAAAAAACTGTTCAAAAATATTTCCAAAGATACCAGATTGAACTTGATCAAAGAATTCAATAGCATATTCCGTAGATTTCATAACGGTAAGCTTAGAAGTAAAAGAAACTAATCTCTTGACATATTTCTCAGTCCTAGAATTTTGTAATCTTTGAAGTAACAATATGGCAATGTTCTTGGTATAACCGGCAATCTTATCATCTGAGAACTTCAATAAGATAGTCTCCAATAAGTCAAACCCATAATACTCGTTCAACTTGGAGGAAATCAACTTCTGGAAAACACCAAGCAATGCAGTGATATCGCCAAACGATGAGTAATCCTTGGCAATAATAGCTTGGAGAAGACGAGTCACACCTGGAATATTACCCTTGAACTCCCATACACTTGGAGACAACAATGGCTGGACTAACTGGGCATAAGAAGGTGGTAATGAAGAGTTTTGTGGTGCCACTTCCAATAAGAATGCCAACACTTGGAAAATATAAGGCACAAACTCTTGAACATCTTCACCCAAGAGTTCCAAGAACGATGGCACAATTTCCATCATAAAGACCCCCCAGTTCTGTTCATTAGTCGAATTGAACTTGATCAAAACGGCAATGGATTCAAAAGTGTAGTGTGAGAACTTTGGGTTCGATGGATTTTTTGCAATAATACGTAAAATAGAACGCAAATTGGTAATCAACTGTGGAGCTATCAAAGAAATGGTATCCTCTGCGATAATCATCACTCTCATTACCGTTTTCATCAAGAATTCATTCTCTGCGAGTTTTTCTGGAGTAGAAGAGTGTTTTAAGATCAATTGGAACAAATTGGTCAACAATTCCTGTGCAAATCCTTCAATATCGGTCTTGTTGAACATCAACTTCTTATCTTCACCTCTGAGGAACAAAATACGTTCAATGGTAACAGATGCATATGTGTACTGAACGTATTCCGAAGCCTGAAGATGTTTATTCAGAATTGGGAAAGATTCAAGCAATTGTTGTTTAGTCAATTGACTTCTGAAAGTATAGATGTACTTAATAGCATCGACTTTCAAAATTGGATGGATATTATCGGTGATCAAGTCTGACACAATGTTGTTAGCAAAGAACTGAACCACATCCAATAAGATATTGGTAGCCGAAACACCTGAGGTGCTCAACGAGGACTTTGATGCTAACGCAGTGAACAAGTAGATAGCAAGATCCTTGTTTTTCCATTGTGAGGAGTCCTTAGAGTATGAGTCCAAGTAGTGAGTGATATAAGTCATCACAACCTGCGTCACCAAGGGCTCGTTTTTGAACTTGAGTTCTCTGAGGAAATCAATGGATGCTCTTCTTCTAGTGTCAGAGTCCGAGCCTTCCAAATCTCTTCTAATGTACTCAATTGGGTCATCTTCGAACAACTCCTCGTCGGATTCTCTAACTGTCAAGTTTGGAATGATGATTCTTTCCGTAATCTGCTTCATAGCCTCTGCGTTATGGAAGATTTCTGAATGCTTCGGTAGCTTAGCAATACATGTGAGGAAAGAAAGTAGCTTGGAAACAAGAATGTCGTACTTTGGCTGCAAGTTGATTGTCGTAAGCAAGTTCCACACGGACTGGATGAACTGTGGAATCAATGGCTCAAACACGTCTTCGTATCTCGTGGTGTACAACTGGATCAACTCAGAGATAGCTGTCTTCACCTTTGAAACAACATCAATTTCCGAGTCATCGTCATCATCATCATCCTTAAGCAATGCGTTGTCATAGATCAAGTATTTGTGGATGATGCTAATACCGCCATTCAAATTATCCTCAAAGAATTCTGGGATATCCTGACAGTTCAAATCGTGGTAGATCTTCACCAAGAGCAATAGCACGTCGAACAAGATGAGCAACTGTGCCTTATTCCCGGAGCTCTGGTCAATGAGCACATCAACTCTCTGCAATAAATGGAGGAACGGCTGCTGGAACTTATCGAGAACTAGTTTGATCTCAAGGAAAAGTGCATCCGATCTGAACAACGATCTCCACCTCTTAAAAATGGAGTGCGCCACCGTGAGTACACCTTTGTTTGTGATCATGTCATCCTCACTGAGCTTGGAAACGAGATCATCAATCAACGTAGGCCAGCGGTCTGGGAAGTCCGAGTCTGCAATGATGGAAATTGCCTCACCGATTTGGATCTGGAGGTTATTAGGCAACGAGATCATAAGTGGGATGATCTCCTGCTTGATCGCATCGACATCGGCATTCAAGTAGCTCCCGTCTTCGTCGACCCAGCGGCGCTTGATGAAGTTCTTGAAGAACAACGCACCAGCCAACCTGGTGGAGACTGGTAAACTCTGAGATGCCACCACATGGAGAAGTGTCAATGAGAACCCCGTCTGAGTCTCTTGCGAACGCAATTGCTGCTCCGCCTGCTTCGCTGTTGCTGGGGCAAGCGACTGCTCAAGCACAAACGCAACCGCCTCCAAATCAGCCATTTTTTCCAGTGCTTTTTACCACAGCGGCTATTTGCAATTGTGCCTTTGGGAGAATGAAGAAAGTTGAAAGAAACGGTATATACAAAAATTTGGTTTGTTTTGTTTTCGCTGCCGCGCCGTCGATTTGGCCAAAAAAATAAAGAAAAAAAACTCCACTGGTTTACACCACAGATGTAAACAATTTACCCTAAAATGGAAATGACGATGATTCCGTTGTTAGGTCTTTTTTATTACTAGAGAAATTTTTTTCTACAGCAATACAAATGAAGATGTGTGTATAATTCAAAACGTGTGTGTGTTGGGTATGGTATGCAATGTATAGTGAGCGAATTCAGCACTGTGCCGTATATCAAAGAGCTTAGGTGATGACGTCTGGCTCATCTCTGCCGAGGAACTCCTTAAACCCAAGGAAGTTAGTCACCGCCTCGATCTCACCCTTGAGGTATTCTGTGGTCTTGAGGTAGTAAGATGATTTATCATTCGAGTACTGCTCGATGTAAAGTCTCACAGTGGCGCCAGAGGAACCTGTGCCCGAGAGTCTAACGACAAATCTAAGACCATTGGAGAGCTTAGCGTAGAGACCTTGATGATCAGATACTGATCCATCAAGATCAGTGTAAGAGAAGTCTCCAGTTTCAGTGAATGTGACACCTGGTAACAACTCGACACCGTTTGTAGAGCCTGAGATGAAATCGTTGAACTTAGCAACAAGCTTATCGGCACTCTCTGAAGAAACATTTTCAAAGTCGAATCTGGAGAAGAAGATTCTACCGTATTTTTCCCAGAACTTATCCTGTACAATCTTGATTGAGACTTCACTGTCAGGATTGATCTCAGCGTATGCAGCCAAGACGTTCATCCAAGCAATGATGGCCCAGAGACCGTCCTTCTCTCTAATATGATTCGATCCGGTACCAAAGGACTCTTCACCACAGATGGACAACTTCTTAGCATCAAACAAAGCACAAAAGAACTTCCAGCCAGTTGGCACCTCATAACACTCCAAGCCCTTGTCCTTGGCGACCAAGTCCAAAGCTGCGGAAGTAGGCATGGATCTAGCAAGACCATAAACACCTTGCTTCTTGAAGTAAGGGATGAACTCGGCATATTCGGCAATGATGGCAACAGAATCACCAGGAGAAACAAAAGTACCAGCACCATAAATCATATTTCTGTCACCATCACCATCAGATGCAGCACCGAACGCGATGTTCTCCTTGTCGACTCTTTCAACAAGGGTATGAGCATATGTCAAGTTTGGATCTGGGTGCAATCCACCGAAATCTGGTAATGGGGTGTAATTCTGGATCGATGACAATGGCAATCCGAGCTCGTCAACAAAGATGGCCTTACCGTAGGGTCCAGTGATACCGTTCAATGCATCGAACAAGACCTTGAATCCCTGTGGCTCCTGTTTCTGGATAAACTTCTTGATCAACTCAAAGTCAAAGATCTCCTTCATGAAGGAGACGTAGTCCTTTGTAGGGTCAATAATCTCAATCTCCAATGGACCAACAGTGGACTCACCAACAGTGCTCAACTGCACCTCTGGCAAATCATCGATGATCTTGTACTCCTGTAAGTTCAACGAAGCAGCAAACATCTTGTTCGTCACCGATTCAGGCGCTGGACCACCATTGGCCAAGTTGTACTTGATACCCATGTCGTTCTCTGGGCCACCAGGGTTATGAGACGCAGTGAGGATGATACCGCCCGTAGGATCGTCCGGGTGGGATCTTATAACGTGAGAAGTAGCTGGAGTGGACAACAACCCATCCTGTCCAATGATGAGTTTCTTCACACCATTGGCGGCACCGATCTTGGCGATGATCTGGATGACCTTATCGTTATAAAACCGGCCGTCACCGCCAACGACTAACGTTGCTCCCTGAGCACCTTCAGGAATCGAATCCATGATCGCCTGGATGAAGTTCTCCGTATAGTGTGGTTGTTGGAATACCTTGACTTTCTTTCTAAGCCCGGAAGTCCCCGGTTTCTGGTCATTGAAGGCCGTTGTAGGCACTGTGGACACTGCAAATGACAACGACATATTGACAGCCAATTCAAAACCTCGTTGTGCTTTTTGTTTCTTAAAAACTGGGGAATACCAAAACAAAACAAAAAAAAAGTGAGATCACTGAGAAGCAGCCATTGAGTTTATATAATAAAGCAGAGAGAGGGGGGGCGCCCGCGCGCGCACGGAAGCGAAGGCCCCGCGGGTCCAAACTTTTCTTTAAAATCATCACACAATTACGCCCGGGGCGCGGGGTCAGGGTGGTGTGTCTTATATTGTATATGTGGGGCCATTAAAAATTCATATATACAGTACTAAATTATCATCTTATAGCTACAAAACAATTGTTCTTATGGAAAAAGAAAATCTATGCACCTTGTAAAACCTAAGCCAATGTATAAATAACAACTTTTGAACTGAAACTAGACTGAAGAAGGGGGGAAGGGAACCCGTGCGTGGACGCCGCTCAACGGGTCACCTTGTCCATGGCTTCAGCGAGGTATTCAACGTTACCCGTATTGATTCCCGCAATGGAGAAACGTCCATTGAGCGTTGCATAGATCGAATACTCATTCTTCAATCTAAGTACCTGCTCGCTCGTAAGCCCCGTAAAGGCAAACATACCATTCTGCTCCACCAAGTGATCCCAGCTTTGGGTGGTGTTCCTCTGTTGTAACAACGAATGGAGTGAAACACGCATGTCTTTGATACGTGAGGACATTTGCATAACATCCTTTTCCCATTGCTGGAAGATATCCTTGTTCGAGAGCACAATCTCCACGAGTTTGGCACCATGGATTGATGGAGAGGAGTATATGGCTCGAATGGTCTTCTTCATCTGTGAATCAACAATCTCACGTGTCTTACGATCAGGTGTAATCGCAGACACAGAACCAATACGCTCACCGTACAACCCCATGTTCTTAGCAAACGATTGGCACACCATTGCAGTAACCAACTGGCCTTGATCCACTTTCTCAGTGATAAGTTCCAACAAGTACAAGTCGCCAAACAAATGACCGGATTGGAAGCCCTGGTATGCAATGTCAATCACCGGTATCAAATTCCTCTCGGAAAGCACTTCGACAATCTGGTTCCATTGCTCGCGGGTAGGGTCCACACCAGTTGGGTTGTGACAACATGCGTGCAACAAAACGGCAGAACCGGGCGTAGCCTTTGAGAGGCTATCCAACAAGTGTTCCATGTTCAAAGACTTTGTTGTGGCGTCATAATAGCTGTACTGTCTAGGAACCAACCCAGAGTTCTCAAAGATGTTGATGTGGTTCGACCACGTTGGGTTTGGCAGATAAACCTCGTTAGAACTGTATGGAGACCACGTCTTCAAAAACTCTGCGCAAATCTTGAGCGCACCTGTTCCCGAAAGCGACTGTGCCATGGAGATCCGGTCCTGCTTGATCAAGTCGGATCCCGTCTTAAACGAACCGTATAAAAAGTCCTTCACGAGCCTGTTGTAGTCCTCCGAGCCGTTGATGGCAGTATACTCCTTGTTGGATTCGTTGTAGTACAACACTGAAGAGGCCATGCGGATCGAGGGCAACACATAGGGGTTTCCCTCGTTGTCACGGTAGGCGCCGACACTGAGGTTCGCCTTTGCTGGGTTGGTGTCCTTGTTAAACTCCTCCGTGATGCCCAAGATCGGGTCGGCAGGCGCCAGCGGGATGTGGTCCCAGAAGGACTTGCTAGATTGTGAGAGATGGCCCTTAAATATGGCCGCGTCCATGGCAGACTGTGCTCGGGTGGCGCCTTGCTTGGACAGCGACGCGAGGAAACGTTTCTGATGCCTAATCATTCTGTGTCTGTGTCTGTGTCTGTGTGATGTGCGATGGGCGATGTGCGATGGGGCGATGTGCGAAGGGGCGATGGGCAATGGGCAATGGGGCGATGAGGTGGGGCCTTGTATCGAAAGCAACCGGTGGGTGGGGGGCACCAAACAAGAGAACAAAACAAAGGTGTAGAACAGCACTTGAGCAAATCAATCAGTAATCAGAAGAAGACCAAAAGTGGAAACAACGATCTTTTTATATACTGCACAAAGGGGGGGGGAGGCGCCGACGCCCAAAAATGAGGGGAACGGAAGAGGGATAGAGAGATCAAAAAAGGGATCGCGCTAAAACCGCAAAGAGGAGAAGCGATGAGTGAGTGACCTTTTGGTGCCCAGTGGTAGTTGAGCAATGAGTGAGAGATTAGGCAGTACTCAAAAGGGGGAGGGGGGTGTTTTATCGCTCTGTAAACAACTCGGTGAAAAAAGTTTTTTTCATATAATATTCGGGGGGTTTTAGAATTTCAGGGGTATACAAAACTGAAGAGCCGTGTGGTGGTGCAATTATAATTTTACAAACAATTTTGGCACAATTTTTTTTTTTTTATTTATCCGCGCGTCGGATAAACTTGTGGCACCAGTGGGGGTGTGGTTGCAACTTTTCCCACGTATATATATATATATATTAGTATTAAATATTAAGTTAAAAGTCGGAACGGTCGACTTTCTTTGATTAAACCGAGCTGAGTGATAAGTAGGCTGAAAATCAATTCATTAATTATACGAGGAAATTTTTGACAAATTATCTACCCAGCCAATATGGAGAATCCCGGGTGGTGACGGGCTTCTCCTCACTTGCCCAGGGGGCCCGCGGCTAACACACGTCATGGGGCCGCTGATTGGTAAAGGCGCGGCCTCACATATATGACTGAATTAAAGCTAGAAAGGCCCAATAGCTGCCTTTTTTTAATATCCCAATTCAATAAAAACTCCACTACTTCAACACATCAATGCTTCATATCTATTTACAGGTCATATATATATCCGGAGGGGGGTAAGGAGGAAGAAAAAAAAGTCCTACTGATCAAACTGGAGTTGGCGCCACAGGACTCTTTGGGTCCAAATATTTCTCAAAGGCATCATTCTTCTCACGGAATGGTCTTGGGCCCAAGAGTGTAATCATATCGTTTCTAGTGAGTACTTCCTTCTCCAACAGTAGTTGTGCTACTTTCTCAACGTCTGCAGATTTCTCTCTTAGCAGAGTACGACACTTGTCAGCACACTCATTGACGATTCTCTGAATCTCCTCGTCAATCAAAGTACCCGTTTCCTCGGAGAACGGTTTAGTCAAATCAGATTCATCCTTACGTTCATAGGCCAATGGTCCAATCTTCGAGGACATACCAAGCTTCGTGACCATGTTATAAGCAATGTTTGTCACCTTCTTAAAGTCATCCGATGCACCCGATGTAACAGATTCAAAGTGTAACTCCTCAGAGATACGACCACCCAATGCCATGGTCATACGGTCAACCAGTTGGTTAACGGATAACAAGTAAACGTCTGGTGGTAAATACTGAGCATAACCCAATGCACCTTGGCCTCTAGGAATAATAGATACCTTGAGCAATGGGTCAGCGTGTTCCAAATACCATCCACAAATGGCGTGTCCTGCCTCGTGATATGCAACAATCTTCTTCTCCTGTGGTGATAACAACTTAGACTTCTTCTCCAATCCGGCAATAACACGTTCAATTGCCTGCTCGAAATGATGAAGAGTTACAGTCTCATCGTTATGTCTAGCGGCAATCAATGCAGCTTCGTTAACAACATTAGCAATATCAGCACCAGAGAAGCCAGGGGTTAAAGCAGCGAGTTTACCACTTAGTTCAACAAACTGTGCACTTTCATGTGGAATATCCAATGTGATCTTCCCCAAGTGCACTTGATAGATCTCTTTTCTTCCTTCTAGCTCTGGTTTGTCAATTTGAATATGTCTATCGAATCTCCCCGGTCTCATCAACGCCTGGTCCAAGACATCAGGTCTGTTGGTACCAGCAAGGACAACGACATGATCCGAAGATTGGAATCCATCCATCTCAACCAGAAGTTGATTCAAAGTGGTTTCACGTTCATCATTAGCACCGCTGAAATTACCCTTGGTACGTGCCTTACCAATAGCATCAATCTCATCGACAAACACAATAGCTGGGGCATTCTCACGTGCTGTTTTGAATAAATCACGAACACGAGAGGCACCAACACCGACAAACATCTCAACGAATTCCGAACCAGAAACAGAGTAGAATGGTACACCTGCCTCACCAGCGGTAGCCTTAGCCAAGAGAGTCTTACCAGTACCTGGTGGGCCAGATAATATGGCACCACGAGGGATCTTACCACCAAGTTTCTCATATTTATCAGGGTTCTTCAAGAAAGACACAAACTCCATAACCTCTTCCTTGGCTTCGGCCATACCGGCAACGTCTTTGAACTTGACTTTGATGTCAGTCTCTTGATTAAATTTCTTGGCCTTGGACTTTCCAACACCAAAGATACCACCGGGACCACCAGCGGCGCCACCAGCAGATTTCTTTGTAATCCAGAACAATCCGGCAAGCATTAACAAAGTAGGCATGAACTGGAAGACCGTACGGATGAAATGGCCCTCCTGGACGTAGTTCACTGGGACACGGAAATCCTCGGTAATGTTGTTCTCATCCTGTGCTCTCTTCAGCTTGTGTTCAAAGTTGTCAATGGAACCAATGGAGAAATAGTAGTAACTCTCACCACCACCCATGAACTGTCGGCCAGTCTCGTTGAGAACAACGCGCACTAGGCTCTTGTTCACAACAACAATCTTCTCGACAAAGCCCTTATCCAGGAACTTGGTACGGAACTCCTGCCACGTAATCTCATGCGAGCCTTCAGAAGAAGAAGTGGAGTAGATGATATAGGAAACGGCAATGAGGAACAAAAGGATTTCAAGTGGATCGATGCGGAATGCATACACTCTGTTGTTAGGATCCGATGTGTTTTTGGTAAATCTCTTTGACCCAGACTTGAGTTCTTCCTCTGCTTTCTTCATACGTTCTTCATTCTGCTTCTTAAAGTTCTCAAATGCAATGTCGTCTTCCAACTTCTCCTTCTCCTTCTTCAACTGCTCTTCAATGCTCTTTTGAGACTCCTCTGGGTTTTTCTTTTCGGCATCCTTCGATTGTAACACCTCGTCAAACACAGAACCCTCAGTAGTAGTGGAGGCCAACCTCTTTTCCTCGGCCTTGGAATACACCAGCAATTCTTCAAACACCTTCTGCTTCTTCACAAACTCTGGACTCTGGTCTTTGCCCCTCGTAGACTCCTCCAGTGCCTCAATGAACGGAGACACCGACGCACCGTCTTTAATCAACTGCGTGATCTCCGTCTTCAGGTGTGTCATGTCTATGTTGTCCTGTAGCACCACTTGTAGCAGCAACTGGGACTTTCTCTCCACCAGCGCGGGGTCCTCCTTGCCCACACCAGCGGCATCGAGCATCTTTTTGAACCTCGAGAAGTCAAAGAATCCATCCTTGTTGAACAGCTGTGTCGATGGCGTAGTATGGAGCTGTCTGTGAGGGAAACCTGGTCTCTGCCACAGCGCTAAGCTTGCCGGGCGGATGTGTGCCCTAGACGACACAACCAGAGGCCTCAGCACCGCCAGACGTATTCTCAGCATCCTCCTTTTGACGTATATATATATAGGGTGGATTTACTGTGTTTATTGTAGTAGAGTATCGTTTGGCGGGGGTTCTGTTGAGGGTGGCCATGAATTTGCCTCTGAATCCAAGAGCAGTTCGCGAAAATACTGAAATGTCCCAATCGGGCAGCTGTCTTTGTTGAAGATATATATATATACAATTACTAAACTTATATATATACTAAACAAGCACTTTTTCCAATTGTTGTTGCTCCAAGATGGCCTTTTGTGTCTGCTCATCTACACAATCCATGAACACCTCCGGTGAGACGTCTTTAAGCCCCGTTTTTCTTGCCAGGTTAGGCATCGACATCACCGTGTCATATTGTAATTTCCTTCTCTTTCCAGTCTCCAACGGTTCACCCACCACTCGTTTGATCTCAGAGTGTGTTGGTTGTGTCTGTGCAGGGACAAAAGTGGTGCCCGTGTATGGGTCCCTTGAGCCTCTGGCCAATGCGTATCTGTTCTGTAACAACAACGAGTCAACTTCACGAATGGCATAGGCATGTTGCAACATCCAATTCTCTTCATTCATTAGAGTGTTTTGCTTCAGGGCTTTCATGGATTTCAACTCCAATGGCTCATACACTGGCACTGGTGCCGGCTGGTGATGGTGGTGATTGTGATGATGCCCCGCAACTGGATGGTACACATTCGAAGCACCATGCCATGCAACAAATTGGTTCATGTTATATGGCGTGCCTTCAGCTGGTAATCTATCCAATGGGTCTGCCAATTCACCTTCGATAACACCACTTTGTGCTCTGACTTTCTTTACTTGGTAATCGTCCGTGACATTACGCCCACCAACGATGATCTTAGCACCAAACTCACGGAACACTGAACGAGCAGTGACAAGTCCAATAACACGTCCTTTGTAAGAATGAGGGATGATTTCTCTCTCTATCAAATCAAACTTCTCGTCGTTATCCACCACAACTTTGTACAGCGTGCGATGTTTCTGGAAAAGAAGATAAGAATCCCTGAATCCCATACAACGAGCAGGCTCAGTGGAAAGCATATACAAACGGTTGCCCTTCCCCTTGACTTTGAAAGTTCTCACACGATACTTGCGGTCTCCCTTCAGGTGTCCTTCCTTGTCGATCTTCGTCTCACCCTCTTCGTCTTCAGAGCAGTCGTAGTCGTCCTCCACCACCTTCAAAACACGTCCACTATCAGAACGTAAGGACCCCTCCGGTGCCACTGCGGGCTTACGACCTCTTCTTCCCTTCATCTTCGGTGGCTCCTCGCCCGGCTGGTGTCTCTTCACAACGCGTCCTTCGTCATCTTCTTCGCCTTCCAATGGCTCATCCTCTTCTTCCTCGGGTTCCTGTGCTGCTGGTGTTGATGGTGGTGGTGGTGTCTGTACTCTGTTCTTAGGAGGACGGCCTCTCTTGCGCTTCACAGGTGGTGCGATGGCTTCTTTCTCTTCTTCTTCTTCCTCTTCTTCTTCTTCTTCTTCCTCTTCTTCCTCTTCCTCGCCCATCTCTTCATCCTCATACTCCTCATCTTCTGGTTCTTTGATATCGAGTGCGACGGCATCTACTTCCACCTCTGGCTCTACAACTGGCGCGTCGTTCGCCATGCTTCTGCGTGCTGTGGCTGGGTGTTAATACCGACGCTTGGATATATAATAGAATGATAAACAAAAACGTACATCTCCGCTTGGCTTCCACCATCTCTGCTTCAGTTTTTTTTTTAACAAATATTGATGTTGTTGTTGTTTATTACTCTGTTTTGTTAAGAGAATCCAATATTTTGGCCTTTTCACATCCCACAAACGCCTTATTGGCACACCCGCGAATGGCAGCGTTATGAGCCCTGTTACGAAATATTTGCATCTCCATCAACAAAAGATCACAACTGTATCAGCCTTTTAGAGGTTTACACGGTACAAAATCACAACAATATACGTCTGCCAGAATGCTTGCTATAAGACGATCCAGACATATACCGAGGGTACCCACCAGATTCTCCAGGAGAGGAATCGCCATAAATGCCGAGCTTCAACTCGCCATCTCCCAATCAAGAGAACTACCAGTTGTAGTCATCGGCGGTGGACATGCAGGTTGTGAAGCCGCTAGTGGCTCTGCACGTGCCGGTGCACACACCGTGCTCATCACACAAGACCTGAACAAGATTGGGACTTGCTCTTGTAATCCGTCGATGGGCGGTGTGGGCAAGGGAACTTTGCTAAGAGAAGTTGATGCACTCGATGGTGTATCACCGAAAGTCGTTGATCAGGCAGGTGTTCAATTCAAAGTGCTGAATAGCTCTAGAGGCCCTGCTGTGTGGGGGCCCCGTGCACAGATTGACAGAAAGATCTATTTGCAAGAGATGCAGAGCGTGTTGAATCAGTATGAGAACTTGGAGTTGATGCAAGGACAAGTAAAGGACATTGTAATCGAAGAAGAGGCCGAGGGAGAAATAAAGAGCATTGTGCGTGGTATTATCTTGGAAGACGGTCGCGTGTTTAAGACGTCGAAAGTCGTCATCACTACAGGGACGTTCCTTGGTGGAGAAATCCACATTGGATTAGAAGCGTACCCAGCTGGGCGTATTGGAGAGAAACCAACGTATGGAATCTCTGAAACTTTGAGAGACGCTGGGTTCCAATTGGGAAGGCTCAAGACCGGAACACCGCCGCGCTTCTCCTCTAAGACCATTAAGTATGAAGGATTGGAGGAACAACTAGGTGACTCGCCACCACAGACGATGTCTTATATGAACGACCGTGTTGCTATTGATGAACAACTAAAATGTTACGGGACGAGAACAACACCCGAATTGCATGAGCTGATACGCCAGAATCTGGACAAGTCTATCCATATTAGAGAAACTGTGAGAGGACCACGTTATTGTCCTTCGTTGGAGTCTAAGGTTATCAGGTTCCCAGATAAAGAGAGCCATCGTATATGGTTGGAACCCGAGGGATTGGACACCGACTTAGTTTACCCCAATGGAATCTCCATGACTATGCCCGCTGAGATCCAACAGCAATTAGTGAGGATGATCCCTGGTTGTGAGAACGTGAAGATGGTCCAACCAGGGTATGGAGTGGAATACGACTATGTGGACCCACGTCAGTTGAGACAGACATTGGAGACTAAGTTGGTCAAAGGGTTGTTCCTAGCGGGGCAAATCAACGGAACCACTGGGTATGAAGAAGCTGCTGCCCAAGGTTGTGTTGCAGGTATAAACGCTGGTCTAAGTTATATGGACAAGCCCCAGTTGAAACTATCGAGATCGGACGCTTACATCGGTGTGTTGATCGATGACCTTATCACCAAGGGAGTGGAGGAGCCGTATAGAATGTTTACTTCGAGGTCTGAGTTTAGAATTAGTGTGAGATCGGATAATGCAGACTTGAGATTGACAGCCAAAGGTCGTGAACTTGGAGTGGTGAAAGATCCACGTTGGTTACGATTCTCCTCTGATCTAAGAGTCATGGACGAAACCATTGAGAAGATGAATGCGGAATTTAAGACGTCACACAAGTGGAGCTCCCTATTGGGAATCAATGTTGGTGTTGACAGTACAAAGAAGTCTGCATATGACATGCTAAGGTTTAATAATGTAAATGGAGATATGGTACTTCGATCTATGGAATTAAATGATATCCCAAGCAGAATCATACATAAGATCGAGATCGAGGGCAAATATTCCCCATATGTTCATAAACAAAGAGATTTCATCAAGGCATTCCAATCGGATGAATCTCTATTGTTACCATTGAAGTTTGATTACTCTATGATGTCCTCTCTGTCGAATGAATGCCGTGATATCCTGAACAGAGTCCAGCCAGAGACAATCGGTCAGGCCCGCAGAATCCAGGGCATAACACCGGCCTCAGTTTTCGAGCTTTACCGTCTCGTCAAGTCCAGACAGTCCGAGATCATGGACGAACGAGCATGTATATAGTTACCTTATGTATGTAATGTCTGTGATTACATAATCGAGAGAAAGACTTTTGGTTTCGCGAATCGCGGGGTTGATTGTGTCCATAATAAATAGTGTGGAGACTCGACTTTATATATGTATATACAGTGGGAGTAGATAGTAGAAGATTCAATTACAAGAATATGAGGTGGCAGAAGGAATTTGGGAGACGACTTGTGAGTACGCAGAGTTCGACTGCGTATGAATACTCTATAAAGCCCTCGACGTTTGCGTATAGAGTGCCCTCGTCTCAGTATCCACATGACACCGTTTATACACCGAATTCTCCATTCAAGCCATTATTTGAATCTTTATCGACAAATCCATTGGGCCATCGAACACCCAGTGAGTTCTTTGACTTATTCCCGTTGACCAACTCCAAAAGACTTGCAAAGAGGAACGAGCGGCCTTTAAGGGTGAAGATGCTGGCTTCAGACTTTATAGAGGATTCCTTGTACAATCCACAATACGGGTACTTTAACAGACAAGTGGAGATCTTTCAAACCAAGAGCCCCTTCCAATATGAGGAGCTAGAGGGCATTGAAGATTTCATGGGCCAGTGGCTCGAACAGTATAAGAAGTATGCAACGGAGGACAGGGCTGTACAACTTTGGCATACTCCGACGGAGTTATTCCAACCTTTCTATGGTGAGGCCATTGCTCGGTATTTACTTGTTAATTACAAGTTGAATTTGTATCCATATCATGATCTCGTCATCTATGAGGTTGGTGGTGGCAATGGAACGTTGATGAAGAACATTTTGGATTATATCAAGAAGAACGATAGTGATGTCTACTCAAGAACGCAATATCGTATAGTGGAGATTACAGAATCACTTGCAGAGAAACAACGTATGAATTCGTTAAAGATAGGGCTGAGGAACAAAGGTCATGACATGTCTCGGATCCAGGTGATCAACAAATCGTTTTTAGAGTGGGATGAATTAGTCCCCGAGCCATGTTTTGTGTTAGGTATGGAGGTGTTGGATAATTTAGCGCATGATGTGGTGAAGTATGACATCGATACAGGGGAGCCATTACAAGGGTATGTTGTTGTGGATGAAAAGGGTGATTTCCACCAGTTCTTTACTCCTGAACTGGATGAATGGACTAAGACTTATCTTGAGTTGAGAGGGGAGAACCATGGTAAAAAGCACCCATTGAGTCGTTGGAGGTTGTTAACGCAGAGATGGCAAAACTGGGTATCCCCCTTTCACAATTCTTTATCAGAGTCGGAGTATATCCCAACAAGACTATTGAAGATGTTCTCTATGCTCAATCGATATTTCCCCGAGCATCAACTGGTTCTTTCTGATTTTGATTCATTTGCAGAACAATCTGAAGGTTATAACGGCCCAGTGGTACAGACTATGCTTAAGGGTCAAATGATCACCGCATCGACATATATGGTAGAACAGGGATATTTCGATATAATGTTTGCTACGGATTTCTATCAAGCGAGGGATTTATACGTTCAAGTTTGTGGTAAAGTCATTGATATTTCCAAACACGCCGAGTTTATGAAACAATGGGGTGATATCATTACTACAACGACTCAAAGTGGTGAGAACCCTTTGCTGGAGTTTTATCCAAACGCCACTTTCCTGCACTCCTGAGAGTAAGATATACAAATGAAGAAACATAATATACCCAAACTGTCTGTATAAAGAAACAACAAAATAGCCAAATAAAGAAATAGCAAAATAGAAATAGAAAAGATAAGGCACTATTTTCTCCCCACTTTCAAACTCTTGACCCTTTTCAACAACGAACTCCCACCAGACTCCACCTTGACGTTTTCACTCGATACTGTACGTGCATTCTGAGGCATAGCCAACTTTGCATGACCTTGTGGTGGTGAAATGTAATTGTTGTTCCCACCACCAAGTCTACGTCTTAATGACTTCTTTCTGTTCATACCAGAGGCTGCACGATCTGCTTGCTCTGTGATGGCAGACTGAGCTGCTGGTGCACCATCCAGGAACGTGGATGATCCAAGCCCAAGTGTAGTTTCCCCATGGACTGGTTGTGCGTTGACTTTGGTATCAAATGCAGTGATACTCACATCATTCTTCACCGCAGCCAAAGTACTCTGTGAGCCATTCTCTCCACGTGCATAACTCTTACCAGCCACCGACGTCGTGTACAGATCATCATCATCATCGTGCTCCTCACGACCTTGGATATATCTCAGTGTAGCATCTTTGTTACTTATAGGCCCATTGCCTCTAATGGAGTTGTTGGGCCCATCGGCAGGGAAAGCCAACACGGGTGCAGACTTCTGATCTTTGTTTCTGTGTGGTGTACACGCATCAAAGGGCCCATCATGATGGAATGCACCACCAAATAGCCCTGTAACGTCCAATTTGTCAATGGTATCAACGTTCTTTGCTGGTTTTACCGGCTTTGATGGCTTTGCTTGCTTGTCCCGTTTGGATCTCGATGATCTTTCCCTCGTCTTCTCTGACCTGTGTCTCGTGTTGTCTGAAGATGAACGGTGTGTCTTTTCCCTGTCGGATCTGTGTTCTCTGTGACCCGAAGAGTTCTTGTTATCACCAGGCCATTCTTTATGGACTCGAGTCTTGTGCTCTTCAATAGCACTGTTGGACGTTTGCTTTTCCCTTGGGTATTCCTTCTTCTTAGGCCCGGCAGCAGCCTCTTCGTACGACGGTGGCAAATCTCTACTCTTTTCCTTCTGCTCGCGTGGGTAAGATGATGGTGGAATCCGAGGTGGTGGCATTCTGATCTGTTAGTACTTGTGTCATATATATATATATCTATATATAGATAAAGAAAAAACTCACGTTCTCTGTGGCTCCGATCTGAGCAGTTCACCTTCTTCATCATCAGAACTGAAGCTCAATTGTGATTGATTGCGTTGAACCCAATTGTTGAACGCTGAATCTCCACCTGTATTGTTGTTGTTATTACTACCCACACGTCCCAATGAGTCCTGTGACGCGTTTCTAAACGGATTGTTGGACGAGAACGGGCGTGTGAGCCCAGGTCTTGATTTGGAATGTGTCCGATGGATCGACATATCTCTTTATATCCTTTTACTTAATACTAAACAACTGCAATAATCAAAAGAAAGAGAGAAAGAAAGAGAGAGAGAACAAAAAAAAAACAAAAGAGGGAATATGAATGTGGCTTTTCATATAAAGTCAACGTTCGCCGCAACCAAAAATTCCTCGAAATTTGGGATCCTGGATCCCACACACTGCCTGTTTGCTGCATTTTTTGCGCGATTTCAAAAAAAAGAATTGCATTGCGCGAAAATGGCGAAAAAATGGCAATACCGCATCGGGTAGTGTAAATAGATATCATAGTGCTAAGAGAATCCCGAAAAATAGATCATACATATATATATATATTTATAATATATATATAGAAGAGGCACAAAAAGAATGTATACGCTGTTTTGTTGTCTTTTAACATGCCTATTGACAGCATCGTATACATATACACATTCCTGGCAACACATCATAAAGCTCTTTGAGAGCCTTAATGAAACGAATAGTGTCCCCATTGTCAATGCTTCAAATGTCAATTTATTTCATTTAATTTCATCAGATGAACAAGTTATAAAGAAGCATATCCATACTCTCAAGCAGATGGCAAGAATCGCATTCACTGTCACCATAACTTGTACTTTGCTTATCATAGAACTTGTTCTATTACAACTTAATAGAGATTTGGACTCTATGGAATATTCACTATGGAATCTTTCATTATTGTTATTAGTGATTTGTTTGGTATTTATACAACCATTGGTGTGTGCTTATCTTTTGGTGAGTAAGCTATTTAAGACTTCTGCTACACCTCTGAACACCGATAAGGTAAGGCTTATACTTACCTTGGTGATATGTCTATTATGGCTCATTTCAGTCTCGATGTCTTATAAGTTCACTGATCTATTGGTGGTGGATCATCAAGGGTTTATGTCGTATTACTTACAGAGATTAAGTATCATTGGAGTGACTTTAATGGCTATGCTTAACGGTATTGGCTCATTCTCCACGGTTTATTACTATCTCTATAAGAAATTTATACCACAACAACAAAAGATTTCATCAGATGAAGAATTGATACAAAGAATTCATTTACTTGAAAAATCACTTAAAACTACAGATGATATGATTCGGATCAAAGAAATGGAAATGATAACACAAAGAGATTCTTCTCCAATTCAAAAGAGAACAAACATCAAACCAAAGGGATCATTTATGGATCTTACTCAAATCTTTAAACCATCTGATGATAATGATATAACACAAACTACAGAGATCCATTCTTTAAAAGTGATAAAGAATGACATATATATGAAACTACGCAGGTCAAGAGGGCAGTTGAAAGAATCACATAGGACAAAATATACCCAATGGATTACACAGTTGATCTCTATCTATTGTCTGTTTAAGATCTTACAAGTGAGTGTGGTACATACACTACAGTTGGTGAAATCAGATGATATTATCACTTCTAAATCTGATCCATTGGTACTTACATTGAGTCATGTTTTAGAATTGATATATAAAGTGGAAGATGAAGAATTTCTAATCAATCAGTTGAGTTTTATGATATCTGGTGTTCTTTTCTTATGTTCTTTCAACGGAGTGTTTATGACATTAACACATCTCTATAGGTTCTTACCTATTGATCTTATGAGATTGGAAGAAGAATCCAAACAAAAGAAGTCTGTTAGTGTAATTAAAAACTTACTTGTGTCTGAATTGATGGGTATCTATGTCATTGCCACTATCACCATTTTGAAATCTAACTTGACACAAACATTGGAACATAAATTGAGTGAATTGATGTTAACCACAGGATTGGAGATTAATATGGTTGATAATTGGTTTGATAAGGTGTATTTGGTCAGTGTGGTGTTTACTGGTGTTGTTATTAGAATTGGAGAAGTTTGGATGGATGATGGATGGGAGAATGTGGATGTTAATGGGAAGCTGGTATGATTATACTACATTCCATAGTATATATATATATATATATATACATTCATTTATTCAATCTCTTTACCGATTCATTAAACACTTTTTGATTTTCTAGTGATACCTCTAAATCTCTTATCAATGACTTTGTCATACTGTTTATTCCCTTAAGTAGTTGTACTGAACCTTTTAGTGTACGTATCTCAGAATCTCTCTCCATATTGATTTTCCAATTTGCGAATGATATATATCTTATTCAGATGATATATATTGAATATGAGATGATATATCGCGATGATATATATCTTTTTCAGATGATATATATCCTATTCAGATGATATATCGCGATGATATATTCATGCAACATATATATATATCGAATTTTATAATTATAGACCAATATATTTACGCGTTTTTCTTTAACACAGCCCCATGCGCACTGACGTATAGCGATAGCAAATTTCATATATCAAAATATTTTCCATATATAAAAGCATTAATCGCTTGCTCTTTTTTGCTTATATATATATAATATATATATATATATAACAAAACATTAAGATGTCCAATCCTTTGGAAAATCCAAATCTCGAAGGATACCACATAATCATCAACATGTGGTCCCATTTCTGGAATCCTCAAAAGCAAACGTTCATCTCACCAAGACCTCGTTGTTCAGGAACTTATGGAGATGAATTGAAATTCAACGTATGGTCAATGGCTGTTGCTGCACAAGCTATAATAGATGGTGCCAGAATATATCCGGAATTGGAGCCATTGATCGGGCCAGTGATCCAAGCTCTATACAAGTATAGATCCCCACAAATGTATGGGTATTGTGCAGTGGAAAACTTCAATGGGAATAATGATATCTATTATGATGACGATGCACAAGTTGCTAGTGCTTTGATAACCGCTTTTGAAGTGACTCACAACAGAGAATACTTGGACCGAGGAAGAGAATTGGTTCGTTATTTGATGGGTGGATGGAATTCTGATAAACGTGCCAAAATTCAAGGTGGTATATTATGGCATAGAGATAAACCTTATATCAGTGCTATTTCTACGAATGAAACTGCATTGGCATGTCTTCGTTTGGCCAAATTCATTCCAAGGGAACAAGCCAGTTATGTCCAGTTTGCTATCAATTGTATGGATTGGCTTATGGATCATCTATTGGATAAGAAAGAATATACCGTGTTGGATGGTATTGATAAAAATGCTGACTCACCAAATGGGATGAAATGGAGTTATAACACAGGTACTGCTTTAAGTGCTTGTTCTTTGTTATATGAATTTACCAAAGATGATAAATGGTTATATCATGCAAATGAATTGGCTGCTGCTGCTACAAACAGAAATAAATCAATTTTTTGTCGTGATTGGGTTGAATCAGGAAGACGCTTTTGGAGAGATCCTTCATATTTCATCCAGTTGTTGGTGGAGGGTATTGCTGATTACTTGTTGATTATCGGTGATAAAGCACCTAAATCTACTATTAATGCGTGTCGTAATGAAGTTAAGAGACATTTGGAGTTCTTTAGAAAATACCATTATGACCCACAAGATGGGTTATACTACCAGATGTTTGAAGTTTGGAGACTTTCAGAAGATCATTATGAATTGGTTAAAGAACAATTTGGAACTATAAAGAAGTTTGATCCAAATCCAGAGGAAAGAGCACAAGAAGGCCCGGGAAGCACAGGTGAGAAACCGATGGTGAAGACGTTAATTGGGAGTGGAGCTGCTGCTCGGATATGGTTCCAAGGAGCGAGAGTGTGAACTCCGGGAAGTTTTTTTTGGGGGGGAGTAATCCTACTGCTTATATGTTTCTATTCACATCAAACAAGTTACCTATTTATGCAGTTATCTGTAGCGATTCGTAAAACTAGTGGTATTCCTAGTGCCCCTACCAGGGTGTCAGGGCTCAGGGCCCAGGGCTCAGGGGGTCAAGGTACACATGCGTATGTTTATTACTGGAGAGTTGTTATATATAAAAAAATCATATAAGATAGGGTCCTATACAGGTTAAAAAGAAAGAAGATTTGAAGCTCATCTTCTCAGATTATCAACAAAGTTATCAAACTTGCCATTGTCCAAGATTCTTGGATCTGTAACACTCTTTTCTGGGTACTTAGCAGTGAGCTTGAAGTATTCAATTGGTTGTTGGACAGGAATCCCTCTATAGAATTGGCAAGCCTCGAAGCAAACTGTACTCTTAGACTTCAACTGGATCAGTTTATAGCCAAATACGTTTCTTTCAATAGGTTTTTTACCAAACCAATAAACACTTAACCCGGTTAAGATGGGGATACCATTCTTGATAAAACCCTTAGAGGCCAATCTCTGTGGTAGCAGTGAGCAAAGGAAGACAGACGCCATACCGGAGATTAAACCGGCACCTGCAATTGCAAAGAACGTGGTCTTTTGTACGGATTGGAAGAACTCCACGAGTTGTAGTCGGTCCTCAACGGTTAGTTTCGCATCACTTTGGTATAAAAGAGTAGCAAAATGGAGGGCCTTGGCGTTATGTGTTGACATTCCGTTAATTATGAGTTCCAATTGATTTGTCTAATTGCTTGTATATGGTGATACTGATGAGTAGGGGGGGTAAATTTTTCTTTAAAAGTGAAGGATGGATTTAAATTATATCAATCTATTTAAATCCCGCTTACAATCTGGGATTCCGGGGGTGCCCCTCCCCCGTAGGTCACGTGACCCAACTGGCAAAAACGGTTAGTTTTTTTTTTTGCAGCAGCAGCAAAGGGGCAAATTGTCAAACTCCGAGGGGTTAAAAAAAAAACCCTTCCCCCCTATTAAAGTACGATTATATAACAGCATTGATATATGGATAGTGGTTAAAAAAAAAAACATGTATATATGCTGATCTCACTTTACAAAAATAATCCCTATTTTTTTAAAAGCTTTATGTTAACAAATATATTATGTGGGTATGTCCTGTACCGATCTGTGGTGCATTATTAGTAGGGGGGAATTCTGCCTCGTATTTCATACTTACTTGTTATATATATATATTCCTACTCAACTTATATCTATATATATATACAAGGCAATGTAAACCATAGGATATGTAAGAATACACTTTTGTGTGAACAAGGAATTACAAAATCTATCATCCATGAAGTAAAATAACTCTACGTATTCATTTCTATAAAACACAATTATTGATTCAGTTGTAAGATGAATGCTTATCTAAGCATACGAGTTTGTGTTTTTTTTTCTTTTCTTTCTTTCCAATTCTCGGTTCGTATAGCACAAGCGTTCCCGTCTAAACGACGCGACGGACACGGACGCGTGTTTACTATTTTACGATCTCTCTCCCCTCCTAAACGAGCCACAAACAGACGCACGCGCATTATGGACGACGACGACCTTTTAAAAAGGTGCAGATTTTCCCTCTTTATAATCTTCTTTATAGGGAAGGAAAGAAGAAAGAAAAAAGGTAATACAGTTTCAACACTGCAATGGCCGAAATTAGACAAAAGCAAGCAGAGTTCTCAAAGGCTCTTCATGGTAAAGATGCTGGTTCCAAAAGTGGACTTGGTGCCATTTTAGGGAAGAACAAAGCTGCTCAACAAACAGCTGTGGATGATTATTTGAAGCATTGGGATGGTAAGACGGATGCTGAGGCCGAACAGAGACGTTTGGAAGATTATAACCAAAGTACTCATTCTTATTACAACGTTGTTACAGACTTTTATGAGTATGGATGGGGAACTTCATTCCATTTCTCAAGATATTATAAAGGTGAACCATTTGCACAAGCCACTGCACGTCATGAACATTATTTGGCTTCTAAGATTGGCATCCAAGAAGGTTGGAACGTATTGGATGTTGGTTGTGGAGTTGGTGGACCAGCTCGTCAAATTTGTAGATTCACTGGTTGTAACATTGTTGGGTTAAACAACAATGATTATCAGATTGAAAAGGCTAACTGGTATGCTCAAAAGGCAGGCTTAGCTGAAAAGATGTCTTTTGTTAAGGGAGATTTCATGAATATGGATTTTGAACCAGAAACTTTTGATGCTGTTTATGCAATTGAAGCTACTGTTCATGCACCAGTATTGGAAGGTGTTTATGGTGAGATTTATAAAGTGTTGAAACCAGGTGGTGTCTTTGGTGTTTATGAATGGGTGATGACCGATAAGTACGATGAGACCAATGCAGAGCATAGAAAGATTGCATATGAGATTGAAATTGGTGATGGTATTCCAAAGATGTATAAAGTTGATGTCGCTAGACAAGCTTTAAAGAATGTTGGATTTGAGATTGATTTTGAAAGAGATTTGGCCGATATGGATGATGAAATCCCATGGTATTATCCATTGACTGGTGAATGGAAGTTTGTTCAGTCTTTGTATGATGTTTCAACATTCATTAGAACTTCAAGCATTGGTAGAAAGATTACCACTGCAATGGTTGGTGCTCTTGAAACCATTGGTCTTGCTCCATCTGGATCTCAAAAAGTCACTTTGGCTTTAGAAGAGGCTGCTGTGGGACTTGTTGAAGGTGGTAAGCAAAAGCTCTTCACCCCTATGATGCTCTTTGTTGTAAGAAAACCAAAGAACTGAAAGTAATAAATACTTATTATTAAACTATATGATATATTCTACACACCATAGATGTATCAGACCTTCTTCTTTTCTTTTCTTCTTCCACTATATACATGTATAGATCTAATACTTCATAGAACACTCTGGGAGTTGTTTAGCAACCAAATCCCAATCAATGGATCTCCACCATTGTTCTAAGTACTGTTTTTTACCATGAACACCATAGTCCAATAGATATGCCTTTGGAGAACAATCAAGTGCAAGCAATGGTTCATATGATAGATTAGAATCCACCATTTTGGCCCTAGCCTGATCCATTGACAAAATAGATGACTTCATCTTGTATTCTCCTTGTTCTTTTTGCAATTTTTCTTGCAATTGTATCAATTGATTTGCATGAGCAGATCCAAGAGGAGAACCACTGTTATACGTATTGACAACGTATAATGAATCGTACACTTTAGTGTCACCGGTCTTCACAGATGCATCACTAAGAGAACAAACAAGCCATGTGAAACCATCACCATTGGTGGCCATTGCAGATTGAACAATCAACGTTTTGAACTCCAAAAGAGATCCAAATTGTCTTTCAATGGCATCCAATAGAGCACCTTGTGGTGGGTTATCAATCTCCAATGATAAATCAGGAGTCTCCAATAGTGTTTCAACACCAAGAGATGATGATGGAATCTCTATGATTTTACCTCTAGCACTACCCAATTTCCCATATGCAAACTCCAAGTTATACAACATCGAGGCACAATCATGTGTTGTCTTGTAAGTGGAGCTCTTGGCAAACTGCTTGACTGTCTTCTCGAGAGAGTCCTGTCTGGAGCTCTGTGTGGACTTTAAGGCCTCATCTAGTTTGAATAAGTACTGTTGAGTACGTTGGAAATAAGCATTTTGAAGTCCCTGAGGGGAGAAAAGACCTGGAATACCTGTGGTTTGGTATTTGGCCAGAACTGAGGTTGCATCAGCTGATGAAGCACTAGCGGGTGCCAAAGTGCTCTGTAAACGGCACGCTGGTTTCACAACTCCTCTCAATCTCAGCATATTCTTATAAAGCCTACCTCTCAAATGTCATTTAAACCTGGGTACTATATATATATATATAATATACATAGACGTTTGATGATTTTTCACCATTCGCGGCTGGGTGCTTTGTTAGTGCTGTGATGTACGCCTGCGCGAAATGCCCTTGGATATGTATAGAAACAAAAAGAGAGAGAGAGAGAAGTACAACGATTTTGTGAGTAATTTGAAAGACTTTATATTTTGATAATCGATATGATATTGTATCTACGTGACTACAATTCATACCAAATAAAAAAAAAAGAAAAAGAAAAACAATCCATTTGCGCCCCTTAGGGGGGGAAAAAAATGATCCACCAAGGGAGGGGAGAGAAGGGAAGGGGAGTATGCTCAGATCTACGCAGACTTCCCACTACGAAGAACTTCCTAATTCAGACGTTTCCTTATCGATCGCCAATCGATTGGCTGAGGATGCACGGTGGGTATTAAGCAGCTCTTAAAAGCTGATAAACAAAAGATATTATTATTAAAAAAACATACACACATAAAACTGGAAAGGATATATATTTTGTTGTAACTCCACCAATCCCACTGTGATCTTCAGCTGCGCTTTACCGTTTCTGCCGGATTACAAATTAGCACCAGCAGCCACTCGCCATAAGCAACGCCCTGCAGCTCAGAGAAGCAGCAGCCCACTTTATCTGAAATCAAAATCCATTTCTCGCACAGATTTTCTACCTCCTTCTGTACAAGGACAACACAACACCAATAACAAAGGGGATCACACAGGCAATCAGAAGCAAACAAATAGCCATGGAGCTCCCGGAGTTCAGCTTCTCCAAGAAGCCCATCGCCCGCAGTGGCCAAAGACCATCGGTGATCTCCGCCACGCTTCCTGATGGCTCATCCAAGAGAACATCCACTTGTTCTCATACGAGTGATAGCTCACAGTTATCACAACAGATGCAACGGAGCCATACACAGGGAAGAACTTTCTCTCAAAGCGATCACAACCTGGTGGAGGAGATCCCCACAGATAATCCCCTTGTGGACTACGATGAGCAGATCAGAGCACCAAAGTTCGCCATTGCTTCGAAAAAGTCAGTAGAGGACATTGGTAACGAGGCACCTTTTGAAAACGTTGATGAAGCAATGGTTAAACCATTTCCATCCCCATGTACACTCACAAACGATGATACGTCGCACGTGACAGAGGGCCGGTGTACGTATCAACCAGCAGAAGTTGCAATGTCTTCCAACTATGGAGTCTCCCCAGTGCCCTCATCGTCTCAGACAAACTATACGCTCTCACATTACATCACCTCTGTGAACGTCATCTCTAACCTGGACACCACCGAGCACCAACCATCCACGGCACACACGTCCCCAATGTCTTCCAAAAAGAACTCGAACGACTCCATCACGATGCTTACGAGGAAGAAGACGCCACGGTTTGCCATGACGCCAGTGAGGCCCGTCATGGACCCTAAGACCCCCAACTACATCCCATGTGTTCTACGGCCACTTGACCAACCGGTGGTGGCCCAAATTGGGCTCGAGTACATGGTGGAGTCCTCGGGTGTCCAGGTGTCCCGGGATCATTGGAAGCCCAACTCCACCACAGCGCAATGCTTTGACTGTCATGGCCTGTTTTCGTTGATGAACCGCAGGCACCATTGCCGGAAGTGTGGTGAGATCTTCTGTGGGCGTTGTCTGCTTTCCAAAGCGAAGTTGAGTTACCAGTGCCACTTTGATGTCAATGGCACAATGTCTAAAGTGTGCTTCCAATGTGGGAAGCAGTGGAGTGGCTACTTGGTGGAGAGCTTCAAAGTGGACATGATGCCGGATTTTAAGGGTAATACCACCACCACCACAGTACAACAAGAAACAGAGAGGCAGAGAGAAGTTTCCAGTATCCCCGCGGACTGGACTTGGAGTTCTTTTTAAAATGCAGCGACGTCTCTTTTATATATCACACTCGTTTACATGTTTTTATGACGCCCGCTTACGATCTCGGGTTATTTCAGTTCTCACTGTTGAGCAGTTCTACAAATATTATATCTATACTTCAAATGTGTAATTCATTCCATAGACAAGTCTCCATCGACATCCACTCCATCTGACCGATTATCGGTCTTCTCTTTCTGATCCAAACCATCAAGGAAGTCACCTTCCTCAATATCATCATCTCCTTCTTCCTCCTCCTCCACAGGATCGATAATCCGACTCTGCTCTTTCTCATACTCTTCATCAACCTCCTCTTCCTCTTCTTCATCCTCATCCTCTTCCAAAATAACAGAAAACTCTTTCAAACTAGGATCCTCTGCCTTCTTCATCTTGGCGTCCTCAAACAATCCAGATATCCTGGTGACAAACTTCTTGAATGCATTCCTAGAAACAGTATCCTGCTCTTGTACATCCTCTTCAGCCTCTTCAATGGCATCCATCAATCTCTTCAATAACCCATAATCTACCTGATCACCAATGTTCAACTTCGGCAAACTGGTCAACACCAATTTCCGATATTTTTTCGAATCCATAGATGGGAATGAGTTCAATAGATCCACAGCAATTGAAGCGTGGTTCTCAGACTGTGCAACATCATCACTAGTGGTGTTGACGACATTTGCTGGATCAGTCCAATGAATCAATTGTTGTAAGATTGTCTGCGGCGTTACCATATCATTCGAACCATCCTCATCCTCTGCATGTGCATTATACAATCTCGTGAATGCATCACATGCAATTTTAGTCAACTTCTCCTGGTGCTGTAGATGAGAGAAACAATAAACCGGTAGACAAAATGCAAATGCTTGTAATAAACTCTGATTCTCATGGTTAGCAGGGTTATAATACGTCAAAATTAACGTCTCAAACAATTCATCATCTGTAAGGATATCAGCAAGATACAATTTGCACAACCCTTCGGCACAGAGTGCCTGTAACTCTGGTAGTTCATCATTTTTCAACGTTCTGTAGAGTAACTTGTGGAACGACAATGAATCAACACCATCTTCAACGTCCAACACTTTGGTACTATGCACTGACAAAATATCAAAGATAGCCTTAAGTGCTATAACACGAAGCTCTTCATGACCACGGGACAAACAAAGGCCAAATAAGTACAACTGTGCAATGGATAATTGTAAATCCAACAAACAACATAGTCCCAATGCCTCAGTACCTAATTCCCTAATTTCTGTGACTTGGCTTCTCACCGCTGGGTTAATCAAGGTATCAATCAACGAATCAATAGATAAGTTATCCCTCAATGGTTCATTTGTCACTTTCAGCATCGATTTACAGATAGAGAGACAATGAATCGTGACTTTTTGTCTCTCTTGGTCTTCTTGGTCCTCTGCGGAATCACTGATGTCTGTAATGATCTCAGAGACCATTGTACAGAAATCTCTTTCACTAATGGATAATTTCCTCAACACTTGTAATGAAACTGAGATCAACCTCTCTGTCAAACGATCATTTGCCAAAGCAGATCTAACAACTTGCAACATTGCTCTTCTCCCAATCTCGTCACTAAAATCGTACTCCACTGCGATCTTCAATAACTGTTCAATCAAAAACTCAAAATCCTCAGCATCATCCAAGTTTTCCAAGTTCTTTCTGTGTTCAAGGTACTTTGATAACAAGTTAGCTAATTCCGCGGACTCTGGGTAATTTTCATCGATAACGTCACTCAATGTATTCTCCGTGCAATGGATATAGAAAGATCTTGCCAAGAAGGCAATCTCAGGCGTCAACTTGTTCCAAATCTCGGGTGGGAAGGAGATCTTAGATGTCAAGTCCTTTCTATAGTCAAAGAACTTCTTCATGGCAAGCTCTGCCACTTCAGATCGTGTGATGTGTAGCCTCTCAAGCAATTCAATCAAATCACCATCAATGGTATTTAGCCAGTCATTGGCAAACATTTTGACACATGCCTTCTGGACAGAGTCTTCACGATCTTTCAACCCCCACGATAAGAGCTTCTCTCTAGTCTTGGAATCAATGGTTCTGAAATCACCCATGGATTTGATCACATGAGAGTACACCAATCTTCTGTTTGTGGAATTTGTGTCCTTGGCTCGCTCGAGCAAATAGTTTCTCGTAACGTTTGTCTTTCCAAGGTTGAGCAATGCGGCCCTTCTGACCTCTGGGCTAGGGTCGTTCTGGATAGCCACGATCAACTTGGCAGTGGCTTCGTCAATACCATCGGTCTGTTCTTCCTCTGTGTCTTGGAATCTCGCAATGCAGCGAAGCGACTTGATACGCACACTGCTCTCCTTATCATGAAGTCTCTTGTCTAATTGAAACATGAGCGATTCGTAGATCTCATCATTGATCTCACCGAGCCCTCCCATCGTCAAGTCCAAAAACTGTACCACTCTGTATCGAACGTTCTTATCCTTGGCTTCAATACCCCTGAGTAAGTGTGTGATGAAGTAGTGCACGAAGCGCGTGAAGACGTTGTCTTCCTCCTCCTCCTCTTCTTCTTCTTCCTCATCCTCGTCTTTCTCTTCTGGTGTGTAGTCCTTTTGCAGGCTCATCACGAAAGACGCCACAAGCTTGGCGATTCTATCTCCCACAGTCTCCGTACGCTTCAAAACAAGCACTTTGTTCACCAGCTGACAAAAATAGAAGTTGAATGACTCTTCGAACTCGAGCTCAGCGGCACGCGTCTGGATCGCTTTCAAGATGTGGATCTGTTTGCGATGGCCAGCGACAGACTGCTGCGAGTCCTGAAATACCTGTGCGAGCGCCCTCTGGATCTGCTCGGGCTCCGTAAGCTTCTGCGTCATTGAGCGCGCTTGTTTCACCACAGCCGCCATGCTGCTGTCCTTGTATTAGCAGATTGAAGAACAAGAGAGCAGTGAAGGTAAACAAAAATCAAAAAGTAAACAAGTAAACAAACAAACAATTATATGCGCATGGAGATTCGCGCGGATCAAAACCGGGTAATCTGTCATTAAGTGCAGTGTCAATCTGTGGTTGCGCAGCCCTGTGTTTCTCCGTATTAAATTTTTTTTATGGGCCAGGTCGAAAGCATGCGATGAGCTTTTGTAGATGATTAGTACTTCTTTTGTTGTATTCTTATAAGTGGAAGAGAGCTGTGATTAGCTGTTGGAGTGTTGATAGAGAAAAATTTTAACTACCACCCAGAGCTACCATTACTTCTTCTTTTTTTTCTCATCCGATTTACATCCATAATTGAAACCACTCCTAAAAGATGACAATGGCACAGCCAGATATCCACCGTTGCAGGTTCGTGGATTACACACCACACACGATCACTTCTTTGGCCTTTTCACACGCTTCCACAGGCAAATTCTCCCCTAGTGATCTTAGACTCGCTGTGGGGCGCAACAATGGGGACATTGAGTTGTGGAATCCAAAGGGCAAGTGGATCCATGAGATGACTTTACAAGGAAGTAAGGACCGCAGCGTCGAGGCGATGTCGTGGTGTTCGCAGGAGGGTGAAGAGCCACGTCTTTTCTCCATTGGTGGTACCGCATCTGTCACTGAATGGGACCTCCGTACGGGGCGTGCCTTGAAAGAAACGGATTGTAACGCCGCAGTCGCCTGGTCCATCGCTACGAGTCCAGACCAGAAGAGTTTGGCAGTGGGATGTGACGATGGTACTGTTGTCGTGTTGGATATCTCATACGGTACAGGTTCAGTTGAGCACAAAATCTTCCTCCAGAGACAAGAGGCACGTGTATTGTCGCTGTGCTGGGCCGGTAATGACAAAGTCGTTGGTGGCTGTGCCGATGGCCGTATAAGAGTATGGGACGCCAATGATAAGCGTCTCCTGGCCACAATGAGAGTGGATAAGAGCAAGACAGAAAGCACTCTCGTTTGGAGTGTGCTCTTTTTGGCTGAGCGCAACCAAATTGTGTCGGGTGACTCCACAGGGTCAGTGAAGTTCTGGGACTTGCAATACAACACACTGTTGCAGAGCTTTAAAGTGCACGAAGCTGATGTCCTCACACTTACTACAGACTTGAGCAACGACTCTGTGTTTACTGCAGGTGTGGACCGCAAGATCTTCAAGTTCCAGCAAATTGACCACCAAGGACAGAAGAAATGGTTGAATGTCTCCAACAGACTGTTCCACTCCAATGAT
Source organism: Petasospora taoyuanica (assembly GCA_030567055.1). Taxonomy (NCBI): domain Eukaryota; kingdom Fungi; phylum Ascomycota; class Saccharomycetes; order Phaffomycetales; family Wickerhamomycetaceae; genus Petasospora; species Petasospora taoyuanica. Next base: position 513,332 of record JAKUBZ010000005.1, read on the forward strand.
GTGCGTGCAATGGTCTCTTATGAGTCCAAGAACTTCAACTTCCTGGTCTCTGGTGGCGTGGAGAAAAGTATTGTCGTGAGTGGCCTCAAGAGCTTCACTGATGGCCAATACCGTAAATTGAGCATCATCCCACAAAAGAGTCACGTTACTTCGAACAAGCGAGAGAAGCTCATTGCAATGTGGCAAGACCAGACCGTGAAGATCTGGAAGCTCGTACTCAAGGCGAAGTTGACTGACAATGACGATGAGGACGAAGACGATAGTGATGACGAAGGTATTGAAGAGCTTAAGGAGACTTATGAACTTGTGTCTAAGCTGACACTTGCTGACGAGGATAATATCTCTACGTGTGCTATTTCAGAAGATGGCTCAATGATTGCAGTGGGGAGACTCTCCACTACCAAGCTCTTCCGTTTGAAGCCAAAGCACAAGGATTCTTCCAAACTGGCGGTGTCTAAGATCAACTACCCAGCACTGAACGCTCTGGGAGCCTCCTGCTTGGCCTTCTACGGCAATACCCACGTCATCGTCACTACACCGGAGAATGAGGTGTACAAGTTCTCACTGGAGGACTTGGAGTCCACGCCTGTGGAGTACACACTTTCTGACCTGCCTCGCTTGAGAACTAAGCTTCCTTATACTGAGAACGTTTCACAGATTGCACTGCACCACTCGACGCTTGTTGTGTCGCGTGGGTCCGCTGTGGATGTGATTGACTTGGACTCTGATACCACAAGGGAGTCTACTCCATTTGTGAGATTATCCAGTGGTATCACACACTTGACTGTGGCGCCATCGAGATCTTCTCTGGTGGTGATCACCACAGACTCCAAGATTTACGAGTTCTCATTGGAGACCACACACCTCACCACGTGGTCCAAGTCGAACTCCGAGTTCCTGCCACAGCAGTTTGTCTCGTTGGCTGATCCTGCTGTGGGGTGCTTCTTCACTCATAAGCTATGGGTTTATGGTGCCTCTTGGATCGCCAGCTTTGACCTCGAGCGCAACATCCCAGTGAAGAAAGGTGAGCAGAATCAGCAGCAGCAGAGCAAGAAACGTTCTCGTAACGGCGCACTGCTCATTGGTCACAACACCGATGTCACCATCACAGAGGAGGATGACGAGTTGATGAGCGACGCAGAGGAGCAGTACTTGGTGAGGGAGCTGCCAGTACAAGAGAGAGATAAGCACTTCAAGGCCGACAGTGGTGCCTTTGCATTGACACAGAAGTACCAAGGTGTGTTGTTCATGGAGACTCTTAGCGAGAGTCAAGTGCTTTTAGTGGAGAGACCGCTCTCTGCACTAGCACAGCCACCGGCCTTCAAGCTGCACCAGTATAGAATCTGATTACGAAGCATTGCATTCATTCATGCACTACGTGTAGAAAGTAAATAACAAGTCATTAGCGTTTCAATATGTACAGGCTCATAGAGAGAGCATTGGGCATCAAGTGTGTATGTGTGTATAAGTACAGCAACGGAATCAGTCGTGTGGCTTCCCACTGATACGAGGGAACAGTCTCTCCGCGTGGTAGTTGATGGATGATCTCGACGACACGCGCTTGGCCTTTGTCTCCATACATACTTTCAAATCTTTCTCTAGAGCTGCGCATGGTTGAGCACCTTCACCGTTTGAGGACCAGCAGTTAAGGAGAGAGGACATCAGCACGACGCAAGGTGACACGCCCTGCTCGACAACTGGGTTCTTAGCACGCAGGCGCTCGAGTTTCGGTAGACGGACGGCTCTGTTGGATGACATTCTCGTTGTTACCGCAATATTATAATCGAATTAGTCGACTTTCAAGCTTAGTACCAAAACTTTTCACTGTCCAAACTGATGAAGAGAGAGGGAGGGAAAAAACATGTTCGCGAAAATTTATATATATATATATATAAGTACACTTTGCAACGTTCTGATATTTGTTAGGCACCAACTTTTGTTTTGATCTCTGAAGCTACCACCACATCGATCTGTAGCGTACGAGGAGAAATGGAGCAGAAGAGACCTTTGGAGGACGGCGCGGTGGACTCTCCATCAGTAGTGAAGGCTGCTAAGCTTGGTGAGAACGGCTCCGATGCGCGCAGACGCGTTGGGAGCGAAGGCGCCAGCCAACAAGAGATGGTGAACAAGAGAAGAGAATGGCAGAAGATCGACGGCCAGTGGGTCATCCCCAATGTGACAAAGGCTGAGAGTGCTGAGGCGAAGCGGTTCCTCAAGAAGGAGGGCCTAACGGCGTTTCTGGAGCGCTATCTGCCCGAGGTGCCCGTGAGCATGGACATTCTGGACCTGACGCTGCTACTGGGGTTCCGTCCTAGTTCCTTGGACGAAGACCTCAATAGCGAGGCCAACTTGGCCAAGTACACAAAGATGTTGCAGAAGGCGCTGAACAGGACGATGTACTCGCGCTCGAGAAACCCGGAGCTTTCCACTGTGGAGAAAGCCGTGGCGGCGATCAACAGGGCATCGAACATCATCGTGCTTACGGGTGCTGGTATTTCGACGTCTTTGGGGATCCCTGACTTTAGATCCGATAGAGGCATATACACGCTGGTACAGGACCTGAATCTGGACGACCCGCAGTTGGTGTTCGACCTTGAGACTTTCAGAGCAGAGCCAGATATCTTTTACCAGGTGGCACATATGGTGCTACCGCCAGAGGGGAGATGGACGCCGACACACCAGTTCATCAGAGCACTGAGTGACAAGGGCAAGCTGCTGAGAAACTACACACAGAACATTGATAACCTGGAGTCCGCAGTTGGGATCCCCAAAGAGAAACTGATCCAATGCCATGGCTCCTTTGCAACGGCAACGTGTCGGACGTGCTCGAGAAAGATCGAGGGCCGTAAGATATACAAGACCATAAGAGCCAAACAGCTCCCCATTTGTCCCGGGTGCCATGACAGGCGTAAGGCGAAGCTCAGGGAGTCCGATTTTGCAGGAGACCTTGGTGTGATCAAGCCGGATATCACGTTCTTTGGTGAGGATCTACCAAAGGTGTTTTATGATCATTTGGAAGAGGACGTGAAGAAGTGCGATTTGGTTATATGTATCGGGACGTCTTTGAAAGTGGCGCCTGTCAATAACATTGTCAACATGGTAGACGAAGACGTGCCACAGATCCTGATTAACAAAGATGACATCACACACTCCGAGTTTGACGTTACGTTCCTTGGGTACTGTGACGAAGTGGTGACGTACCTTAGTGATAAACTACAATGGGATCTCAAGCATGAAGACGTGTCTGATATCAGAGGGCTCGACTTGGAGTTGGTGGACATTGATTCCTCTGTTGGGTTGTTCGAAGTAGATGCAAAGAACCCAAGGCCACAGAAGAAGACAGAGACGGTAGAGACGCAATAGTTTCAGTTCTATATATATATAATATTTGTATAATGTGTGTACATTCATAAAGAGCTATAAACCAAACAATCCAATAACGTCGCATATAAAATATAGCCCATTTCAGAACCCCTCCAAAGCCTTGATGGCCTTGTTGAGTCTCTTTACACTCTCCTCTCTTCTCTCAGAGTCTACAATCATGTCTGCAGTGAGTCTCGACAATGAGTCAACAAGTCTTTCCAATAGTTGCTTCTCCTGTGTCTCCATGCCAATCCCTTGGAATTCTTGTCCAATGATCGTGCCCTCGGTGGCCTGCAGAAGCGTCACCAATGTGTCATGGTTGAAGTGCCCCTTCATGAAGTTGGACGAGCTCTTCTTTGATTTGCGCTTCTCTTTCTTTCCCTTCTTCTTCTTCTCCTGTTCTTTAGATGTCACCGCTTCTTCATCCTCTGTGACAAACCCATCGTCCTTTTCAGCATTGGATGTCTTAATAGAGGCTGGTGTGACCACTCTGTGCTCTGGTAACGGTGGTGGAGGCAGCGGTCTGGGCTGTGATCCGTCTCTCTGCTTGACCGTATGGTGTGGGTCCGCTGGGTCTACTGGGTCCACTGGGTCCACTGGTACCGCTGAGTCCATCGAGGAGCCAATGGATTCTGAGACATCAACATCTCCAATATCTGCAGACATCGTACGTCTCGAATGCTTCTCCATCTCAAGGAGCTCCTCTCTTGGTGATCTCACACCGACAAACGATACAGGTCTGCGTGGCGATCTCGATGGGATTGCAGGATCGACTGCTGTCAGATACTCCTTCTCTCTCAATTGCAATGTCTGTTCCTTCCTAGTGTTTAGTGGGCCCACCCCAAAGTCAAACGTCTCCGTAGAGGCAGAGTGAGCATGTGAAGTCACAGCGGCGACTTTTCTCTCCGATGAGTTCTCCTCTTTGATGGTCTCGTTCTCCAATGGCGCTGGCAGCGTGTAGTGCGAGTCCTTCCCTGAGTATGAAGAGCCCTGCTTGTCCTCTGCGGAGTTGTCAGTGTCCTCAGATCCCGCAGAGAGCTTCTTAGAGTGTGTCTTCTTCTCTCTTGAGCTCTTCGAAGGAGTACGCTCGATCTTCACTATCGACGGCTTCGGCTTCATCTGTACCGAGGCCTCGTCAGGCATCACCACTTGATTCACCTCATGGATGCTCCCGGCGTAGTCGGAGATAATTGAGCGTCTGTTGGAAGCTGGTGATGGGAGTATCAACGAGTCCTGACTAGCGTCTGCCATAAGGTGCTGTGGTCGGATGTAGCCAAACTCCTCTGACGAAGACGATGCAGTGATGTATTCCGTCAGCGGGGACCCCCCGGCATCTTCCTCTCTGATTTCCTGTGGTGGACGCAACTCCTGATTATAAAAGTACTGGCTCTGGCCCTGTTGAATAGTGGCCTGCTCAACGTACGACGACCTCTTACTTTGTGGCTGCGATCTGTTGGCGATAAAGTCGTCGGCATCCTCATAGTCCTCGTCCCCTGTGTTTGTCAAAGACTGCTGGCTATTCAGCTCCAGTTGCGTGCCACTGGTGGTCCTGTACGCCTCTAGCATGCCCTCCAATCTCGCTCTGTCTTGCTGTGCCTCTTTCTCCAGATTCGTCAATGGGGAAGTGATTTTGCTCTGTCTCAGCAAAACGGACGTCGTTGACGAGCCGGAACTGTTGTGTCTTGCGTGTATCGTCTCCTCCTCCATCTCCTTATCAGCTCTGGATGATACTTGTACAGAACAAAGGAGGAGAAAGCAGGCGTAAACAAAGAGAAAACGGAAAATGACAACGAAACACCTCTTAGGAGCCAACAGCTGCTGCGCGCAATTAGTTTTCCGCATTGGGCGAAAAAGTAAACAAACCCCCGTCACGCGCATATGATTGATTATGGCCCATGGAACTAAAAGATCTAAAGAAAGAAAGAATTTCTGATATACGATGCTACTTGAATCTCCGCTCGTTGCGTTTCACCTCCATGAGGTCCTCCAATGGCATCACTTCGTCCACGAGGTCCACCAAACTCGGAAGATCTTTCACAAGTCTTTGTCTCTTGAGTAACAGGTATGCACATTTAGCGTTGATCGTATCCTTCGCCCTTGAATGTTCGGCGTATGCCTCAAGATCCTGAGTGATTTGATCAAAAAATTGCGACGAGATATCTGAAAGCACAGAGGCGCACTCCTTAGCCAATGGTCTCTTTGTACATGCCTGTGCGAATTTGAACACAGACTTTGAGTTCAATGGGTTCCGACTCACACCTGTGTGCTGTCTCTTGATAAGTTTACTCTGAGATTGTGGTGGTGTAGGCGGTGTATGTGGTGGTGTCTTGTTTTCAGTGTCAGATGCAAATGGATCACTTCGTAGATCCCTCTCGGGAATCATACCTTCCGGTACTGCGATATCAGAGAATAAATTCGACCTTGGAATCAATTCTGAAAGTGGTTCACCTTCCTCCGGTTCATCTTCGTATCTGTCACCATCGTCTGGTAGTAGACTTGAGGTCGGTATGTGGTCTTTATTCGGTGTCTGACTGGGACTACCACTGGCACTGGGTACTCTATCGAGATCGTCTGCGCCTCTTTCGTCAAAGTCAAAGTCATATGGGATGTAGTTTTCATCCTGTTGTTCCTCTAGCTGTGTCACTTCTTCTTCTTCTTCAGCAGCAGCAGCAGGCTGCTCTATCACTTCCTGTGGGTGACCTCGTACCAACGCTCTAGACAACACTCTCAGGATGTTCTGCGGTGATGCACTCCGTCTGTGTGGTCTCCTCGATGTGACCAGGTTAGCACTCACAATCGTAGCACGTCTTCTCCTTGTGGGTGTTCTTACCGGTGTCTTGGACCGAGCTCTGTGTGGTGTTGCAGACTTTGAGCCCGGTCTTGATCCAGGCCGTGAAGAGACCCTTGACAACCGACCTTGCTTTGAGCTGTCAGTACTTTTTTTTTTACATTTGTGTGAGTAAAGGATGTCGTATACTTACTCTATGCGGCGTCTCGGACATCTTTTATTTCTCTTTTTTCTCTTTCTTCTTCTTCTTAGAACAATTGTATATACCAATTTTTGACAATAAAGTAACAGCTTTTTTGTTTACTTTTCCCACACAAAACGTTTTCGCGGATTGGTATGCGCAGCACCCTATATATATATATATAGATAAAATTTCCTGCGATGAGCCAAAACTTATTCTTTTGTATAGTACTGCTAAGTTTCTCTTTTTTTGCAAAACAAATAACACAAAAGGGAAAAAAGATGCCCAAAGTGGACAACCCGGACGACTTGGACGACGGCTTGGAGTATGCCGTGGACTCCGAAGAGGAAGTGCCAGCTGTGGAGATCCGCCAGGAGGAGTCCGAGGATGAAGAAGTAGTAGTAGTTTTATCACAACATCAGAAAAGTACAACGGAGAACAAGGCAGAGAGTGGTAAGAAAAGACGGAAGACAGATGACAAGTTGAAAGAGAAGAAGAGAATGAAGATGGAGCAGGATACGCAGAAGAAGAAGGGCGTTGCGTCTTCGGATTCTATCTATCTAGCAGAGTATTTCACACAGTTGTTAGTGAAGAACAATGAAGATGCCACACAATTGGATTACTTTAAGAAAAGTGACTTTGTCGATGCTTCAAAGTATAAGCTTGAGCGTAACTTGGAGAACTTTAAGGATTTCACCGATAAGTATAACAAGGGTCTTACTCTGATTGTGGCCATTAGTCGAGTTAGAATAGGTGAACTATTCAGGGCTTTAGGTCCAAAACCAAAGGCATTGAAAGTTGGAAAAGGTTATGAGTTTAAGATGAGAGATGATACGAAATACGTGGTGGGAACTTCAGAAAGATTGTTACGATTGGACTTTGGGAAGTATGAAATCAAATCCATCATTCTCGATGCAACATACCAGGATATGAAAACCCACACTGTGCTTGACGAGTCCAAGCTTACAGAGCTTCTTAAGAAGCACCAGGGAACCAAAACAATATTATACTAGGCGTAAGATACAGATATATATATATATATATATATATTAAAACTTGCATGTATTTATATATATGTAGTAGTCCACCGCACAATTTGGCACAGATATTCACGAAAAATGGCGTAATCTCGTTTTTTTCTTTGCCTGCGCAAAACTTCACAACTTCAAAGCATAAAAACCCTCCCCAGCAGTTAACTTCACAGCGTATACAATAAAACAAGCAAAGTCCCATTGATCACATTCTGATTAAAGGGGAAGTGAAGGTCTTGTTGACAAAAAAGGGGCAAAGAACAAAGAACAAAGAAAAGGAATGGGTGTGCCAGCGCTTTTCCGTTGGCTTTCTAGAAAGTATCCAAAGATCATCTCGCCAACGCTAGAAGAGGAGTCCAAAGTGGTCAATGGGATTGTGGTGCCTGCGCAGTACGCCAACCCGAACCCGAACGGTGAGCTCGACAACCTCTACTTGGACATGAACGGTATTGTGCACCCTTGTTCGCACCCGGAGAACAAGCCTGCCCCAGAGACCGAAGACGAGATGCTCTTAGCAGTGTTCGAGTACACAGACCGTGTGTTGAACATGGCCAGGCCTCGTAAGGTGCTTATGATCGCCGTCGATGGCGTTGCTCCAAGAGCCAAGATGAACCAACAGAGAGCTAGAAGATTCAGAAGTGCACAAGAGGCTAAAGTTCAGGACGAAGAGAGACGTAGATTGGCTGAAGAGATTGGTGAGGTCATTGACGGTTCTATCAAGAAGAAAAAGACTTGGGATTCAAACGCCATCACGCCCGGGACGCCGTTTATGGACAAGCTTGCTCTTGCCCTGCGGTACTGGACGGCCTATAAGCTCTCGACAGACCCTGGTTGGAAAGATCTTCAGATCATCATCTCTGATGCGACTGTTCCAGGTGAAGGTGAGCATAAGATCATGAACTTCATCCGTTCGCAGAGATCCGACGTTGAGTATGATCCAAACACGAGACATGCCATCTACGGTCTTGATGCTGACCTGATCTTCTTGGGTCTTGCTACACACGAGCCACATTTCAGAGTGTTGAGAGAAGACGTCTTTGCCCAGGACCAACGTTTCATGTCGTTGAAAGAACAAGTAAACTTGACCGATGAGCAGAAGGAGCGTATCAAGGAACAAGATTCAAAAAAACCATTCTTATGGTTGAACATCAACGTATTGAGGGAGTATCTCGAGATTGAGCTAAATATCCCACACTTGTCCTTCAAGTTCGACTTAGAAAGAGCCATTGATGACTGGGTGTTTATGTGTTTCTTCTGTGGTAACGATTTCCTACCGCATTTGCCATCGCTGGATGTGCGTGATAATTCCATTGACTTGTTGGTGACTCTGTGGAAGCAAATGCTACCCAAGATGAAAAGTTATGTCACATGTGATGGTACGCTCAACTTGGAAAACACACAGATCTTACTCAGTGCATTGGCACCACGTGAAGATGACATCTTCAGACAGAGACAGGCACAAGAAGAGAGAAGAAATGGGTTTGACAAGAGACGTAGAACTACTCAACAGCAAGAGGACAAGATCACTAAGAATAACTTCCTGAGTAATGTCACAAAGGGTAAAGCCGATAAGGGTACTTGGAAACCCGTTGATAACATCCCACTGTTTGACGTGGATGGTAACTCGGTGGGTAAAGTGAATTTGTCTAATGCAGAGCTGGTGAAGATGAGAAAAGAAGTTACACTCGCAGGTATGGGCAATGAAAGTGCTCAGAAGCAATTGGACAATGCGTCCGCTGGTGTTAAGGAAGAAGAGCCAACAGAGGTTAAGCCAGAGGTTGTTGAGAGTGCTAACCAGGCCAATCTCAGTGCTGCTGCTGCACTCAGACTGAAGCTTTTGGTTAACAAGACACCAGAGCCATCTGCTTCGTCTTCTTCTTCATCAGAAGATTCATCCTTGCCAGAGAAGCGTAAGGCCGAAGAACCATTGCCTATTGCTTCCTCGGAAAATGAAACACCCGATCCATTGGATGGTGACCCGGTGAAGTTGTATGAACCAGGTTACAGAAACAGATACTACAAGTGTAAGTTCCACCTGGCAGACTTTGAGATTCCAGAGTTCCGTAAGCAAGTTGTAAGGGATTATATTGAAGGTGTCGCATGGGTCTTGTTGTACTATTACCAAGGCTGTCCTTCGTGGACATGGTACTATCCATACCATTATGCTCCATTCGCCACTGATTTCGCTGAAGTTGAATTGAAAGATTTATCATTGGACTTCCAATTGGGTGAACCATTTTTACCATATGAACAGTTGATGGCTGTGTTACCAGCTGCCTCAGGACATACATTACCACCAATTTTCCGTCCATTGATGTCTGAAGCTGAGTCTCCTATTATTGATTTCTACCCAGAGAAGTTCCCATTGGATATGAATGGGAAGAAAATGGAATGGCAAGCCATTGTGTTACTTCCTTTTATTGATGAGAAGAGACTGTTGGAAGCTGTGCGTGATCAGTACCCAAGGCTCACTGATGATGAAAAATCACGTAATGTCCGAAAGAAGGAGATTGTGGTGCTCTCTAAGCACAATGCCAACTTTGACAAGTTCACCAAGCTGTATAAAGACAAAGAGGTGCAACAAATTGATTTCCACTTTCACAAATCTTCTCTCGCTGGGCGTGTCATTGCACAGAGTGGGTTTGAATTTGACTCTGTGTTGGAATGTCCTGTGCTTGGAGAGCACGACTACACCGGTATTCCTACAAATTTGTTCCTCCAGGCAGACTATGAGATGCCTAAAAAGACCACTGGTAAATCTATCATCCTCACTGGGTATGTTAAGCACCGTCCGGTGTTGACACAAGAAGATAAGGACAGTGTGTTGTACAGCTCTAACAACAGCAACAACTACCGTGGAGGAGGCCGCAGAAACTATTACAATCCAAGACAAGCCGCAGAGAACATCATTCAGGTCGGTCCTTATGGAGACTCTGTCTACTCTATCAGGTTTGGTGGATTCAAGTCATTCTTATTATTGGCACAGCAGCATATCCACCAACAGGAACAACAGCAACGAATGGCCAGTTTCGCACAGGGCCAAGGCCAGCGTCACAGATTCGAATCTAACCACAACTTGCCAAAACCATCCCGTGGAGGATATCTGAGACGTTAGAGAAATGAATATTTGAATGAAAATAAATTTTATAGTAGTATAATGTCGTGCCCGCAGCTGACAGTGATTAAAAAAAATAAAAATAAAAATAAAAATACGGGGAATCGAGCGTGTTCGCGAGTAGGCGTGAAAAATTCCAGTCGAGTGAGGGAGCTCAGTGATGAAGGAAAGTGCAGCGATGAGGGTTTGTAAAAGCATTACGTTTGCTTTTTTAAAAATAAAAAGAGGGTATAGATAGAGAGGTTATGCACTGTCTGAAACGGTTGTTCATAGCGACACGGGCAGTACGGCCTTTGTGGGTGTACACGCGGCGGAGCGTGAGCACGGTGGAGCCTGCGGCCACGACTCGCACATCGGACTTTCTATTGTCCCAACGAGTACCCACACCGAGTCGGCCTAGGAAAGTGGAGTTGGGAGATTTGGATAATACGTTGGCACCAGAGCCCACAGATCGTCAGAAGGGCGTACGGACGGGTCTAAAAGGTGTGAAAGAGCAGCTGCGGAAGGTCTCACGCGGGACACAAGTGGACCTGTTCTCACTAAGGCAAGAAATCAAGTCATCTCAGATCGAAGGTGTTGAACTACGCCTTTTGTTGGGGAAAGAGCTGTTTTACGTTCAAGAACTTGTGATGTGTGGCTCTGACTACCGGAAATTCAACTTCGTGGTGTCTTCACGAGTGTTTGGGCACCTCAAGCCTCCAAACAATGAAAAGTCCTTTGGAAAGGCCATAAGATCACTAGCACTGAGTCAATTGGTTAAGGACCAGGTGTTGCCCCAGAAATCATTGAGACTGGGGAATAAGGCGCTTGCAAACCTTGTGGGCCTCTCTATAAAGCTCGGCAAACACAGGGACTTGTTTGAGGTGATGATGAAGCTGAAGATGGACGTTACGAGGGACCCGATGCGATTGATCCATTACAAGCTGAGAAACGGAAGTGAGGAAGACCGCAGTTTTTACCAGTGGGAAGAGGCGTTTGCCCTCGAAGACCCAGAGAAGAAGAAACAAGCGCTGCTGCAGATGGTGGAGACTTATTCCTCGGGAATGCTTCGACACCTCGTGCTGATCCATGTCAAGAACAGAGATCAAGCACAGGCCTCGAGATACTTGGAGCTGCTGATCGCCAAGTATTCACTGGACAAGGGCAAGTGTTGCACAGAAGAAGAGGTGCAAAGAAACTCTGCAGAGCTCTACGAGATGATCTGCTACGTCGCTGTACACTTGTGGAGTTACAAGTCCGTGGCATCGGTACTACACGCAATGCAAGAGAACGGCATCCCACTAACCAATAAGCTCTACGGCATCCTGATATCCTCAATGCGCAAGAAAGAGCAGCTCGACGTGGTTCTGATGCTGTTGAGACAGATGCCCACGCTGTTCCCAGAGCCTGATCGTATGCTCCAGCAGGTTGTCTCAACTGAGCTTGTGGCTTTCATCAGGTCCAAGTTCCCGAGGGATGCCCGTGTGGTGATGGCTCATTTCCTCGCTGTGTATCCTGGCTCCTTGGATATGCTTAGCAGATTGGGTCTCGTGGGTATGGTGTATCACCACCATGTCGGCCGGGTGGACACAGAGAAGGAGCGTATCGCAATAGCCAACCTAGACGCATACTTTGAGAACAAGCACGAGCCATCAATCCAGGTGTTGACTGAGCTGTATCTTGCAGTATTTGATTTTATGGCTCACCACGGGCTGGCGACTGCAGAAAACTATCAGCTGCTGTTCCAGCGGTACTTGAAGATGCAGTTGGCGAACGCAGATTCTGTTGTGGTGGAGCTTTTCATCACACAGCTTATTTCTAGGGCAAATAAGCCCTCTGCTTCGTTCAAAGTGCTCAAGAGGTACCTGCAGCAAGTGGATCCGCAGCGCTGGAACAAGCAGATCATCACCAGGGTGTTCTTCTACCACGGTTGTGCAATGGGGTCCAAGGAGTTTGTCGAGTTCACCGATCTTATGGCCAAATACGAAGTGTCACCGGACTTTAATCTGCTAGCGGCACTCGCAATGAAGGACAACGAACAAGGTGAAGTATGGTGTCAGAAGATCGTGGACATGGGATTCCCCATTAATCTTAAAAACCTCAGACAGAAGGCCCTGATGAGAAGGTGGGACGTTGAGCTTCTACCGCTGACAGAGGCAAACGACAATCAAATAGGACAACTATGGGACGAGGAAGAAGTTGCTCAGCAGTGGGAAGATGAGGATGACAAGAGAGCACAGTTCACCAGCGATTTGGAAAACTTGCTCAAGAACATGAAGGCCTGGAAGGAAGCCACATGTACATAGGATGATAGATCTCTATAGTTACGAAGTTAATGTCACATGCAACGAATTCATTTCTAATAATAGGGCTTTATAGAGACCCAATGGCTCGCATGGTCTTTTCCTTTTGTGTCAAAGTCTTGAGTAGGCTCTTGTAAAGGCCCTTTTTCAGGTTCAAGTGCATCTTCTCCTGACCCAAACTGACAAACACCTGCTTTACATACTCGTACTTCAAGTCAATGTCATCAATGGAGCCAATGACATGTCTAATCTCCTCTGTCTTGTCCATCCCTGTTTGCATACTGTGTAATGACAGCTTGGAGGAGTTCATAAAGCTTATGGCCAATTTAGCGTCGTGCGTTAGCAACCACATGCCAATGTCTCTTCTTTGTTGCTCATCACAGTGGTTGCCTATAGAACTTATAATATGCAGTGAGTCCTCCTTGTTGAACCCTAGGTCTGTGATCTTGTTATCGATGAGGTCGATGTGGATCTGGACGGCTCTCATTGGTTCTGATTCGGAGTAGAGGTGTGCCAATGCGAGATGTTTGTTGTTAGACTCCAGAATTGGTAAAACTTCTTGCAATGAGACATCTTGCAACGTAACTAACAGTTTCTCGTGGTCGTCAAGGTAGTATAACACAGTGGTCATCTCCAATGTAGCCAAGATCTCCCTGTCCTCCAATGACTTCTTGCAAAGCCATCTCTCTAATACGATCTCGAAGAAGTTCTTCAGTGCGGTCTCCTTGATAGTGTGTTTAAGTCGCTCGACAAGGCTAATAATTCCACTGAAGACGTAAACCTGGCCCTTGATATCATACCCAAAGCAATAGATAAGGATACGTGGATCCAGAGTACCATTCGTCCATGCCTCCAACGCTTCATCATACTTGTGTTCCAATAGTCTTATGAGTGATATCTCCAGATTGAGGTACTCCACTTCTATCACAGTGAGCTCTGTGGTAGCAGTACTGTGTGATAGTTCTTTCTCCAGCGTTCTCAATTGTTGTGTGTTTTGAAGCCTTTCTAATCTCGACTGTGGTACCAATCTCTGGATAAAGTCATCACAGTATATGACAATGGAAGAAGACACTTGGGATACCTTTGAAGCAAAAGACAACTCCTCTTGATCCCTCTTTTCAGTACCGCCACTTATTGGAACCAACTTTATCAGCGAGGCAAGCCCTAAGGATGGAACATCCATTGGTGGGATACGGCAGATCTGCACTGGCTTAGAGTATTCCCAAGTCTGTAGCTCTCTCTGCGTTTCCAAGGAGTACGACACCACCCTATTACCATTAGTGATAGTGACAATCTCTCCATCTGTCAGCACGTCATCTGGATAAGAATCCAATGGAATTGTACCTCTGGATACATCTCCCTTAGAGTTCACCACTAGACCCATTGCAGGCTCAGACTTACCAGTACCACAGATCAGCAGCGTCTCTTCCTTACCAACACCTTGAATGAATGGCTTCAGATCTTCACTGGAACTGTCTCCCAGAGTGTTCACAGGGAACAACTTCGTTCTGTTGTTCAGCTCCTTGCTCAAATCCACAATCTCATAGTGTCCCTCGTGTGACACAATGATTTTATTTCCGTGTCGCTTGCCACACTGTACACCCATCTTTATATCCTTTACCAGTCTCAACACCTGCTTTGTGACGTTGACCACTCTGAGTTGTGTCCCAGTCATCACTACAACATGGACGCTGTTCTCATCCGACTTGGCCTTACCATCCAAGTCTATCTCTAATCCTTGGACGTCTTTAACACGGCCAATCGACAACGGTGTCGGCGTTGGTAAGGCAAAACACTGTAGAAGCATTCCAGAGACACACAGCAAAATCTGGAGAGTTGGTAGTGGCAAAAAGGTCGTAACTGGGAACTGTCTCGATTGATGGAATGGCACTTGCGAAGTGAGGATAAATTCCTCAGAGTCTTCGTTCCGTAGCCGTGTGTAACTCAGGATGAGACCCAACGATGTGCCTACTAATAGAGTGTCTTCGTAGTAGCAGATGGAAGAAATAGTACCTAAGGACCCAGGTACTTGGATGTTTAGTGGAGATAGAGTGTATGGTCCGTCAGTGGAGTTCACCAACTCATTGGGCTTCTCCAGTGTTCGCTCATCTTCCACCTTTTCTTTCGCTACCACGGCTTTATCATCGTCCACTGGCTCCTCCGTCTCCTCACCCTCTGGAATCTCCTCCTGGATTGGACTCTTTACCGACTCAAGTAGTGATGTGTCCTCCAGCTGCACACTGCTTTCTGCCAACGGTCCCGTGTGCTCCATCTCTCCTTCTTCTTCTTCTTCTCCTTCTTCTCCTTCTTCTCCTTCTTCTCCATCCACCTCCACTGTCGCTTCATGTGCATCCTTTTTGTTTTCCTCCTTTTTCCTTTCTTCTTGCTTACCTTCTGTATCCAAGTTACTCTCGGTCGTGGCCTCCATCAACTCCTCTGTGGTATAAGGCACCAAATCGTCTGCTCCTTCGGATTCAGTCTGCTCCATTGCCTCTGCAATGAATTCTCTGCTTTCATGGTCATCTATGGCGCCAATGGCTTCTGAATCTGTACTCTGTGGCTCTATAGGGCTTTTGGGTACCACACTGTCATCGGTCTCTTTGACTTCTTCTGCAACCCGATTTTCTTCCACTGTCTCCACTGTTTCTGCTGCTTCTCCCTCTCGCACCGCACTCACCAACACTTCCTGTCGTACTGTCTCTGCCTTCTTCTGTGCTCCTTTACTCTTACTTTTCTTCTTCTTCGCCATGTCTTCTTGTGGTTACAAGGGGTGGAGGAGGGTGTATATGGTACAAGGATTGTACAGTCGCTCAAACGGATGATTAATTCTTCAACACCTCTTCCGATGGGTGAAACGACAGTACAAAAGCCACCTTCTTCAACTGGAAATACACAATAAGGAACTCACAGGTGTCAAGGCTTGGTGGTCATGTGGAGGCCCGGCTCAATAAAACGAGTTCGCGGGAAGGTGCTATTTACCACACACACGGTGTCTCGGTATGACTTCCGGATCTGGGAGATCGATTATCACTTACAACGTCTTGGATGGAGATCTCGACTCGGTTTCTTTAAGAGTCCCGTTTTTTTTTGCCATTTATATTATATTAAGTCTTACTACCTACCTATGGCTTTTACCAGATATGTACACAAACAAGCCGAAACGAATATCAAATCAGAGGAGAAGCGCAGCGCCGATAACACCGGCACCCAGAACCACCTTAGCACCACCGTTGGCAGTCGATGAAGTGGCAGTAGTGGAGGTGGTGGAGGTGGTGGATGGCGAACCGACAGTGGTGGTGTAGACGTTCTCGGTGGCAGTAGCGGCAATGGCACTCTCGTAGTTGTTTGGGTAGTAAGCGGACACAGCTCCAGAAGATGAGCCATATGTCTGGAGTTTGACCAAGAGCCAGTTGGAAGATTCACAAGTGGCCCCAGAGTCTCTCCACAGCAAGGAGTACTTACCCGTGGACAGCTCACATGCAATGAAAGTAGAGTGGTAGTTGTAGAACAGTGTCTTTGCAGAGATGTAGAAAATGCCGTCTGCGGTTTGTCCGTCGGTACTGGCAGACACCAATCCAGTGGTGTCATCGACACTTAGATAGTAGTCATCACTGTCGCCATCGACTTGGAACTGACCATCGCTCAGAAGAGCAGCATCACCTACTGTGAGCGTGGTGTTTGTAGGCGTCTGTGTCATGTCCAGGAAGAAAACCGAACCATCAGAGGTGTATCTCAATAGTTGGTAGTCAATGGTGTCGGAATACAAAGAGTAGTCCAAAGGCGTGACAACCACTGCACCGATGGAAGTGGACTCTGTGGAAGCTGCAGCCTTGGTAAGAGTTGTGAGTGCAAGCGTAAACAGTGTTTGGAACAGCATCTCTTGTATTTTAGTGTGGGTACTATAGTTATTACAAGCCTGAGTCACGAACAGTACAGAGAATCCATCGGCTTATATATAAGAAAACTATACAACCAGGGTGTCCAGCCACATACACATACATAAATTACATGCACCGCAGTCGTCCCATGCCCACATAAAAAAAATGGAGTTATCGTTTTCAGGGTTTGAGCCTATTGTTTCTCGCAGTTTTTCGCCAAGGTGCAATGGAGATTTCGGATTTTAAGCAGGGTCTTTTTTTGGTTCTATTGCATTTTCATTTTTGTGGATTAAAAGTGTTTAATTAAGGTTATATATCTGCTATGTATAAAAATTATGATTATTCCTCTGTTGGTGGCTCCACAGGCTGTTCTACTGTTTCGCCATCCTTCTCCGTCTCCTCTTTAGTCTTGATCTCATGCTCCGCAGGGATCCTCTTACTGGAGAAACAAGCAGTAGACACAAAAGTCAAACAAGCGACAGCAGCGACAGTATAGAAAACGTTATGAATAGCCTCCATAATACACTGCAGAATAGCCTCTTTGGTGTCAGATGGCAACGTCTGGATTGTTGTGGGACTGTTAAGCATAAGCTCCAAATCAGCCCTTGAGAAGCCTTCAAATAGCTCTGGGTGATTAGATACTGCATTTTGCAATTTGTTCTTCGCAGAAGAGTTGAAAATAGCTTGAGATAAATCACCACCAATGGCGCCACCAAGGGAACGAGAGAAGTTGAACAGTGCAGTGGTTAAAATCGTAGAACCGGCAATCTTTGGTGCATTCAGTTGAGATGACATGATTCCTGTTTGCATAAGGATACCAAGCGAGATACCAGGGAGGATCAGTAAACCAATCTTCTTGGACAATGGAGAATGAACTCCCAAAAGAGTGGTAATCCCAAATCCAATGGCACCACAAACACCACCAACCACTGCCAATGGTTTGATATATCTGGTCTTTCTCATAAAGATACCACTAGAAATACTGGAAATGACCAATGCAATGATGATAGGTAAGAAATGAACACCGGTCATCAATGGACTGTAATCACACACAACCTGGAAATATGTTGAGATGTAAACGTTGAAACTCATAAAGCAGTAGAATCCAAAGAATAGAGAGATCACTGGTGCATCCACCGCCAACACTTGGATGATGTGCAATGGGATGATCTGATTTTTGGAGAATCTAAAGTTCCATACACAGAACAAGATCAGCACAACACCACCAAGGACAAAGCAAGAGATCACTGCAGCGGAGTTCCATGCAAACTCTTGTCCACCAAATGTGAGGCCCAATAGGAACACAACGAGTCCTGCAGTCAACAAAAAGGTACCAACGTAATCAATCTGTAAAAACTTCTCTCTCAGCGTAAACTTAGGCATCGGTGGGTGGAACAGAGTAGCCAGAGATACGAATGCAATCCCACCTAATGGCAAGTTGAGGTAGAAACACCATCTCCATGTGACATGCTCTGTCAAAGCACCACCAATCAATGGGCCTGCAATGGTAGAAATGGAGAATGCAACACCAAAGAAAGCAAATGCCATTGCTCTCTTGTTGATAGCGACCATTTCAGTACCAACAATAAATACCAATGTTTGGATACCACCACCACCAACACCTGCTAACACTCTACCACCAATCATGATATCCATACTGGAAGCCAATGCACACATAAGAGATCCAGCTTCAAACAGCACAATTGCGAGCAGTAAAGAATACTTTCTACCAAAAATGATGGAGAACTTACCCCATGTCTGTGCAAACACTGCCATTGTAAGCATATACCCGGATGCAACCCAACCAATCTTGTCATATGCATTGAACTTGGTACCGATGGTCTCTAACAGAGTAACAACAATAGTCTGGTCCAACCCAATGAGAAACAGGCAGATGAAGCAGGATGCAAAGCAGAAGTAAAGAGGTAATCCAGTCATATACTGATCAAATACCGTCGTACCATCACCAGCGTTAGACTCCGAGAATTTCTCTTTGATGATCTGTTGACGCTCAGCGTCTCCAGTCAAAATACCTTCCTCCGTGGAGGAAGTATATGGTTTGATCGATTCCACGGACATTTCCTTAACTTTTTGGTTAGCTTAAGCTAAGAGAGTAGCATCTTGGAGATATAAAAGTGCAACTCCTGTTCCATTTAAATAGTGATCATCCACCAAAAGTTGTTGTCACTTGCTTTGTTTAAAAGCCGCCATCGACAACCTAAATCCGCCTTTTGAGCACCGAAAACCGCGCCAAGTCCGGTGCCCGTGCCATGCTGGCAGATACCCAAATTCGCGCCTTTTAACCTCTCGGGATCTCGGTCTTTACCGGAGGCGATTCTCGGTGTTACTCGGTGATAAAAATCGCTGTAGCTCATCTCCATGAAACTCACCAGTTTTGTATATAAAGAAATGGGTGTGCTCTTCACCTGAGTGGCAATTGTGTTTGTTTTTTTTTCGATCTGGCCATTTATTTGAGCACTGTGCACACACAATGACGGACCCAGCAGAGAAGGAGCATCCCAGTGACCCAGAGGCCCTTGAGCAGAGAAAATACTACGAGTCCAATGCCGGAGATGGCACGACGGTGTTTGATCAGTACATGACAGGACTACCACTCTTTATGTCCTTTACCTCGTGTTTCATCACACTGTTCCTGATTGGACTGGATCAGACCATTGTTGTGACTCTCTTGGAAACAGTGGGTGCTAAGTTTGACTCTTATAACAAAGTTGGATGGGTCGCTTCGGGGTATTTGTTAACAATGGCCGTGTTTGCACAGACATGGGGTAAACTCTCGATTATCTTTGGAAGAAAATATGCACTTTTGGCAGCTATCATCCTGTTCGAGGCAGGTTCTTTGATGTGTGCACTTGCATCGGACATGAATGTGCTGATTGGTGGAAGAGTTCTTGCTGGTATCGGAGGAGGTGGTATCCAAACCTTAGTCTTTATCGTCGGTGGTGAAATGTTCCCCATAAACAGGAGACCAACTGCCTTTGTCATTCTCGGACTATCATTTGCAGTGGCCTCAGTTGTTGGCCCAATCATAGGTGGTGCGTTCACTGAGCACGTTTCCTGGAGATGGTGCTTTTACATCAACTTACCACTTGGAGGGGTGTCATTCCTGGCTCTTGTCTGGTGGTTCAACCCACCGGTATCTACTTTCTCATGGAGAGAAAAATTGCAACAAATTGATTACGTCGGTACTTTCTTATTGACTACAGGGCTTGTTGTATTTTTATTGGCACTTACGTTTGGTGGTAATGAATTCTCATGGAACTCAGGCGCAGTGATCTCAATGTTCATTATCGGTGGCGTACTATTGATACTCTTCTGTGTGTGGAACTTCCGCTATTCAAAACACCAGATCATCCCATTGACTATTATCAAGACACGGTCCGCTGTTTTCCCGGTGATGGCTCTGTTCTTTTGTTTTTATGGGTTTATGGGGTTGATCGTCTATAGTTCTGCATTCTTTCAGATTGTCCATGGTGCTGGCCCGCTGTCTATGGGCATCCAGTTTTTCCCCTTTATCATCCCGGTGGTTATCTCGACTATATTTGTCGGTGTCATGATGAGAAGGACACGATACATCAAGCCATATGCTGTGCTTGGTGGTGTGTTTGGTGTTGTTGGGTATGGGCTCATGGCACTGCTCAACGAGGACTCCAAAAGTCCACAAAAGATTGGATACTTGATCTTACCTGGTGCTTCCTTTGGATTGTTGATGCAGACAGGGATCATGTCCTCTCAGCTTGAAGCACCCAAGGAAGCAGGCTCCATGATCTTGGTCACTGCGCTCTTCAACTTTTCTCGTTCTCTGGGCGGTGCTGTTGGTTCTAACCTTGCACAGGCCATCTTCAACTCCTCTGTGAAAGACAAGATCAGCGATCAGATGGCCAAGTCTCCGGAGTTGTTTACCTCGTTCACTGATGATTCCCTTGAAATCATGATCAATAACCCAAGGCTCATTGTTGAGCTGCCAGATGCGACAAAGAAAATAGTGCTACAGTGCATCATGGGATCCATCAGAAACGTGTTCTACGTATCCACAGCTGCTATGGGACTCGCGCTGATTATGACGCTATTTTACTCCAACCAGCGTATTCCGCTGCCACATGAGCTAGCACAAAGAGAAGACCAGGCGGAAGAAGACAAACCAGCAGAAGGGGAATCAAATAGTTGATATAGAAATTTTTTTAAGGATTCAGGGGCATTGTATGACACAATGATGCATGGGGGGGAGGGCCTGCTACCAAATCTCCGTGCGCGATCGATCCTAACGTGATAACAATTAGTGAAAATACCGTTGGACGACGTCACTTGATCGCCATGTAAGGAGTGGTCAGGTGTTTAGAAAGCTCTTGATTATCTTCTAATCTCACTCTATTCTCACTTAGTTTCTCTCATATCATATTCGGTAGTTTATCTACTGGTCTATCCTGCGCAACACCCATATCAACAAACAGATCAAAAGACCAAAAGACCGTAACATAATGACACGCACGCTGGTAATAATGCGCCACGGTCAGTCCGAATTCAACAACCTCAACGTCTTCTGTGGATGGCTCGACGCACACCTCACAGACAAGGGCAAAGATCAAGCTCGCTCTTCTGCTGCCTTGCTAAAACAATTCAACCTGATCCCGGACCACGTGTTTACCTCCAAGCTCACAAGGAGTTGTCAAACGGCAAAGATCATAATGGAGGAGCTCGATAGAGAATGGCTCGACGTCGAGAAAACGTGGAGATTGAATGAGAGGCATTATGGTGCCTTGCAAGGACGTGACAAGTCCGAAGTGCTACAGGAACTGGGCGAGGAAGAGTACATGCATGTGAGAAGAGCATACGACGGTGTGCCCCCATTGGTGGAACACTCTGGAGACAAGTCATTAGATGAAAGATATAGAGACGTATTGAAAGAGCTGCCAACAGGAGAGTCGCTCGAGATGGTCATTACAAGATTGGAGCCTTATCTGCGTGGACCAATCTGTGAGTCTCTAGAGAAGAACAAGACCGTGTTGGTTGTAGCACATGGAAGTACAGTTAGAGCTTTGTTGAAAGTTATCAAGGGTCTATCTGAAGAAGAGATTAAGAAAGTTAACATCCCTAATGGTATTCCAATGTGCCTCAAAGTAGATGCCGACATGAATGTCATTGGAAATGAGTTCTATTTGGATCCGGAAGCTGCAAAAGCCCGGGCCGAAGAGGTCGCAAAGGAAGGATTTAAATAGGTCTATACAATACAATACAATACAATACACCGAGCTATCAAATAAAATCGTTTATAAAGTGTCAATTAGGCAAATTTCTAACCACAGTATCCTGTTTGTGTTTTCTTTATAATGGGTATTGTGTCGTAAAAGATAATAAAGGGGAGGGAAGTCATAAAAAAGGGGTGAATAGAAGAGATAAGCAATGTATAATACATCAAACGTACTCAACGTTATCCTTAGCGTACTTGATGGCCTCGGCAACCTCGTCACCAGAAAGGCCATGCTTTACTCTCACGTGTCTCGACAGTGCATCACCACGACTGAAGGTCTTCTTGGACAGGCCACCTTCTTGTAGGTTACAAACCATACATCTAAACACCTTCTTTCTCGAAGCATGGATAGTTTCCTGATGTCTAATCAGATCGTAAGGTCTGGAAAACTGCTTCATACATAGCGTCGTGGAGCCGGGTAGTGTCAAATTACACTGATGTTGACCAGTCTCATTAAAGCTTGAGCCGTTGTTTGTCATCTCCACAGAACCCAAAGCACCAGCACCGGCATGATTGAATGTTTGCTGCACAGGGTGTGGCTGATAAGATATAGACTGTGTTCTCTTCTTTGTCTTGTACTTGAAACTTGGTGCGTCATCTTCCATTACAGAGTCCGAGGAGTCATCATCAGAAGCCAAACTCATACGATCAACTTCAGACTCCAACACCGTAGAGTCTCTTGACAACGAAGGTCTCTGTCTCAAGAACTGTTGTGGATGTGTCTGAGATGATGGCATCAACTGTGGAGCAGGTTCATCCGCGTGATGCGGCTGGCTTTGAGTAACGTCATTGATAGTGGTATCGTCCAAATAGGTCATGTTAAAGTCATCGTCATCATCATCACTGATCTCCTCATCCTCAATGTCCTCGGGAAGCATGTTTGGACTTAAAGAGCCAGGTAACACCAAGAACTGGGATTCGTCATCATTGTTGAAATACTCCAGCGTCAAATCTTCGTTGAACTTGAGCAGCTTCTGCGGTTGAATTGCATCCATCAAGTTGTGGTCCAAGCTCTGGTTCGTTGTTGTCAAGTCTGGGTCGGCATATTCGTTGAACACGTTGCAAGTGTCGTCCTCTGGAATGTCATAGTACATGTCATGGGACGATATTCTTGTAAGCTGCTCAGGGCTTATCGTCTGCTGCATCTGATGTTGCTGCTGCTGCTGCTGTTGTTGCTGCTGCTGCTGCTGCTGCTGCTGCTGTTGGTGCAGATGCAGATGCTGCTGGTGCTGAAGCTGTGATGAAATGTGGTGAATCTGGCTCTGGAATGGCATGTGTGTATACTCGTCTGGAATGGTCAGCAACTCTTCGGAACTGAGAGCCGAAGGATTCTTAAACAACTTCTGGTGTGCCACCGTAGGTGATTGCTTTGTAGCACTATTTCCGTTGTTGTTCCAGAGTAGACTCGACATCATCTGGGACGGCTGTGTTGTGTTCATTTGCGATTGCTGGCCAGCATTACCCATCATTGGAACGTGATAAAGCTCGTCTTCCATAGCATCCGTCAACGTGCGACGCAAGTTAGGGAAAGTAGCCAAAGAGGTCATGATAGCTGTCTCGTTGTTGCTGTTGTTGTGTGTGCTTGGTCTGGAAGTCACCTTGTAGAAAATTATAAGCTGAATGGGAAGATTGGAACAGAGAGAGAGAGAGACTGGGCGTTTTTAAGGAGATCTCTCTGGGTGGCAAATGATAACAAAGGATTGCGGTATGTAGCAGCTCCTATGTATGATCAAAAAGTGTATGTGTGTCTTGTGTTGCTTTTTGTCTTTGTCTTGAATGATTGATTATATCTTCAAAACAGAGCCAAAATAGTTGGGGGGATTAGAAATAGAAAACAAAGGTGTTGAGTTTCTATATAAATTGTTGGAGCCGATTGTATTTGTAAGAATTGAGGCACCGGCGTGCGGTGCGTACCGTGCTGGGAACGAGGGTATTGGCAGGCCGGGTAACTCCATTAACTATTAGTGCACGCCTGATCGGGCTAATAGAATACTCTAGAAGCAGCCGCGCAAGATGTATTTTAGGACCCGGTTTTTAGGGCTATGTTTGCTGGGGGGAGGGGGGAGGGTAAAACC